>JANAVB010043620.1:2018185-2274049 GCA_029216955.1 Iris pallida
TTGATGACACCTGTTGGATTACTTCCGAAAAGCAAGTCCTTAGGTGTAGGTATTGACTTAAAACATGCCTAATCTCTTTCTTTAGTGTGTTAAAGTCGTGAAGTGAGGCGACCGTGCCGGGAGCTAATAGAAGGTGAGCGAACCCACGGGGCGGTGACCATGCCGGAAGGTAATGGCGGTGAACGCCAGTGAGCTAAAGGCTTCCTTACAGATGAAAGTGGCTGTGAGCCTTAGCTAACTGTCTGTATATACGAACCGATCCGACGGATATATGAGCCGTAGGGTTCACAAGAATAGGACCTATAAGCCCGGGTGCAGGGCTTAACAGCGCCTCTTATTACTTTCATAATCGTATATCCTACCCCATTTTTAGTTTTGATTAACGGAGCTGGTCTGGCTTTGCATCTCGCGATACCATATGTTGAGGAAGAGAGGAAAGAGAGAGGCGATGGAATCCCAATCAATAGGAGAATAGCAAGAATAGGGGATTCTTTTGTGGGGAGATCCCTTTCATGCACTAATTCATGCGTAAAATGAATAGATTCTTTACCGCTCACAAGCAGTGCATCAGTATCAGTCTCAGAGGAGTGTCTCCCTTCGTTACGGGAATAGGTAGAAGTATAAAGTACAATCCGAGTGTTTTCAAATTTGATTCATTCTCATATATATGGAATATGAATAACCGAGCTTTTTAGCTCTAATTGGCATCTTGGCTTCCGTACCGGGAGAGGCACGAGGTCATTTTTGACTGTTTTGAAGGTTGGGGAATGGGATCGGTAGAAAGGTAGTCCAGCAAGAGTAGAAAGGCTCGGCTAGTCCAGCGTCAGTCCTAATTCACGGGATAGGGAAGAGAAAGAAACGAATGCAGTACTAGGCTAGTTAGCCACAGGCAGCAATCAATATGGGAATTGCAATCAAAGTCGAAAACGTTCTCAAAGGCCAGCCTATCTCATTTTTTGTGGTACCTAACTCACCTCATTATGCAGTACCAAGGTGGAGTAAGCCTCTCTTTGATAGTAAACAGACTTGAATGCTTACCTCTCTAAAGGAACTGGTCTCTGCTATTCTCCAATGGTATGGGGATGGTCATAACTGCCTTAGCCATATCCTCACCATGATGAAGTTTGTGCATATCCCAAGCCTTGTCTGTAGTAAACAGATCCGCTACTCTAAGTTCTTGGCCAATCTCCTCGGCATTAACAGTTGGAACAAAGGCAGAAAGAGGTGACTTAAGCAGCCACGCGTCATCCCACACTCGAATGTCTTTACCATCACCAATAGACCAACTCAGTCCCTTCCTAACCACTTTCCTTAGCACATGGCTTTCTGTACAATCTCCTGTGGCTCCTGTTGCTGCAGAGCCTCTGTGCTATTGGTTTTACCCTGCCCGGTAACGGGTCCTTGAACATTTTCAGGTTCCGATTGTCGACAAAAAAACCAGCTAAGTGATTTTTTCCTTCCTTCAGCAATCTACCAATGGAACAATCTTTGAAGAAGAGAGGGGTCAATACCCAGAAAAAAAGGGTGAACTCATTAGGTAAGCCTCGGTTGTTCCTAGCTTTAGTGGGCTACGAGGACAGTAAGCATCATCGGCGGTTGAAGAACCCGAATCAGAGGGATCAGAGTCAGAGGCAAGCGAGGACTCAGCAGTAGGGGCTTTCGCAGTAGCAGTACCATGAGTATGAAGCGCCCGCTAAGGAACAGATACTTAAGTGGTAGGAGGGAGCTAGGAGTCTTCCCTTGAGTCTTCCATTCATGCCTTCATGGATGGCTTGGCTACCTATGAGGTATGGCTTGAAAGCGGTTTTCTACTATAGGAAAATAACAATACAATAGAGATTTCTGGACAAACTAGCGAGGAGTTGACTCCCAGGAAGGGAACAAACAGCAACAGAATTCGCTTCGGTCCCTACTGCTTGAAGTTCAATCCCCTCAACAACAGGAAGTTTCACCTCCCGCGGGTATAGGATTAGGATTAGATCGTACACCCGTAAACAATACTGCCATGGGTGGCTACCTGCTTTCCTTTCTTTATTGAGGAAGCTCGCCGGAGATTTATTCCTCTTCCTCTGCCTCAGCAGGATCTGGGGTTCCCTCCGCTTGTCTTGGTCCTTAAGTGGAATTTAGGTCCACAATATTCATTCCCTGGTTACACCTCTGATTCTTCTAATTCAGAGTTAGCGCCGATCCTTATCTAATAAGTCAATCCCAAAAAACCTAATTCTAGGGCTGGTCTTTGGGCTACCAATTGCCGTTTTAGTTTCCTCTTGTCTCGTACCGGGTGAGATAGCTTGAACAGCGGTTTTCTTTGTCGGGTATTCCGCTGCCTATCCCGATCCGTCTTTCATTCTCGCTGTAAGTGATGGCGAGTGTGGTTATGTTATGATAACCACAGAGGAGTTGGGCTGAGCCTTGCCCTGGCCCATACATAGTGGATGTTGTATAGGCTGAGTAAGCACATCCATCTACAGGAACCGGAGGGTCGTCTTCCAACTTTGACATGTTGGATGGTTTCGATCGGTCAGTGACAAGATCTGGACCTTCTCTATCTAATTCATAGTCGGGGACGGACTACCTATCTATCAGTGAAAACATTGCTTCGGTACCAGACCGGGGGCTTTCACAACGTGGGTGACGAGATCGAGTCCTTTCTATCTTCGCAGGCAAGTTGCTTCCCGTTTGCTCTATACCAAATATCTCTTTCTGAAAGATGTAAAGAAGATCCAGCCCGATCTGCTGTATCGTACAACACGTAGCCAGTCTTTGCTTCTTGAGAGCGACACATACCTGCTTTTGGTGAAAAAACATCCTCTTTCGAAGCTGGGCATTTCGGGTATCTGGTTGGCAAGCTGCTCTTTCCTGAACGAGCGAAAATCTTCCAAGATCGAGAATCTCATATCAAGAAGAATTGGAAGAAGTCACATTTAGTGAATCTTCGACGCGACGTTCACGAGACAGACTTTAGAAGCCACCCGGAGCCTATGAAGCCTGCTAATCGAGCACACCTAAACGGGGCCCGCAGGACCCTGATCTTGATCGGTACAACTGGACACGCTAAGCACACTCTGCTAACTCTTACGAGCCCATTACCAGTGAGTATATTCATCCTCTCTGGCAATGTCTCAAATTCTAATCCGATACGTATCACAAATCGTGCAGATATAAAAGAGTGGGTAGCACCCGAATCAAACAATGCTACTGCAGGAAAAGAGGTAACAGAAATATTACCTGCAACTACGTCGCCTGAAGCTAGCGCATCTTCCAGTAATAAGGTGAAGGCCTAGCCCCGGCCTTGCTGAGCTCCCTCCTGCTGCCTTCCTCGATCATGCTGTCGCTGCGGCCTCTGCGAGCCTTCCTCGTTCTGTGTCTGGCAAAACATCTGAGCCTGTGTGGGTAGACGCTGGGCTAGCAGCCTTACGGCCAGTGCTGGTCCTCTGTTCGGTGCTGCCCCTGGAGCTGGCAATGTCGAAAACTGCTGTACTGGCCCTCCTGGCCTCTGCATCATAGGACAATTGGCAATCCTATGGTCTGAACTGCCACACCTCATGCATAACCCATTATGTAAAACCCGTAAAATTTTGATTAATTATTTTTGTTAATAGAAAATTATTTTTCAAAATAAATGAATTTGGATTTTTGTTTGTCTGGCCCAGTCCTGAACCCAATTCTGAGCCCGAATATATTTTAGAGTTACAAAAATTTTTAGTTACAATTTTTTTCCTAAAGAAAATAATATTTAAATCTTTAACCTAATCCATTTTCTTAATGTCCATTAATCTTTTTGCCTTAAGTCCATAATTCCAGTAGCCCAACAACAAAATCCATTTAGCCCAAACCCATTAAAGGAGCAACCCATTATGAAACCAAATTTTGGAACCCATTAGCCCTTTTAGTATAACCTTTAACCCATTAAGTTTTAACCCTTCACTGTTATTCACATTTATTTCATTTTTTTTCTCTTTTCTTCTTAAGAAAAAGGATTTTTCCTTTCTCCCCTTCTGTTGGGCTGGCCGACCCTTGGCACACCCAACCGCCGACTTTCCCCCTCCCAAAACTCCCCGACAACTCTTCCTCTCCCGTAACCCCTTCACTCCATCCTATATAATCCCCTCTACACCCTCCTCCATCTTTCCATCACATACTTCATCAATTTTCTCCAAATTTTGTGCCCTAAACCCCCATTTCCGGCGAACTCTGAACCCCTCCGGCGCGCCCCGACCCGCGACCCCGGCGCTCCACCCGCGCCTGAGGCCGACGCCCACCGGCGACCAGCCCAACCGCCGCCCGTGCGTACCCTGACCCCGTGGGTTTCCGGCGCTGTCCCCGCCGTATCCGCCCTAGGCGCTCGTTTCCCGGTCTGGCGCCCCGATCCAGGCCCTCCGGCACTCCCTGTGGCCGACCGACCAGCACTGCTCCGGCCTTCCACCGAGCTCTGCGACCCCGATCCTCGTTTCCGGCGTGACCTAGCCAGCGCCCCTTCTTCCCGCAGCGACGCTGCTGTTCTTGGCGGTTCCGAGCGACTCTGTTCAACTCGGTCAGTGTACCCGACTCAGATCTGTGATTTCCTACTGTTCGCGAGTGCTGAAAGGTCCGAGTCCGAGGCATCACTTCGGATTCTGTCGATTTCGGTAACTTCTGGATAGTCCCATAGTTCCTTTTAGTCTATGATGAAAATTGGTCCACCGATTCCTTTGGGAATTCGGATTTTTGGTTACGTCTCGTATACGTTACCATTTCAATTTTTCCGAAGTTTCTTCGAAATTGGTATGCTGTTGGTTTTGTCTTTGTGATCTTTTCGATTTTGGAATTTTTGACTCTTTCGGAAACATTTCTGTGATTATAGATTTATATATAGATTATTTTGGTTCTGTGATTTTCTCGAAATTTCTAAGAATTATTTCGGAAGGGATTCTGTTAGTTTCTGATATAACTTCGGGAAATTTCGATATCATTTCAGGACTTCGAATTTATTTCGGAAAATAGTTTTGTGGTTATATTGGGATATCCCTGGTTTGGGATTTATTTTGCAGGAAAATCGGCACGTTTCCCAGTTTTGGGTTATCCCGAAAATAGAGGGAATGCTGCCGAAATTTCTAGAAAATTTAATTATAGTTTTAAAATAATTTTTCGGAAAAGAATACTATTTTTGGGTGACGACCTTATTGGTCAGTGGGCCCGGCTAAATGCAAACGAAACCGGTTTCGTCCGGACGTTGAGGCATTAGCTATTAAATGACGATTGGACCAGTTCTGAGACTCAACAATATTTATATTTTAATTAGAATTATTTATATTTAATTTTGTAGGCAGTTTACAGGACTAACGAATTTTTTCTTATTTTTATTCTTGGGAATGTAAAGGCATAAGCCTATTTATTTATTCTGGGTGTAAGATTGTAATAACTTAGGTTTTAATTTTGTCTTTCTTTTATTTTCTGGATGATTATAGTCATAGGAACGTAGTATAAATGATAAATTATTTATTTTAATAGAATATAATAATTAATGTTTTGTCACTTAGAAAAATAAAGTTGTAATAATTTAAATAGAAATTCATGTATTTCTCATTAAAAAGGAAAAACTTAGTTTTATATTTATATAATTTTAAAATACCACATTTTTTTCCAAATAAACCGAAAAATACAATTTTCTCGAAATGTAAATTTACGATTCTTAATTACAATGCATTAATAAATAAACATTTTGTTTGTGTTAGCGTAATCAAAAGGTTAAAACTTGACTAGGAAACAACTAGAGATTGCAACTAGTGTGGCAGTTCTGAATAGTTTGGTTCTGAGACAGATTTTCGAATGTAGGGTTTCGAGGAAGTTTTTGATCATCAACCCCGAAGTACCAACTCTCCAGTTCGATCAATTTTAAGGCAAGTACATTTATGTTGATTACAATTATTTAATAATCACTTCACTGCAATTTTAAACCACTGTTTAAACACAAACTCTTTCGGGATTATTGACTGTACTGTTGGGGACTGGGGGAGTAGAGTAATGTTTATGACCACATCCAAACTAGTATAACAACTGTGTTAGCTTACCCCTCACACACACGGGGATAAGCCATATCGTATCAATAGGATACAACTGTACAACCCAAGCCGGTCATATACATTGCCTATTCACATCACAATACTGAAACTATTACAAAACTGTTTATCTTCAAAACTGTTTAAAAGTGCATAATTTTATTGTTAAATTAATTGTCAAGATTAGCATAAATTGTACTTTGCTCCTTTCCTGACTGGATAAACGTAGGTTCTGCTGACGACCCGGAGCTGCTGATTAACAGTTATTATGATCCTGATCTGTACCCGGCGGTACTACCAGCTGAGGATGATGTAGTGGCGTCTCCATAGATTCTGCTTTAGTCTTTGAGAGTTTAGTTTGATCTTTGTTAATTTTCAGTTTATGGATCTTTTGTATCAGAACAAGTTTTAAGTTATCCATTAAATAAAAGTTGTGGCAATCTTAGTATTTGTTGTTGATTTACCTGCATATGGATTACAGCTTACTGCCGCCGTCTCATCAACGGTGCATGCTGGGCATGATCCGATTCGACCCAAGTATTTGGGGACCGGGTCGTGACATGTTTTTAGTGGTGGCCCATGCAGGTCTAATCAACGACTCAGGAAAACCTATTTAGAGACATTAGAACACTAGAACAATAATTTGCCACAACATAGGACCGAAATATATTATAAGTAAATATTTTTATTGATAGGCTACCTTGCTTATGTTTATATCCTAAACCTTCCAGAGAATGGCCACTGACAAAACCAACCCTGCTGGCGATGGGATGTCAACACCTGATCATACCCCACCTCTCCAATCAAGTCCGAATCCTACACCTCGGCAGCTGGCCGACCGTCCTCTTAATATGACGACGGATCCATCATCTTCTCGAACGGAGATGCAACCCCCTGTGGTTTCGCCCACTCCAGCTGCCCCACCGATGCCTGTGGACCCCACTGACCTCATAGGTCTGCTAAGAGGAGTGCTAGAAGCCCAGAGAACTCAAGCTGAAGCTCATCGCGAGCAGACGGCAATTATGAGAGAAGGCATGGAGAATGCCCATAGCGTGGCAATGGCTGCACTGGAAAGAGGAGAAGCAGCTCAACAGGATCCAAGGCCTGCCAAGATAAACATAAATTTAAGGATTAATTTATGTAATATTAAAGCCATTTAATTAATGGGAATCATATTGCCAAGGTGGACGATATTGAGAGTTTCAAGAAGCAGAACCCTCGACCCTTTAAGGGAACTGAGGGAATCGTCTATGCTGATGAATGGCTCGATAGTATGGAGCGTCTTCTAAGCGTTACTCGGCTTCCAGAAGACCTCAAGGCTGAAGCAGTGGGACTCCAACTGCAAAATGTAGCAAGCACCTGGTATCGGAAAGAACCCCGACTCCAGGACAGGCAGATTGACTGGGACACCTTCAAGAGGTTGTTCAAGAGGAAGTTCTTCCCAACATCAGAGTTGCGGGAGATGGAGAGGCAATTTCAGAACCTGAAGCAAGAAAATATGACTGTTGGTGAATATACGGCAGAATTCGGCCAACTCAGCCGTTTTGCCAAGAACCTGGTGGCTGACCCTGATGATCGTGCTGAAAGGTTTAGACATGGGCTGAGAGAGGAGATCCGCACCCATGTGATCTCAGGCGGTGCTAAGACCTATGAAAAGATTCTGGAGCGAGCTCAAAATATAGGGAAGAGCCAACCCGCTCGCTCAAAGAGGGATTATCCTGGTACTAACAACTTCCAGGAAAATCAGAAGAGGCCCAACAACAACAACAACAACAACAACCGACCTTCCCACCACCAGCAGCAGAACCAGCAGGCAAGGAACAATGATAGGACATCTCAGAGGCAGATCCCTGTCTGTGATTTTTACAAGAGGCCAGGGCACCAGTCGAATATCTGCAGAAAGAGACTAGGACACTGCCTAGTCTGTGGGTCTGCCACCCACCAAGTGACGGACTGTCCCTCGTCGATGCACCGGACTGGAACTATTCAGCAGAAAGGTCCTCTGCCCACTCAGCAACAACAGTTTGGGCAACATCAACAGAAGACTGGGCGAGCTTTTGCCCTAGCAGCAGAGGAACAAGAGTCGGAGCAGGAACCTATAGCTGATGTCATCGCAGGTTTCATTTATGTGCATTCCTATCCTGCCTTAGCTTTATTTAATTCAGAAGCATCACATAGTTTCATATCCACAAAATTTATCACTGCACACCACATAAATACGAGATTTAGTAAGAAGATTTGTAGAGTCATGACCGGTGGAGGACCCCTACCCATCACTGAGACCTGTAATTGTCCTATCACCATATCAGGCCACCAATTCATAGCACCTTTGCTTGTGATGCCCTTACCCAATTATGATGTAGTCCTAGGGATGGACTGGTTGAGTAAGTAGCATGCGCTGATAGACTGTCACAGGGGATGTGTAGTCTTCAGCCCACCTGGAGAACCGGAGTTTGAAATCTCTCGAACTTCGGAGGATATGGAGTGTGTTACCTACACCTCTATCACAGAAGAATCCGGACCTTCCCATCCTATCATAGCAGAATTTATGGATGTCTTCCCTGATAGCCTTCCCGGGTTACCCCCAGACCGAGACATAGAGTTCACCATTGACCTAGTCCCCGGCTTTTCCCCTATTTCTAAGGGATGCTACAGAGTCAACCCGAAGGAGGCCAAAGAGATAAAAGATCAGATCAATGAATTGAAGGCTTTGGGATTTATCCGAGACGGAGCTTCACCCTGGGGAGCACCTGTCTTGTTTGTTCCCAAGAAGGATGGAACTGCGAGAATGTGCATCGACTACCGGGCGCTGAATAATATCACCATCAAGAACAAGTACCCTCTGCCCCGGATTGATGACCTGTTTGACCAACTCAGTAGAGCCAAGGTGTTCTCGAAGATTGACCTCAGATCTGACTACCATCAGATCAAGGTCAGGAAGGAGGACATTCCCAAGACGGCGTTCAATACCAAGTATGGGCAGTTTGAATTCTTGGTCATGCCGTTTGGACTGACAAATGCTCCTGCTGTATTCATGAACCTTATGAACAAGGTTTTCCATGAATACTTAGATCAATTTGTTGTTGTCTTCATTGATGACATTTTGATCTATTCGAAGACTGAAGAGGAGCATAAGGAGCACCTCAGGAAAGTTCTGGGGACTTTGAGGAAAGAGAAGTTATATGGTAAGCTATCCAAATGTGAATTCTTTCTATTCTTCCTAGACAAGGTGGATTTTCTTGGCCATGTTGTCACAGGAGAAGGAATTTCGGTGGATCCTAAGAAGATAGCTGCTGTGGAGAAGTGGTCTACCCCAAGCTTAGTTGCTGAGATCAGAAGTTTCTTGGGCTTGGCTGGCTACTACCAGAAGTTTGTGAAGGATTTTGCCAGAATTGCTGAACCGATGACGAAGCTTACTCGGAAGAATGAAGAGTTCATCTGGACGAAAGATTGCCAGGCTGCATTCGAGGAGCTGAAGAAGAGGCTGACCACTGCACCAATCCTTGCGCTACCCGCAGGAACTGGTGGTTTCTCAATCTACAGTGATGCCTCTGGAAAAGGACTGGGTTGCGTTCTTCAACAAAATGGTAAAGTGATTGCTTATGCATCTAGGCAATTACGGAACCATGAAAAGAATTATCCTACACATGACCTGGAGCTTGCTGCAGTCATCTTTGCATTGAAGCTATGGAAGCATTATCTCTATGGAGAGAGAGTGGAAATATATACAGACCACAAAAGTCTGAAATATGTTTTTACTCAGAAAGAGCTGAACATGAGACAAAGAAGATGGTTGGAACTGATGAATGATTTTGATATCGACCTGCAGTACCATCCGGGTAAGGCTAATGTGGTTGCAGATGCACTTAGTCGATACCCAGTGGCGATGTTTTTGACCAAAGAACGACACTTATTGGAGGACATAGAGAAGCTTGGTCTGGAGATTGTACTGCCGGAGGATAAGATGAAGGAACTGGGGCGAGAAGCTGATATACCTAAAGTTGACTCAACCATGATGCAGTTGCAATTGCGTTTAAGTCTGATGGACAAAATTAAGGAGACACAATTCCAAGACGAGACGCTTTGCAAGCTCAGAGATGAAGTGCTGGCAGGAACACTTAAAGGTTTCTCTATCGCCAGTGACGGAGCATTGAAGAATGGTACGAGGCTGTGTGTACCATCTGGCGAGCTGAGGAATGAGATGATGCAAGAAGCGCACCAGTCACAGTATTCCATACATCCTGGAGCTAATAAAATGTATCGGGATATGCGTACCATCGTTTGGTGGTATGGAATGAAGAAGGATGTATCCAGACTTGTGGCTAGATGCTTGATTTGCCAACAAGTGAAGGCTAGCAGACAGAGATCCGCAGGACTTCTACAACTGCTGGACATTCCGGAGTGGAAGTGGGAGCATATAACAATGGACTTTGTGTCAGGATTGCCTCGATCTCAAGGAGGGAAGGACGCTATTTGGGTTATTGTGGACCGACTGACTAAGTCGGCACACTTTATTCCCTTCAAGGTTGGTTTATCCACCGAGAAGCTGGCGGTACTGTACATGCGGCATATCTACCGGATTCATGGAGTACCGGTAAGTATTGTATCTGACAGAGATACTAGATTTACCTCACATTTTTAGAAGAGTTTGCATGACAGCTTGGGAACAAAACTGAAGTTCAGCACAGCCTATCATCCCCAAACTGACGGACAATCTGAGAGGACCATCCAGACGCTAGAAGATATGCTGAGATCTTGCGTCTTAGAATTCGGAGGATCTTGGGAGGATCACTTACATTTAGTGGAATTCTCCTACAACAACAGTTACCAAGCTAGCATTGGTATGACCCCATTTGAAGCTTTTTATGGACGTCGTTGCCGCACTCCACTTGCATGGGACGACGTAGGAGAAAGAGTACTGCTGGGGCCAGAGATGGTGACTGATGCAGCAGAGAAAGTGAAGGTAATCAGAGACAAGCTCAGGATCGCCCAAGACAGGCAGAAGCATTGGGCAGATAGCAGGCGTCGACCACTGGAGTTTGAAGAAGGAGATAGTGTCTTTGTAAAGATTTCTCCTACAAGAGGAACTATCCGATTTGGCAGAGCTGGGAAGCTGAGTCCCAGATATATCGGACCATTTCAAGTTTTGAGCCGAATTGGTGAAGTGGCGTATCGGTTAGCTCTACCAGCTAATCTTGAGGGCGTGCATAACGTCTTCCACATTTTGCAGCTCAGACGCTACATTCCGGATCCGAGTCACATCTTGGACCACTCGGAGCTGGAGATTGGACCGAGTCTTGCAGTACCAGAGAAGCCAGTGGCAATTTTGGACAGAGGTGAGAAGAGGACCAGGACTTCGGTGACTCCCATAGTTAGAGTTATGTAGAGGCACGATTCCCCAGGCGAGTCTACCTGGAAGCGAGAAGATGAGATGCGGAAGCAATACCCGTATTTGTTTGAGACCTGAGGTAATTCCTAACCTTATCTTTTTAAATTTCGAGGACGAAATTTCTTAAGGAGGGAAGGTTGTAAAACCTGTAAAATTTTGATTAATTATTTTTGCTAATAGAAAATTATTTTTCAAAATAAATGAATTTGGATTTTTGTTTGTCTGGCCCAGTCCTGAACCCAATTCTGAGCCCGAATATATTTTAGAGTTACAAAAAATTTTAGTTACAATTTTTTCCTAAAGAAAATAATATTTAAATCTTTAACCTAATCCATTTTCTTAATGTCCATTAATCTTTTTGCCTTAAGTCCATAATTCCAGTAGCCCAACAACAAAACCCATTTAGCCCAAACCCATTAAAGGAGCAACCCATTATGAAACCAAATTTTGGAACCCATTAGCCCTTTTAGTATAACCTTTAACCCATTAAGTTTTAACCCTTCACTGTTATTCACATTTATTTCATTTTTTTTTCTCTTTCCTTCTTAAGAAAAAGGATTTTTCCTTTCTCCCCTTCTGTTGGGCTGGCCGACCCTTGGCACACCCAACCGCCGACTTTCCCCCTCCATAAACTCCCCGACAACTCTTCCTCTCCCGTAACCCCTTCACTCCATCCTATATAATCCCCTCTACACCCTCCTCCATCTTCCCATCACATACTTCATCAATTTTCTCCAAATTTTGTGCCCTAAACCCCCATTTCCGGCGAACTCTGAACCCCTCCGGCGCGCCCCGACCCGCGACCTCGGCGCTCCACCCGCGCCTGAGGCCGACGCCCATCGACGACCAGCCCAACCGCCGCCCGTGTGCGCCCTGACCCCGTGGGTTTCCGGCGCTGTCCCCGCCGTATCCGCCCTAGGCGCTCGTTTCCCGATCTGGCGCCCCGATCCAGGCCCTCCGGCACTCCCTGTGGCCGACCGACCAGCACTGCTCCGGCCTTCCGTCGAGCTCTGCGACCCCGATCCGCGTTTTCAGCGTGACCTAGCCAGCGCCCCTTCTTCCCGCAGCGACGCTGCTGTTATTGGCGGTTCCGAGCGACTCTGTTCCACTCGGTCAGCGTACCCGACTCAGATCTGTGATTTCCTACTGTTCGCGAGTGCTGAAAGGTCCGAGTCCGAGGCATCACTTCGAATTCCATCGATTTCGGTAACTTCTGGATAGTCCCATAGTTCCTTTTAGTCTATGATGAAAATTGGTCCACCGATTCCTTCGGGAATTCGGATTTTTGGTTACGTCTCGTATACGTTACCATTTCGATTTTTCCGAAGTTTCTTCGGAATTGGTATGCTGTTGGTTTTGTCTTTGTGATCTTTTCGATTTCGGAATTTTTGACTCTTTCGAAAACATTTCTGTGATTGTAGATTTATATATAGATTATTTTGGTTCTGTGATTTTCTCGAAATTTCCGAGAATTATTTCGGAAGGGATTCTGTTAGTTTCCGATATAACTTCAGGAAATTTCGATA
Source organism: Iris pallida (assembly GCA_029216955.1). Classification (NCBI taxonomy): domain Eukaryota; kingdom Viridiplantae; phylum Streptophyta; class Magnoliopsida; order Asparagales; family Iridaceae; genus Iris; species Iris pallida. The sequence goes on from JANAVB010043620.1 coordinate 2,031,139, forward strand.
TCATTTCAGGACTTCGAATTTATTTCGGAAAATAGTTTTGTGGTTATATTGGGATATCCCTGGTTTGGGATTTATTTTGCAGGAAAATCGGCGCGTTTCCCAGTTTTGGGTTATCCCGAAAATAGAGGAAATGCTGTCGAAATTTCTAGAAAATTTAATTATAGTTTTAAAATAATTTTTCGGAAAAGAATACTATTTTTGGGTGGTGACCTTATTGGTCAGTGGGCCCGGCTAAATGCAAACGAAACTGCTTTCGTCCGGACGTTGAGGCATTAGCTATTAAATGACGATTGGACCAGTTCTGAGACTCAATAATATTTATATTTTAATTAGAATTATTTATATTTAATTTTGTAGGCAGTTTACAGGACTAACGAATTTTCTCTTATTTTAATTCTTGGGAATGTAAAGGCATAAGCCTATTTATTTATTCTGGGTGTAAGATTGTAATAACTTAGGTTTTAATTTTGTCTTTCTTTTATTTTCTGGATGATTATAGTCATAGGAACGTAGTATAAATGATAAATTATTTATTTTAAAAGAATATAATAATTAATGTTTTGTCACTTAGAAAAATAAAGTTGTAATAATTTAAATAGAATTTCATGTATTTCTCATTAAAAAGGAAAAACTTAGTTTTATATTTATATAATTTTAAAATACCACGTTTTTTCCAAATAAACCGAAAAATACAATTTTCTCGAAATTAAATATAAATTTACGATTCTTAATTACAACGCATTAATAAATAAACGTTTTGTTTGTGTTAGCGTAATCAAAAGGTTAAAACTTGACTAGGAAACAACTAGAGATTGCAACTAGTGTGGCAGTTCTGAATAGTTTGTTCTGAGACAGATTTTCGAATGTAGGGTTTCGAGGAAGTTTTTGATCATCAACCCCGAAGTACCAACTCTCCAGTTCGTCAATTTTAAGGCAAGTACATTTATGTTGATTACAATTATTTAATTATCACTTCACTGCAATTTTAAACCACTGTTTAAACACGAACTCTTTCGGGAGTATTGACTGTACTGTTGGGGACTGGGGGAGTAGAGTAATGTTTATGACCACATCCAAACTAGTATAACAACTGTGTTAGCTTACCCCTCACACACACGGGGATAAGCCATATCGTATCAATCGGATACAACTGTACAACCCAAGCCGGCCATATACATTGCCTATTCACATCACAATACTGAAACTATTGCAAAACTGTTTATCTTCAAAACTGTTTAAAAGTGCATGATTTTATTGTTAAATTAATTGTCAAGATTAGCATAAATTGTACTTTGCTCCTTTCCTGACTGGATAACCGTAGGTTCTGCTGACGACCCGGAGCTACTGATTAACAGTTATTATGATCATGATCTGTACCCGGCGGTACTACCAGCTGAGGATGATGTAGTGGCGTCTCCATAAATTCTGATTTAGTCTTTGAGAGTTTAGTTTGATCTTTGTTAATTTTCAGTTTATGGATCTTTTGTATCAGAACAAGTTTTAAGTTATCCATTAAATAAAAGTTGTGGCAATCTTAGTATTTGTTGTTGATTTACCTGCATATGGATTACAGCTTACTGCCGCCGTCTCATCAACGGTGCAGGCTGGGCCTGATCCGATTCGACCCAAGTATTTGGGGACCGGGTCGTGACACATTAGCTGAATGACACACATCCCTAGTGTGCCCTCCCTTACCACAGTAAGTACATCCAATGGACGCCCCCTGGCGCTGCTGCTGGTTCTTCGGCTGCTGATGCCGAACTGGTGCTGATATCTCAGATACGGTCATCCTCCGCGAGTCTCCTGACTCATGAATACGGATGCCGGGCGCTGGCGCCGATGTTTGCTGTACTGCTCCTCTGTCCCTGCTCTGGGAATGAGACCTCTTCTGGCCCCCATGTCTTGTCACCAATCTCTGTGGGTGAGTTCATGCCTCCGTGCTGACGTTAAAACGGCATCAAAAGTCTGATAGTCGTGCCCTTCTACTAGATGTAGAATCTTTAAATGAAGTCCCTGCTGGAACCTCATCGCCTTCTCGGGCTCCGTAGCTACCATCGTCGGTGTAAACCGACTCATTCTGCAGAACTCTGCTGCATATCCATCCACCGTCTTCCCAGCCTGCTTGAGACTGATAAACCTCTGCTGTAGCTCATACCGGGCTACCACGCCAAAGTACTTGGTCTTGAATCTGGTACGGAAGCTATCCCAGGGAATAGGACGCCTAGTCCAACTTCTTCTGATGCCCACCAATCGCGGGCGAGATCCTGAAGTATCAGTCTGACCTGGTCGACCTTCTCTTCTGCTGGAACCTTCGCTGCGGTCAATATGGCCTCAGTATCCTGAAGCCAAGCATCCGCCGTGATGGCATCCTCCGTGCCGTCAAAATATCTCGGGTTAAGTCGACAAAACCTCCCCGGTGCTCTCGAATCATTCATGATACTTCTCTCGAGGGCTAATTGTAATCCCTGATTCGGTAGCACATTCTGTTCCTGCTGTCGGGTCTGCTGTTGCTGATGGGCTGCCACCTGTCGCTGTTGAGTAGCCAAGAATCTTCGGATGACCTCCAGGAGTGCTACAGCATCGGGTACTGGCGTCGTTGCCGGCACCGCTGGGGGTACGGAAGTTTCTAGAACATGCGGTTCTACTGGCTCTGATATCACTTCCACTCGGATCTGGTCAGGAGAATGTATTCCTTCCGGTTGATGCCCCGTCGAGCCATGCTCTGCCGGTTGTTCCTTCATGTTGGCCTCTCCAGCTACTGAGAAAGAAGTACCCCTATATGGAAAGGTACATGATATTATTTATCAGGATGAGGAAGATTCGAGGATGCAATTCAGGTGATCAATCAAGGTGAGGAAGAAGAAATCGAGACGAGAGATTCAAAGGGGACAAGTTTTGATTGAGACTCCTATAATAGTAATCCCCCATAAGTCTGAAAAGTTAGACCTGTATGGGCCACCAATAAAACCTTGTCAAGCCCCAGTACCAAAATACGAAGACGGATCAGGCCAGCTACTCCATATGAGGTATACCAACGTCATATGGCGATCGTTGCTGTCGAGAGACGAGGTGGTGTATGCTACATTCAAGTCCCCTATGGTCACACAGAACATCTAAGTCTCAATCCTTCAAAGCAAGAAAATATCAATTAATGAACATATAAGATAAAGCAGTAAGGCGTCCCTGACGCTTCCTCAGAATGATCATGGGGATCTAGCTTTATAAGTTAGCTTGCCCAGAAAGTCATAGGTACAAAATTGTATTCAACTGCAGTCTAATTTAATTACAATTATGCAAAGACAAAATGTCTAGATTAGCCGGCTAAACAGGTGCCGGTGGCTAAACGCCAGGACATAAGTGAATATACTAGAGTGGTGGAGAAGAAACCCACTCGAGTCCCCCGCCAGCCATGCTCCTAGTATGCACCATTGACGTCAGGAAAGAAGTTCGGATCCTCAAGCTCTACTACGTGATCTGGCCAAACAAAACCAGCGGGGTCAGCCCCGAATATCAAGTACCACAAGGGAGCACAAAAGAGTGAGATAAAACCCAGGCATAAAATAGAAGTAATAATAGGCTTCCGATCGTAACCTCGGTCCACAGCCTGTCCTAGCACGATAGACCAACCCAACAACCAAACAAGGACATGGGTTGGACCACGCACCATGACAGTCCATGTCCCTCAACTACTAACGGAAGGCTCAAGCACAGTCATGTCATTTTTCAAGCGGTCATTCAATCCTGCGGCTTTCTATATATGACGGAGTTATCCCCGATATACTGATTAAAAGAAATCCTCAGATCGTGTCAACCCAGCAGGGCTAGCCAAACCATAAGACATATAACACATTGAATATGCACCAGTCCTCCGGAGGGCTACCGCGCTAACACGTATAACACATAGCTCGTAGAGGACGTCGGATATAGCCTTCCGCTATAGGCGAATAAGACCATATCCATGGCGGCCAACCCGACACGTCAGGACTGAACCTGGGGTGGCCAGTATGGAACGATCTCAGGATTCTTCCCACCCAATGCTTCTACCAAGTTAGTTGCCTAATTAATCCTTTGGTTATCCTCAGAGCTCACATGTTGTGGTCACATGTTCGCTCCTCTAGATGTCGTACATTGTACGAGTACCCCAAGAAGGAATTCGTACTGGCTCATGGAGTCATACGTATGTACCCTATTCTTGGTGTAATGTAACATACAACACATGCCACGTCATTCCCATCGACCATTTGTTATATAACTGTTGGGCTCTTGGAAGTACTGGCAGGTACCACGTAGGAACACTTAGCGCATGGGTTAGCACCTCGGTGCTCACATAGATTGTACCTCAGTACCCACATAGGGTTATCCAGCCGTCACATAGGTAATCGGATTAAAAATAAGGACTGAGACTCAAGGGAACAGGCGGCTGAGGCTCATGCAGCCAACGCTCATGCGGCTAGGAAAGTAGACCTATGCGGCTGGAAGATGGAGTCTTATGCGGCTCAGGAACCAATCCAGCATATGCTGCAATAACCCTGCGGCTAGGGCCTATGCGGCAAGGAAAGGAGATGCTCATACGGCTCAAGAAATCGGGTATATGCGGCAGTGGGAAAGAGGCGCATACGGCTGGAGAAAAATTATGCATATGCGGCCAGAAGGAAAGGGCGCATGCGGCTCAAAGAGCTAAGTCCTATGCGGCTAGTGAATCACTAGGCCTTATGCGGCCAGCATTAAGGAGTCTTATGTGGCTGAAGGAAAGAGCGGCCCTATGCGGCTCAGAGAAGAACAGGGCTTATGCGGCTCGAGAACACGCGGGGCGCATGCGGCTCAAAGAACTTATGCGGCTGAGAAATGCACATGCAGCTGCAAAACTTTATGCTGCTAAAATTGCCATGTGGTTGTGAACTGTTCATCTTCATGCCAGCGCCAGCATAGGCGAACCTCGAAGAAACCCAAATATTGTTCCGGCCATAACTTCCTTCCAACAAATCAAAATCTAACTTTCTAAAGGTCAAAATTGTGTAGAATCAAATTTCCTACAACATAGGACCATTGGTTTTCAAAAATAGCCAAGGTTGATAGATCAAAACCATGAAAACTTATGAAACCCTAGATTTTAGGAACTTAGATCTACACCAATCTAGCCATTAAAATCAAAATCTTCAAGAATTAAACTTGTGGAGAATGAAGAGAAGAACAATATAGACAAATCATATCATGGAAAAATAAAAAATGAGAAATGCACAAATCTCTACTTTTTGAGCAAGTTGTACTTGTCTATGGAGTGGTAGTTGAGGAAAATAAATGGAAGAGTGAATGAGGAGAGAGAGTGAGAAAGACGATATTAAGTAGGTGTTGGGTTGGTTTAAGAAAACCTTAATTCCTAATCACTCCACTAATGATAATGCTAAAAAGCTACATGCCATCATTAATAAATAATAAACAAAATTTATGCACATGCTGAATACAGAGGCCATATACAGAATCCATAAAGAGTACGTATTTCGGGATTAGGGAGTGACAGTGAGTCCAATACTCCATCCTTAAATTAGCGTACCATTCCCCTAACCAAACAAGGGTAAGAGGTGGCACCCTAATCCATGATGAAGTATCTTTCCATGTCATAAATCCCATATGATATCCGAATCACAATAAGGTTCAGTATTTTATCATCGAAGCAGCAAAACACACTTACAACCAAACAAGGACAATGTGTAGCAAACTAGTTCACGATAAAATATTGTTCCAAGCCACGATCAGGTATAAGTACATAAACCAAAAGTACATATACCTAACGGACAAAGGTCACCTAACCAATCTAGGTGTAACGCAATTGAGAATAGTACATGGTCGCATAACCTTCAAGTCAGTCAGAATAAACAGTACCTCAATAGCGAGTCTAAAATCTATATACCATTCCTCAGTATCGAGCGAGTCTATAGCATATAGTTTACCTACCGTTCCTCAGTAACGAGCGAGTCTACGATAGATAGGGTGGAGGTCAACATCAAATTGTATTCTCTCTACACAATGTCATAGCTCTAATAACTACTAGTCTACTATCATGCAAACCTATTAGTAGTTATAACTTAACACTCGTTCCATATGTACCGCTGGCCAGTTGATACGCAAGTATGAGATCTACATGTGACTCGTGACTCGTAGCATACATGTGTAAAGGCCAATGAATTCAACCCAAACAAAGGTGGTCGCTTAATTATAGGTCAAATGTGTATAGAAATAAACAAGTACCGAAGAACAAAATTAAACAGTAATTTGTATCTACATATGATCTAGAAGAATCATTTATATTGCAGAAAATAAATAATAAATAGATAAATGTATGCAATATAATGAGCAAATTAAACAAACAGTAATGGCAATGTATCTTTCCTGGTGTGATGTCTGGTGTGGTGCGATAATCATGTTGACACAGAATTGACTTTGATGTAAAATCTTCACAAGATGACCTATGGTAATGACGTAGATTGTTCCGATCGAGTCCAGAATAGTCTAATTAGCTGGGGTCGACATATGGAAGTCCAGTTTCGTAAGAGATTAGAAAATAGAATCAGCCATGTTCAAGAATTGATAATCGATGGAATTTACGGAGAAAATTACTTGTACTATTTTAGAAAATATTTTAATACTTGAAAACTATATTTTATTAATTAAAAATAATTTTAGATAAATATTCTAGGAAAACCATATAGTTCAAAAACTAAATTTTAATTAGGTAAGAAATATACTGTTATCTTAGATAAATACGTACTTGAAAATAAATTTTAATTAGAAAACTGCCCTTTTAAAATTAAATAATTTTTGGAAAATACTTAAAAAAATCAAGAAAATCATTTTAGGGCAAAACTAATTTCTTCAAATATAATTTAGGTCAAAGTCATATTTTAAAATAATATAATAAGATTTTTTAGGCTTCTTAGTTTGGTAATATTTATAGGGCCAAGTCCACAAATCTTTTGTTACAAATTAATTTTTAAGGAATTATGTACATATATAATTTATAACAATACTTAATAAATAACAAAACTAAAATAACACAAATAATCATATATTTATACTAAATATCAGTGCAGATACATATATTAAAAATATAATAGTAATTATAACAAAACATCTACTGATAATGCTAAAAGATAATAATAATAATAATAATATTATTATTATTATTATTATTATTATTATTATTATTATTATTATTATTATTATTATTATTATTATACCTAACCCTTATCCCCCATTTCCCTGTGCAGACTTGAAAAAATTTTCAAAAGAAAAATCGGGTATGAGAGAGAAAGCAAAGAGGGGAACAAAGTTTTAAACGGGAGGGAGAGAGATAAGGGAAAGAGGGTTTTCTTCACCGAAAAGGTCGTCGGTAAGGCTCGTCGGATGCGGCGGAGCAGGCGCGACTGGTGGCGGCATTGGAACTGCTCGACAGAGAGATCGTGGGTGTGATAGTTGACAGTGGAGGAATCGGTGGCGGGGGCACCGAGGTGATCGAGCATGGAGGTCATGGAGAGTGGTAGAAACGAGTCCGCCGGAGGAAGAAATTGGAGCACTCAACGGAGTTCGCCGATGCGACCGTCGCCGGAATAAGGCTAGAATCAGGTGAAGGTTTTTCTTTTGTTGGTGTTTGGTCTGTTGGTAGGGGTGGCGCTGGTGTGTGGCTGAGAGAGGAGGATGAGGTGGTGGTTGTGGGGTTTGGCCGGTGGTAGTAGGTGCGGGCGGCGAAACGGTGTGTAGGAGTTGTGCTGGTGGAGGAACAAGAAGAAAGGACGGGCTGTGTAGATGGCTGGAGTTCGAGGAGTGATGGTGGTGGAAAAGAAGGTGATGGAGGCAGTGACGTTGGCCGTGGTGTTCATCGCGTAGGAGGTTGCCGGTCAGGGACAGGGGTTGGGTGGCGGCACGCTTGAGTACAGTGGTGGTGATGTCGATGGGGGGAGGCTAGTCTAGACGCATTGGAGCTTGGTCGGAGGGATGGACCGGTGGGTGCATGGTCAGTCGATGACAGGATCGATGTGAGTTCGTCTAGCATTGGTGTAGAGGAGAAAGGGCGGTGCTTGCCGCCGAGGGCATTGTCGTAGGTTAGGGTTTGATGAATTTCGGATTAGGATTGTGTCGGGTGTTGCATGGTGTCCTGCGTGACCCCGTGGTGGAAAGGGGAGGTCGTGTCCGGTGTGTCGGACACAAAAGGGGAAGTAAATTGTATATGTAAAAATACATTATAGTAGAAAGACACCTAGGTCTAGACCTGAGGCCGTTACGGTTGACACGGAGAAGATGGACATGGACATGATGCACATACACTGTGGTGGAGAAAAAATTAGCTTATGGAATTTCCATGAAAAAGAGCAATTAGGCTCTCCTTATATAGGAGGTGGAGACTCCCAGTTAGATAAGGATTAGGAAATGTTTAAACCCCACTAGATAATTCCCATATTTAATTTAAATCAATTTAAAACCAATCCAATAAAATCCAATCCAAATTTGGAACTAGAAAATCTTATCTTTTAATTTAAACATATTTACAATTATTTTGATCAAATCTAATCACAATTTAAATCACTATAATATTTAAACTTTAATATTAAATAAATATTAAAAAACATTTTATACACTACAAATAATTTCCAATAAATTTTGTTTTCATGTACCTCGCATGCAAAATAAAACATATTCTTTATCCAAAATATTATTTTCAAAATTATTACCTATATTTGTTTAAGAAATAAAATAGCCTTTTTATAATAATGAAAATAAAAACAAAGTTTGGCAAATCTCGTGCGATGGACTTTATAATTTTAAGCAAATAAAAATATTTACCTTATATTATTTCAAAAAATATACTATTTTCTATATGGAGAAAATCTATAATAAATTTTTTGTATAAAAGAAATATGTACTTCACATATACGTATTCGCACTCGACGTACAAATACCAAAATAATAAAACAAATACAAAAATAAATTAATTTAAAAAATATAGTAAACTTTTAGATGGTTTACATCCTACCCAACTTATAAGAATTTCGTCATCAAAATTAAGAAATAATTATGGTAGGTAGGCTTGAGAAGATACAAGATTTTCTCGATACAAAATGCGATCAATATTTAAGCAAGGATATGGAAAAGGAATCCAATGAAAACATGCAATTTAAATATCTGTAATTTAGAGGACAAGGAGAATAAAATAACGGGTATAGTTTAGAGAGTGATCACATACATGACATCCCAATCAGTATCTAAATTTGATCGAATAGTAACATTTATCTTATAATCGCACAATCTCTTAAATAGGTAATAACCTTCTATATCTCAAAACATTGATCAATAACCCAATAATCAAATTCAATTTGCGTTTGATATTGTCATAATCATCAATGTCTTTCTCTACTCCACTCTTTATTTAATCTATTATATCTCCTCACAATTTATATTCTATAAAATTTATTTTTTTGGGACATATTTTTCTTTCTTTTATCCAATCGCTAATTGTCCTCAGAAACTTACTCACAAAATCTTTTACAGTCAATCCCTTCAAAAATTAAAATTTCTTCCAATCGATTTAGTCAAAAGTAGTAATCAAACTCATCTTAGTCATGATATTCATATTCATATCCCTCATAGAATTTGAATCCTTAAAGAATCAAGGATTTTAAAAAAACCCATCTTCGAATATTGATTAACCTTGAAAACTAGTATCATAAAGAAAATATCACATGAAAGTTTTCCTTAATGATTTCATCTACTAGTGTTTTTCACAAAGTTCAATATACCACCCTATTTTACATGCTTTATAATCACATAATCATCTTATCCAAATATCGTCTATGGGGTTTTCTAATCTAGCCTCGTTCTATATGAGGGTGCCATGATCCGATCTTTGTACAAGGAAAACAGGTTAGGAGCGAAGTTGTACGAATCATGGAGGGGTTTGGGTAATGAGGAAGGGTTGCTAATTAATGCATGAATAAAAAAAGTTATGGGATAAAAACAATAAAGTAATATAATTAGAGACTCACAAGACATGGTTCCTAGAGGGATGATAGTCTCCTAGGTGGGACACGAACAAGGGAATGATTCGAATAATTCTAAAGTTTCAAATGATTAGAAGGTCAAATAGATCTAGGGTCGAGAGATGAGTGAGTAACTCAAGACGAGGATGCAATCACATGGCTTGGTCGATGACTAGCTATACTTGTGTACATACAACTATCTTGGCCATAGGTGGTAGGGTAACTAAGGGGCATATTGTCACGCCCCAGAACCAGAATGCTGGCAAGTAGGGACGGATCAGGCCAGCTACGTATTCCACAGTACTCCAATATCCTGAAATAACGTATAAGCTGTATAGACATGGGGGTTACTACTACAATCCAACAGTCAATCCTAGGTCAAGCAACCCTAGGTATCTCAATCACATGCAAATATGCAAAGTACAAGAAGTATGATTATTAGACATAAAATAGTAAAGCATCACAAACTATATATACATGGATGATCATAAAGCTAGTAATAAAAAGTGAATAACTAGCAAGAGTAATAGTCATACATGATAAGCTCTAACTATAGTCTAGAATATGCAAATCATGTTTAGGACCGTAGGCTAAATGTCAAGATCCAAAACACCAGCTAAACACATGCTTGGAGGCTAAATGCCACAAAAGAATAATGTACATAACTAGTGGGAGAATTGTCACGCCCCAGAACCAGAATACTGGAGAGCGGGGGCGTACATAGCCAGCTACGTATTTTGAAGTGCAACCCACCTCGCTATATGGTCACGGCTGTCTAGATACATAAGGGTTTAGCTACAAGCCAACAGTCTCCTATGGTCATGAACAAGTCTATTGTCTCAATCTCAAGCAAGCAATAATAGTTACAAGATGTCAGAGCACCAAATATATAATAGCAAGGCGTCCCATACATTACATATTGGATGATCATGAAGCTAGTCATACAAAATGTCAAGACTAGCAAGAGTTCAGTCATACATGATCAACCTGTCAATCATGTTACAGCCCGTAGGCAGACAGTAAATAAAGGTGTAATACGAGCTAACACGTGCTCGTCGGCTAAACGCCTCAAAAGAATATTTTTTACAATAAAGTAGAAGGACAAAAAGAAACCCACTCGTTGCCAGGGTTATGCCTGGTGGTCACCATCTGGCTAGAAGACAAGTGGATCCTCTGGTGCTGCTCTGATATCTGGCCACACAAAACCAGCTGGGTCAGACCCCAGGAAGAGCAAGTGCCACAAAGGAGGCTTCACTTAGGAACTAAAACTAGTGTGTCACAATAGAATATTAAAAATAATAAATAAAGAACTGATAATAATAGAGATAACAACAGTAAACTGAGTACGAGGAAACCATTCAAGTAGCCAAGTCACAACCCTTAAACCAAACATGGACCGGGGTTGCAGCCCTTCACCTGAATAGAAACTCGTCTCAAATACTATTGGTACAGTGAAGACAATAAATGAAGAGAGGACACAGAACTGCTCCGGGAGCCAGGTTACAACCCTTAAACCAAACAAGGAATGGGGTTGTAAACCTTCACCTGAACAGAACTGGACCCCCGATCTTTATTGCTAAGGCCAGTATAAATAATCATGGTATTAAGGTAAGGTAAAACATGACGAACATAGCATGGGGTTGCAATAAGACAATAAACGAAAAGAGGACACAGAACTGCTCCGGGAGCCAGGTTACAACCCTTAAACCAAACAAGGACCGGGGTTGTAACCCTTCGCCTGAACAGAACTGGACCCCGATCGTTATTGTTAAGGCAAGCATCAATAATCATGTCATGTCATAATCTTGCACAGGATCATGATAAGACTAAGTTGGAATAAACTCCATCCAATCAATCACGGCCAATCAAGAGTACGGCTTGATACTTTTAACTAACTAGGGTTATCAAAGGCCTAGTTATTAGCAAGATACAATGAGATTATCCCAACAACCACAAGCCCTGCAGACCATCCGGTTATCTAGGTCGAATGTCCATTTATGAAGAATGCAACATGTGACTGTATGCTGGAAATATGCCCTACTCGTCGGTAGGCTACAAGTCCACTTAATGCGCCCAGATAACGAGATTGCCTGTAGCTGGGAATCTCTTCATGTCTACTGAATTATTCTATTTTATTAGCCTTAGTCAATTACTGTAGGTATTCCTGACCGTGGTACTCAGGGATCCCTGTCCTAGACATGATGCAAGACAGTACTGGTTTATTTGTATAAACACAATCGCCCACGATGTCTAGGTTATTCCTACTTGCCATGTCAGGCTAGCTGTTGTAACAGTATGTCATGATATATCATGTCAGTTTGCTTGTCGAGAGTGTGCCATGGTGGGCCACTATCGTGTTAAAAAAATATGCCAGAATTTACATGTCATAAACATAATGTGACATTTTAGTTTAATAATACTAATAATAATAATAATAAATAATAATAAAGAGGACAAGACTTGAGGAGGGAGCCATGCGGCAGAAAGCATGCGCGCTTATGCGGCTGGGAATCAAGAGAAGTTCCTGCGGCTACGGAAATTCATGCGGCTACGAAACTTCATGCGGCCACGGAAATTCATGCGGCTATGGAAGTTCATGCGGCTACGGAACTTCATGCGGCCACGGAAGTTCATGCGGCTACGGAAGTTCATGCGGCCACGGAAGTTCATGCGGCTACGGAAGTTTATGCGACTGCGGAAGTTCATGCGGCTACGGAAGTTCATGCGACTGCGGAAGTTCATGCAGCTAAAAAAGTTCATGTAGCCATAAAAGTTCATGCGGTCACGGAAATTCACGCGACTAAGTAACTTCATGCGGCCACGGAAGTTTATGCGACCACGGACGTTCATGCGGCTGCAGAAGTTCATGCGGCTGCAGAACTATTCTTCTTCTCCATTATTCCGAGAAGAAGAACCATGCAAGCCATAGCTTCCAAGCTTCATAAAATCTTCATCTAGAGTCCAAATCCGAACTTCCATTGGTCAAAATAGGACAGAATTAAATTCTCTACAACATGGAACCATAAAAACTTGGAAATAACAATGTTAAGTAGATCAAAACCTAAAAAAATCTGAAAATACTATAAATTAGATCTACACAAATTGAGCCATGGAAATTAGAAATGCTAAGTACTAAAGTGTGTTAGAATCTCGAGATGAAGAGAATGGAACAATAAAAACGAAGTTTCTCCATGAAGTAAGCTACACTTGCCTAAGCTCTCTTTCTCTCTCTCCTGGTGGTTGAAGAAGTAATGGTGGAGAAGAAGTTGTAAATAAAGAGAGAGAATGAAGGAATAGGTTAATAAAGGATGATGGTGGTGGTAGGTAAGGGTTCTCCCCTTGGTTCATGATGAACCAAGGCAACCCAATCCTAGCCGAACCAACCCAAAATAGACCAAGCCATGTAATGCCAAGTTATGCCAAGCAAGGAATCATGCAATACAAGATAAAATATGTACACGTATTTCAAAATACGTAATACGAACTATAGGCATTACAACTTTACCCACCTTAAAAGAATTTTGTCCTCGGAATTTAATTAAGAGGCTAGAGGGACAAGAACAAGCTATACTATTCACAGGCAAGCTATACTAATCAAGCAATCAAGTAATTATTCATACAAGGAAGGAATCGAAGGCATGAGGCATAAGAAAGATATTATACCTCACGAGTCAAACAGGTCGGGATATCGCGATTGGATATCATCCTCACGCTCCCACGTTGACTCACCCAAAGAGTGATGACCCCAAGCAACTCGGACTAACTTGATAGTCTTATTCTTGAGTGTCTTCTCTCTTCAGTCCAATATAGACATGGGCCTCTCCTCATACGAAAGGTTGGTACTAACAACCAATTCTGAATAATCCAGGATGTGGCTCAGGTCCAGGATATACCGTCGTAGTTGGGATACATGGAACACATTATACACCTCACGTAGCAACGGCGAAGAGCGAGACGATAGGATACATCTCCTACTTGCTACAGAATATCGAACGGTCCTATATACCTAGGACTAAGCTTTCCTCGTACGCCGAAATGAATGATGCCATGGTTAGGCAAAATCCTCAGGAATACATGGTCACCGACCGAGAATTCAAGGGGTTGTCGATGAGAATCGGCCCAATGACCACCTCAACGGTCTGAGCAATCATTTCTGGACCGAGCATCTGCCTCTCTCCGACATCGTCCTATGCTAGCGGGGATCATCACTTCTTACCATACAGTACCTCGAACGGTGCCATCTGGATGCTGGCCTAGAAACTGTTGTTGTACGAGAACTCCACCAGGTGCAGGTGATCTTCCTACGAACCACCAAAGTCGAGCGTACAAGATCTTAATATATCTTCGAGAGTCTGGATCGTGCGTTCTGACTGGCCATCTATCTGTGGATGATATGCTGAGCTGAACTGGAGGCAAGTCCCCAAACTCTCTTGCAGGCTACGCCAAAAGTGCGACATAAATTTGCAATTTCTGTCCGAGGTGATACTGACTGGTACACCGTACAATCTGACAATCTGCCGGAGATACATCTCCGCTAGCTGAGCCGTCGACTGACCAACTTTGAACGGAAGAAAGTGAGCCACCTTCGTAAGCCTATCTAGGACAACCCAAATAGCGTCTCTGCCAGCCGGGGATCTAGGTAATCCAGTCACAAAATTAATGGTTATATGCTCCTACTTCCATTCTGGAATTGGCAAGGGCTGAAGTAGTCCAGCTGGCCTCTGATGTTTAGCTTTAACTTGTTGGCAAACCAAACATCGAGAGACAAATTGAGCTATCTCCCTCTTTATGCCATTCCACCAAAAGTGCTGACGAATATCTCGGTACATCTTCGTACCGCCGGGATGAATGAAATACTGCGAACTGTGAGCCTCTGCCATGATCTCCTGTCTGATATCTCCACTGGATACACAAAGACGCTTCCCATGTCAAAGTGTACCATCTTCATGGATACATAACTCTGGTCTACGTCCTGTCTCACACTCTGCTCTGAGTCGCTGAAGCTTGGAATCTGCTGACTGCGCCATCCGGATCCTCTCGACTATAGTGAACTGAACTTGCATGCTGGCCATCAATGCCACACTGGAAGGAAAGATAACTTCTATACCCATCTTCTAAAGATTGGCTAACAGCTCTGGTTGTGCTGTTAGGAAATAAACTCTGGCTCTCCTGCTCAATGCATCTGCAACAACGTTGGCCTTCCCAGGATGATACTGCAGGTTGACATCATAATCCACAAGTAGCTCCAGCCACCTCCTCTGACGCATGTTAAGATCCTTCTGGGTGAAAACATACTTCAGGCTCTTGTGGTCGGTAAAAATCTCCACCCTATCTCCATATAGGCAGTGCCTCCACAACTTAAGTGCAAACACTACTGCTGCCAGCTCCAAGTCATGGGTTGGATAATTCCTCACATGATCATGAAGTTATCGTGATGCATAAGCTATTACCTTCCCATGATGCATCAGAACACATCCTAAACCTCTGCCCGAAGCATCACAATACACTGAGAATCCCCCGGTTCCATCTGGAAGCGTGAGAATAGGAGCCGTCATCAAGCCTCGCTTCAACTTCTCAAAAGAATCCTGATATTCTACTGTCCAAGCAAACTGCACATCCTTAAAGGTCAACTGGGTCAATGGCGCTAAAATCTGAGCAAAGTCTGAAACAAATCGCCGGTAGTAGCCGGCCAAACCAAGGAAACTACGAACTTTTGCTACTGTACGGGGTACTGGCCACGTCTCAATAGCCGCGATCTTCTGGGAATCCACTTCTACTCCTCCTCTGGTGATGATATGGTCCAAGTATGAAATATGATCGAGCCAGAACTCACATTACTAAACTTGGCATACAACTGGTGCTCTCTGAGAATCTGGAGGACAACTCGGAGATGCTGCTCATGCTCCGCTTCACTCTTGCTGTAGACCAGGATGTTGTCTAGGAACACAATTATGAACTGATCCAAATAAGGCATAAAGATACGATTCATGAGGTCCATAAATACAGCCGGCGCATTGGTTTCTCCAAATGGCATCACAAAGAACTCCCAATGCCCATACCGAGATCTAAAAGCTATCTTCGGGATGTCCTGTTCTCTGACTCTGATCTGATGGTATCCTGATCGCAAGTCGATCTTCGAGAATACTGCTGCCCCCTTGAGTTGATCAAACAAGTCATCTATCCTCGAGAGAGGGTATCTATTCGTGATTGTCACTGAGTTCAAGGTACGATAATCTACACATAATTTGGACGTACCATCCTTCTTTTTCACAAGAAGCATCGGGGCTCCCCAAGGCGATCCACCAGCACGAATGAATCCCTTTGTTCTGAGTTCTTCAATTATCTTGTATAATATCTCTAGCTCTGACGGTGTCATCCTGTAGACCCTCTCTGACACTGGGGTTGTCCCGGGAATCAAGTCGATGGTAAACTCGATCTCTCGCTCTAGCAGCATCCCTGGAAGCTCTTCTGGGAAAATATCTGGAAACTCTTCAACTATTCGGGGTAACTGTATTGCTGCTATTGCCATCTGCAATACTGGAGGAGAAGGTTCAACTTCGCCTCGGGAGAAGGAAAACTCCGGCTCGCCTGGAATGCTAAAAACAACCCTGCCAATGTGGCAGTCTATCCTAGCATACTGGTCCTTCAACCAATCCATCCCTAAGACCACATCATAATCGGCCATCGAGAACTCTATCAATCTAGCGGGGAACTCTCTACCGTTAACTACGATCCGACACAAGAAAAATACCCCATCTACTCCCACAAGTCCATTACCAGTAAGTATATTGAGCCTCACTGATAATGACTCGAGCTCCAATCCTATCCGTGTCGCGAATCGTGCAGACATAAATGAATACGAGGAACCAGAATTAAATAATACTGAAGCTGGAAAGGTGTTAACGAGAATAGTACCTGCCACTACCTTACCGGGTGCTATTCTTTTCTCTCCCATGGTCAAGGCCAGCACTTGACCATGCCCTCTGGGTGCGGGTCCCCTCTGCTGAAAATTCGTCTGCCTGCTCTGGATTAGGGCTTGGGCTTGGGCATACTGCTGCGGTCTCTGCTGCTGGAATGCCTGGGCCTGCGTCGGCAATGGCCTCAGAAATGGGTACTGCAGCTGCTGCTACTGCTGGACTGGTGCTAGTCCTCTAACTGAAGGACTAGAGAAGGCTGATGAACTCCCCCTGTTTGGGTAGTTCCCAACCCTGTGGTTTGGGGCACCACAAACTAAGCACAAACCCTGTGCTCTGTGAAACTCTGATACCACATGCCCTGGCTTCCCGTAGTATGAACATCCCACTGCGGAAGACTACTTCTGCTTCTGCTGCTGAGGGTGTGTCGGGGTGGAATGCTGAACCGACGTCACTGAGGCCGTCCACCTCGGAGCTCCAATGGTCAAAGCCCTGGCTGCCGGGGCTGGTGCTGATGATTGATTCATCTGGCTATGGGATCGCTTCCGACCTCCGGTCCTATCCACGATCCTCTGGGAGGTATACTCATGCCTTCTAGCTGCTCTCAATATCGCATCAAAAGTCTGATGCTCAAATACTCCACGGCCAGTAAAATCTCCAGGTGAAGTCCCTGCTGGAACCGCTGGGCTCTATCGAACTCGGTAGCCACCAAGGTGAGAGCAAACCGACTAAGTCTCGAAAACTCGGCCGCATATCCGTCGACTGTCCTGCCCATCTGCTTCAGATTGGTGAACCTCGTCTGTAGATCATACCGAGCTACAATATTAAAATACTTGGTCTGGAATCTCTCCCTGAATACTGCCAAGGCAATAGGGGCCACTAATCCAACGGCCTGTGCCGCCCACCAGCTGCGGGCAAGATCCAATAGCTGTAGGCGCACCACGGCCACCTTATCATTCTATGGAGTCCTGGCTGCTTCTAGAATTACCTCTGTTCTGAAGCCATGCATCTGCAACAATTGCATCTTCACTGTCGTCGAAGAAGGGAGGGTTCAAGCGCTTGAAACTGTTGGCCGTGCTATTACCCTGATTACCTCTTCTGGTCAAAGCATCTGCCACCGCCTGGTGTAAGACATCTCTTCGATGATCCTGGAAGGCTAATAGTGACCTGATGAGACCCACCAAAGTGCCATCATCAGTCTCTACAGGCTGGACGGGCTGAACTGGTGGCTCTCTTCCAGTAGGCATGACTCTGGAGGCTACTCCTGAATGTTGGGTTTGATCTCCGGGTTACTGCTGGTCCACGGAAGGTGCTCCATCTTGCTGATCGGCAGGTCCAGGAACAATACTGCTGAAGAAGACGACATAGGAAACAATAAGGAAGGACCAGGACAGATCATCGATATAAGCATGTGATCAGGTCAAGATTACAGGGATTCAGAAGATACGAGCAAAGATCAAGGACGAGTACTGATTGAGACATCTATTCGGTAAACTCCCACGTATCTTAATTTATAAGACCTGCATGGGCCACCACTTAAACCATGTTACGCTCCAGAACCAGAATACTGGAGAGCGGGGGCGTACATAGCCAGCTACGTATATTGAAGTGCAACCCACCTCGCCATATGGTCACGGCTGTCTAGATACATGAGGGTTTAACTACAAGCCAACAGTCTCCTATGGTCATGAACAAGCCTATTGTCTCAATCTCAAGCAAGCAATAATAGTTACAAGATATCGGAGCACCAAATATATAATAGCAAGACGTCTCATACATTACATATTGGATGATCATGAAGCTAGTCGTATAAAATGTCAAGACTAACAAGAGTTCAGTCATACATAATCAACCCTAGGATCTGTCAATCATGTTACAGCCCGTAGGCAGACAGTAAATAAAGGTGCAATACGAGCTAACACGTACTCGCCAGCTAAACGCCTCAAAAAAATAATTTTTACAATAAAGTAGGAGGACAAAAAGAAACCCACTCGTTGCCAGGGTTACGCCTGGTGGTCACTATCTGGCTGGAAGACAGGTGGATCCTCTGGTGCTGCTCCGATATCTGGCCACACAAAACCAGCTGGGTCAGACCCTAGAAAGAGCAAGTACCACAAAGGAGGCTTCACTTAGGAACTAAAACCAATATATCACAATAGAATATTAAAGATAATAAATAAAGAATTGATAATAATAGAGATAACAACAGTAAACTGAGTACGAGGAAACCATTCAAGTAGCCAGGTCACAACACTTAAACCAAACAAGGACCGGGGTTGCAGCCCTTCACCTGAATAAAAACCCGTCTCAAATACTATTGGTACAGTGAAGACAATAAACGAAGAGAGGACACAGAACTGCTCCGGGAGCCAGGTTACAACCCTTAAACCAAACAAGGATCAGGGTTGTAACCATTCGCCTGAACAGAACTGGACCCCCGATCTTTATTGCAAAGGCCAGTATATATAATCATGGTATTAAGGTAAGGTAAAACATGACGAACATGGCATAGGGTTGCAATAAGACAATAAACGAAGAGAGGACACATAACTGCTCCGGGAGCCAGGTTACAACCCTTAAACCAAACAAGGACAGGGGTTGTAACCCTTCGCCTGAACAGAACTGGACCTCCGATCGTTATTGTTAAGGCAAGCATCAATAATCCTGTCATGTCACAATCTTGCACAGGATCAGGATAAGACTAAGCTGAAATAAACTCCATCCAATCAATCACGGCCAGTCAAGAGTACGGCTTGATACTTTTAACTAACTAGGGTTATCACAGGCTTAGTTATTAGCAAGATGCAATAAGATTATCCCAACAACCACAAGCCCTGCAGTCCATCCAGTTATCCAGGTCGAATGTCCGTTTATGAAGAAAGCAATACGTGACTGTGTGCTAGAAATGTGCCCTACTCGTCGGTAGGCTACAAGTCCACTTAATACACCTAGATAACGGGATTGCTTGTAGCTGAGAATCTCTTCATGTCTACTGAATTATTCTAGTTTATTAGCCTTAGTCAATTACTGTAGGTATCCCTGACTGTGGTATTCAGAGATCCTTATCCTAGACATGATGCAAGACAGTACTGGTTTATTTGTATAAACGCAATCGCCCACAGTGTCCAGGTCATTCCTACTTGTCATGTCAGGCTAGCTGTCGTAACAGTATGTCATGATATATCATGTCAGTTTGCTTGTCGAGAGTGTGCCATGGCGGGCTACTATCGTGTTCAGAAAATATGTCAGAATTTATATGACATAAACATAATGTGACATTTCAGTTTAATAATACTAATAATAATAATAAATAATAATAAAGAGGACAAGACTTGAGGATGTGAGACTCGTCTCACAGTATCGGTATTTATATACGGATACATATTTTGTAGTGTATTTCGTATTTTCTTGATTTTCGTAATGCCTTAAAAAATTTTCTAAACTTATAGATTTTCTTCTTGGCCGGCATACCGCCAGTATACCGGAGTATACCGACGGCATATCATCCAGATAGATTTTCTACATTTTAGATATTTTCGATTTCAGATATTTTCATGAATAGTGTTTCGGATATTTTTGTGAATAGTATTTAGATATTTTCGTGAATAGTGCTTAGATATTTTCGTGAATAGTGTAGATGCACTCTATTATCCAATGGACAATTGGTTTTGTTTGAATGGCCATGATTGACCTAGACTTTCACATGGATCATGATCCAACGGCTAAGATTAATTCCCCCTTCTATATATACCATTTTACTTTCTCTCTCCTCTCTCTTTTCATTCTCTTCACTCTCTTTTCATTTCTTCTTTCCTTCTCTCCTCCTTGGAGCTTGCCAAGAGCTTGGCCTTGAGGCCTAGAGTTTGGTTTCGTACCCCTTTTGGTGGTGGAGTAGAAGATTAGGCTTGGAGCTTAACATAGGCAAGTACATCTTGCCAAATTCTTGAACAATAGTAATCTATTGTCATTCTTGTTTTTCTTGGTATTAAATGCTTAGAATTTTCTTAAAAATCATTTTGTTAAATGTGTTTTCCTGATGATTCTCGTATATGTGCATGTTTCCAAAAATTTATTTAAACAAGATTTGATTTTCTATGAAAACCCGATATTGACTTAGTAGAAAATTTGGTATCAAGAGTGATACTAGTGTTACCATCATGGATCTTGGTCACATATACATATATGAGGTCCTTACCTAGCTAGTATACATGGATTTTGAGTTTGGTGGCAATCGGAACTCGTTTCGGTGTTCCGAAAACCCCTGTTTTGGAGTATTTTGAGATATTGATCTATCAAATCTTTGAATTTGTGAAATCTAATAGTTCCATGTTGTAGGAAATTCAATTCTATTCAATTTTGACTTTTGAAAGTCCGAATTTCGATTTAAAACGAAGTTTTTATGGCCGAAACAAGTTTTAGCAAAAATCTGGATTTTGTTGCTCTTTGGAAAAATGGTATACCACCGGTATGCCGCAGTATACCGCCGGTATGCCATTTTTGGCACCCGAAACTTACTGTCTTTAGTCCGGTATACCGCCGGTATGCCGCAGTATACCGCCGGTATACCGTTTTATGCTGTTTTAGTCCGTTTTTGCCCGTTTTCGCCCGTTTTTGTCCGTTTTTGATAATTTCTTCGACTATAATGATTTCTTAACATGATAAGATGATCTTGCTTAGTTAGAGAATGATTGTACACCCTATATAGACTTGATACTAGCACACCTTCAATCATTTTCTATGAGTTGTACTTAACTTTAATTATTGTTTTCCACATGCCATGATATGTCTTTTGATAGATTCTTTTTTACAAGCTATGATAATTGTTGCCATGTCCTTCTTGCCTACTTGATAGTGACCCGTCGTGGTGCACTCTTGAACATGTCTTTTTCTTGCTTACATGATAGTGGCCTGTCATGGCGCACTCTTGATTCTAGTACATGTCTAGCTTCTTGATAGTGGCTCGTCGTAGCGCACTCTTGCCTTGATATTGTCATGTCTTGTTGTGGCTTGTTGTAGTGCACAATCTTGTTTGTCTTGTCCAGTCTTGCATGTCTCATGTTTAGGATGGATTCTGCGGAATGCCACACCCGGAATCCAACAAGAAAATGTTAAGGACTAAACAACTAGCTTGAATACTTAGATCATTGAGAATTTCCCAGTTACCTGTTGCCCCTTTGGTCTTGGCATTATATATATATATATATATATATATATATATATATATATATATATATATATATATATATATATATATATATATACATGGGATTTGGAGCTATCTGTCATGATGAGCACTCTTCCAGCACACCGTCGAAAGGGGCACCTCTTTAGGACACATGTATCTTACTGCAGTGTGTCTGCTATACTTTTTTTCTTTTGGCTTGGACCACTCAGGTAGTAGCAGGCAGGTGCTGGACTTGGAATTCTCAGACTTGCATTTGTTAGTAATTAGGATTTTGACAACCCTAGTTAGCTAAAGTATCAAGCCGTAATCATTGCTTGGCCGTGATTGATGGATGTAGTCCATTCTTGTCTAGTCTAGTCTTGCTCCAGTTTATCTTATTGTAGTACTTAGCTTCCTGTCATTCCTCACATGCTATTCTTTCCACTACATGCTCGGCTTCATCACATGCTCATATGTCTAGTTTATCTTTCATGTTCACATGTTTCCTTTTCCTTACATGTACACAGTTTACATTCTGTCACATGTCCTTTACCTTATGCTACATGTTGCTTTACTCATTGTGTTTCCTATTCTCGGGATAAGTGCATTGGTAGCGCACGAGTCTCGATTTGCTTTTACTTATTTATGTCTCTATCCGTTGCTATGAATTGCATGCTGGTTTTAGTTCATAAGTTTGGCTTCCTTTGTGGTACTTGCTATTGGGGTTCTGACCCCACTGGTTTTGCATTGACCAGATCTAGTTGAAGAGCCCGAGGATCTTCCAGACCTTCCTCTCGATGGTGACCACCCGGAGCACCAGGGGACTTGAGTGGGTGTTCTTTCTCTTACCCACTCCCTTCTGTACATATTCTTTTAAGGCATTTAGCCACCGAGCACGTGTTTAGCTCGTGTTTTGGACTTGACATTTGGCCTACGGGCTTAGACATGATGTTATATTTCTAGACTGTAGCTAGAGCTGATCATGTATTACTTACTCTTGCTAGTTCTTCATTTTGTATTACTAGCTTCATGATCATCTATATATTATGGTTTGGGACGCTTTACTGTCTTATATGCATGATGATCATATTCTTGTACTTTACTTCTTGTCTGAGACTGAGATATCTAGGATCATATGACCTAGGATTGACTGTTGGTTTGTAGCAGTGACCCCCATCTATACAGCTTATACGTTGTTTCGGAGTACTGGAGTACTTTGCTATACGTAGCTGGCCTTGTCCGTCCCTACTTGCCAGTATTCTGGTTCTGGGGCGTGACATAGGTTTTAGTGGTGGCCCATGCAGGTCTGATTTATCAGATATGTGGGGGTTGCTGGTAGTTATCTCAGTCACAATTTCTTCTCCATTGATATCCTTTGTATTACTCTCTACCCTTGATATTTGACCTGGTATCTGCTTTGATCGTTGATCTTTCCTGTTCCCTCGACTTAATCCTTGTGTCCTTAAACTTTCAGGGGCACTGTTCCTGCTCCTTCCGATCAGATTATCCGTATCCCAGCTATGGCGGGTCAGCTTTTGCCAGTTCTTTCAGTTCAGGAGGAGCATCCTCAGCATTCGGGAGCAGAGTCTAGAGTGGACCGAAGGGCAGAGTCGCCAGTTTCTCCTGTTCAGCCAGCAGTACCAGTTCAGCCAGAGCAGCCAGAGGGTGTTGTTCAAGCACTGGTAGATGTTCTGAGAGATCTCATGGCGTCGTAGCAGCGTCAGAGTGATGTTCTCACCCATTCTGTCCAGACGGCTTTGGACAGAGGTGGTGCTCAGGTCTACAATTCTGCGAACAGCTTCAGGCATCTCCATCCCCCGTACTTCTATGGTACAGAGGATGCTATTGCATCTGATACGTGGCTTCAGGATACTGAGGCCATTCTGGAGGCGGCAGGGATTCCGGCTAGGGAGCGTGTGGCAGTTGTCAGGTTGCAGCTCTTGGATTTGGCCCGCGACTGGTGGGCAGCTCATGAGGTGTCTCTTAGGGCACCAGTAGCCTGGGCCGATTTTAGCGAGAAGTTTCAAACTCGCTATTTTGATGCGGTATCGCGTTATGATCTGCAGCAGAGGTTCATTGGCTTGCGGCAGATGAGCAAGACCGTTGACGGCTATGCGGCAGAGTTTAGCAGGCTCAGTCGGTTTGCCCCTTCCTTAGTGGCGACCGAGTTGGACCGGGCGAGGAGGTTCCAGCAGGGGCTTCATCTGGAGATCATACTGGCAGTTGAGCAGCATGAGTTCCAGACTTTTGATGCAGTGATGAGGGCGGCGAGGAGGCATGAGTACACCTCGCAGAGGATCGTTGATAGAGTCGGAGGTCAGAAGAGGCCTCACATTCAGAGGGGATCTTCTACCCAGTCGTCAGCACCAGCACCAGCAGTTAGGACATTGGAGATTGGATCACCTAGAGGAGCAGTTCCAGCAGCTTCCTTTCAGCAGTCATCTCAGATGCAACCTCAGCAGCAGAGGTCGTCTTCATCTATTGGATGTTCTCATTACGGGAAGCCTGGGCACGTTCTTTCTGAGTGTCGTAGGGCACACGGGTTGTGTTTGGTCTGTGGAGCTTCAGACCATATGATAGGATCTTGTCCACGGAGGGCTAGTTCTTCCTCAGTACATCCAATTCCATCGGCAACCCCGGTAGTCCAGCAGTATAATGCTCAGGTACCGGTTCAGCATCAGCAGACTCAGAGGCCTTTACCAGCGCAGTCCCGGACATTCCAACAGCAGAGGCCTCAGCAGTATGTGCAAGTCTAGGCCCAGAGGCAGCAGGGCCAGCAGCCGATTAGAGCAGCAGTTCCGAGGCATGGACAGGCAGAGTTTAGTATGTTAGAGCAGGTTTTGGCCGAGGATGGTCATGTGGTAGGTATTATCCTAATCTTCTTCCAGACTTATTTATTTCTTTGGGTTATGCATATTTGGCGAGTTTCTCGTCTCACTCTTCTGTTTTCGTATCTCGAGATACATGATATTTATAATATATCTCGACTATGAAGATACGTCCTAGGTAGAGTCATGTCTTGGATTAAGTCATTGGTACCGGCTTATTTTGAGACTTGACTTTTATCTAAGTTGTGGAGTCAGCGTAGGCCTGCTCTTACTCAACTGACTCAGGAGACATATTTATTCATATGCCTCCAGCCCTTCCTGATTGTGGTTGTGTTACTGCTTACGCATTTACTTATATTACTGTTGTCTTTATCTTACCAACATGCCATGCTTTGTTTTGATTGACATGACTTTTCAGCTCTTTGGTTTGGTTTTCATGCTTGACTAGATTTAGGAAATTCCGAGGACGGAATTTATTTTTAAGTTGTGGAGAGTTGTGAGACTCGTCTCACAGTATCGGTATTTATATACGGATACGTATTTTGTAGTGTATTTCGTATTTTCTTGATTTTCGTAATGCCTTAAATTTTTTCCTAAACTTATAGATTTTTTTCTTGGCCGGCATACCGCCAGTATACCGGAGTATACCGACGGCATATCATCCAGACAGATTTTCCACATTTTAGATATTTTCGATTTCAGATATTTTCATGAATAGTGTTTCGGATATTTTTGTGAATAGTATTTAGATATTTTCGTGAATAGTGCTTAGATATTTTCGTGAATAGTGTAGATGCACTCTATTATCTAATGGACAATTGGTTTTGTTTGAATAGCCATGATTGACCTAGACTTTTACATGGATCATGATCCAACGGCTAAGATTAATTCCCCCTTCTATATATACCATTACACTTTCTCTCTCCTCTCTCTTTTCATTCTCTTCACTCTCTTTTCATTTCTTTTTCCCTTTTCTCCTCCTTGGAGCTTGCCAAGAGCTTGGCCTTGAGGCCTAGAGTGTGGTTTCGTACCCCTCTTGGTGGTGGAGTAGAAGATTAGGCTTAGAGCTTAACCTAGACAAGTACATCTTGCCAAATTCTTGAACAATAGTAATCTATTGTCATTCTTGTTTTTCTTGGTATTAAATGCTTAGAATTTTCCTAAAAATCATTTTGTTAAATGTGTTTTCCTGATGATTCTCGTATATGTGCATGTTTCCAAAAATTTATTTAAACAAGATTTGATTTTCTATGAAAACCCGATATTGACTTAGTAGAAAATTTGGTATCAAGAGTGATACTAGTGTTACCATCATGGATCTTGATCATATATACATATATGAGGTCCTTACCTAGCTAGTATACATGGATTTTGAGTTTGGTGGCAATCGGGACTCGTTTCGGTGTTCCGAGAACCACTGTTTTGGAGTATTTTGAGATATTGATCTATCAAATCTTTGAATTTGTGAAATCTAATAGTTCCATGTTGTAGGAAATTCAATTCTATTCAATTTTGACTTTTGAAAGTCCGAATTTCGATTTAAAACGAAGTTTTTATGGCCGAAACAAGTTTTAGCAAAAATCTGGATTTTGTTGCTCTTTGGAAAAACGGTATACCGCCGGTATGCCGCAGTATACCGCCGGTATGCCATTTTTGGCACCCGAAACTTACTGTTTTTAGTCCGGTATACCACCGGTATGCCGCAGTATACCGCCGATATACCGTTTTATGCTGTTTTAGTCCGTTTTTGCCCGTTTTCGTCCGTTTTTGTCCGTTTTTGATAATTTCTTCGACTATAATGATTTCTTAACATGATAAGATGATCTTGCTTAGTTAGAGAATGATTGTACACCCTATATAGACTTGATACTAGCACACCTTCAATCATTTTCTATGAGTTGTACTTAACTTTAATTATTGTTTTCCACATGCCATGATATGTCTTTTGATAGATTCTTTCTTACAAGCTATGATAATTGTTGCAATGTCCTTCTTGCCTACTTGATAGTGACCCGTCGTGGTGCACTCTTGAACATGTCTTTTTCTTGCTTACATGATAGTGGCCTGTCATGGCGCACTCTTGATTCTAGTACATGTCTAGCTTCTTGATAGTGGCTCGTCGTAGCGCACTCTTGCCTTGATATTGTCATATCTTGTTGTGGCTTGTTGTAGTGCACAATCTTGTTTGTCTTGTCTAGTCTTGCATGTCTCATGTCTAGGATGGATTCTGCGGAATGCCACACCCGAAATCCAACAAGAAAATGTTAAGGACTAAACAACTAGCTTGAATACTTAGATCATTGAGAATTTTCCAGTTACCTGTTGCCCCTTTGGTCTTGGCATTATATATATATATATACATGGGATTTGGAGCTATCTGTCATGATGAGCACTCTTCCAGCACACCGTCGAGTGGGGCACCTCTTTAGGACACATGTATCTTACTGCAGTGTGTCTGCTATACTTCTTTTCTTTTGGCTTGGACCACTCAGGTAGTAGCCGGCAGGTGCTGGACTTGGAATTCTCAAACTTGCATTTGTTAGTAATTAGGATTGTGACAACCCTAGTTAGCTAAAGTATCAAGCCGTAATCATTGCTTGGCCGTGATTGATGGATGGAGTCCATTCTTGTCTAGTCTAGTCTTGCTCCAGTTTATCTTATTGTAGTACTTAGCTTCCTGTCATTCCTCACATGCTATTCTTTCCACTACATGCTCGGCTTCATCACATGCTCACATGTCTAGTTTATCTTTCATGTTCACATGTTTCCTTTTCCTTACATGTACACAGTTTATATTCTGTCGCATGTCCTTTACCTTATGCTACATGTTGCTTTACTCACTGTCTTTCCTATTCTCGGGATAAGTGCATTGGTAGCGCACGAGTCTCGATTTGCTTTTACTTATTTATGTCTCTATCCATTGCTATGAATTGTATGCTGGTTTTAGTTCATAAGTTTGGCTTCCTTTGTGGTACTTGCTATCGGGGTTCTGACCCCACTGGTTTTGTATTGACCAGATCTAGTTGAAGAGCCCGAGGATCTTCCAGACCTTCCTCTCGATGGTGACCACCCGGAGCACTAGGGGACTTGAGTGGGTGTTCTTTCTCTTACCCACTCTCTTCTGTACATATTCTTTTGAGGCGTTTAGCCACCGAGCACGTGTTTAGCTCGTGTTTTGGACTTGACATTTGGCCTATGGGCTTAGACATGATGTTATATTTCTAGACTGCAGCTAGAGCTGATCATGTATTACTTAGTCTTGCTAGTTCTTCATTTTGTATTACTAGCTTCATGATCATCTATATATTATGGTTTGGGATGCTTTACTGTCTTATATGCATGATGATCATATTCTTGTACTTTACTTCTTGTCTGAGACTGAGATATCTAGGATCATGTGACCTAGGATTGACTGTTGGTTTATAGCAGTGACCCCCATCTATACAGCTTATACGTTGTTTCGGAGTACTGGAGTACTTTGCTATACGTAGCTGGCCTTGTCCGTCCCTACTTGCCAGTATTCTGGTTCTGGGGCGTGACAGAGGAGGGAGCCATACGGCAGAAAGCATGCGCGCTTATGCGGCTGGGAATCAAAAGAAGTTCATACGGCCATGGAAATTCATGCGGCTACGGAACTTCATGCGGCCACAAAAATTCATGCGGCTACAGAAGTTCATGCGGCCACGGAAGTTCATGAGGCTACGGAATTTCATACGGCTACGGAAGTTCATGCGGCCACGGAAGTTCATGCGGCTGCGGAAGTTCATGCGGCAACGGAAGTTCAAGTGGCCACGGAAGTTCATGCGGCCACGAAAATTCATGCAGCTACGGAACTTCATGCGGCCACGGAAGTTCATGCGGCCACGGAAGTTCATACGGCTGCAAAAGTTCATGCGGCTGCGAAACTATTCTTCTTCTCCATTATTCCGAAAAGAAGAACCATGCAAGACATAACTTCCAAGCTTCATAAAATCTTCATCTAGAGTCCAAATTCGAACTTCTATAGGTCAAAATGAGGCAGAATAAAATTCTCTACAACATGGAACCATCAACAAAAGTGTGTTAGAATCTCGAGAGGAAGAGAATGGAACAATAAAAATGAAGTCCTTCCATAAAGCAAGCTACACTTGCCTAAGCTCTCTCTCTCTCTCTCTCTCTCCTGGTGGTTGAAGAAGTAATGGTGGAGAAGTAGTATATTAAGAGAAAGAATGAGGGAATGGGTTAATAAAGGATGATGGTGGTGGCAGGTAAGGGTTCTCCCCTTGGTTCATGATGAACCAAGGCAATCCAAGCCTAGCCGAACCAACGCAAAATAGACCAAGCCATGTAATACCAAGATAAGCCAAGCAAGAAATCATGCAATACAAGATAAAATACGTACACATATTTCAAAATATGTAATACGAACTATAGGCATTACAAGAATGATATAGAAAAATCCACTAAGGTACTCTGGTGCTCCGGGTAGTCACCGTCGAGTAGATGGTACGGAAGATCCTTTGGACTCCTCTATCAGATCTGGCCAAACAAAACCAGTGGGGTCAGACCTCCAATAGCAAGTGCCACAAAGGAAGCCAAACTATGAACTAAAATCAGCAATAACTAACATAGCAATGGATAAAGATAGAAATAAGTAAATATGGATCGAGACTCGTGCACTACTAATGCACTTATACCGATAATAAAAAAGACAATAAGCAAAGCAACATGGAGCATAGGGTAAATAACATGTGACATAATTTAAACAGAAGATATGTAAGATAAACGGAAACATGTGAACATATGTAATAAATTGAACATGTAAGCATGTAGAGAAATGGTATATGTGAGCATATCAGATAACTGGGACATGTGAGTATATAAGATAGCTAGGACATGTGAGTATGTAAGAACTATATAGAACGACAAATAATAAGATAACTTAGGAACTATTCCGGAATCCAAGTTACAACCCGTAAACCAAATAAGGACCGGGGTTGTAACCCTTCTCCTGAACAGAACTTAGTCTCTAATTAATGTATAACATAAGGATCATGTATAGCGTGTGAGTACTGAATAGGACGATAAATGACAAGATGACTAAGAAAGTATTTCGGAACCCTTACAACCCGTAATCCAAATAAGGATCGGGGTTGTAACCCTTCTCCTGAAAAGAACTTAGTCTCTAATCAATGTACAACATAGGGATCATGTATAGCGTGTGAGTTCTGAATAGGACGACAAATGATAAAATGACTAAGAAAGTATTCCGGAACCCAAGTTACAACCAGTAAACCAAACAAGGACCAGGTTTGTAACCCTTCTCCTGAGCAGAACTTAGCCTCTAATCATTTACCGGTAAAAATAAAGCATACACAATGATATACTGAAATAAACAAATACGAACACTGCCTATACAAAACTAGACTAGACTGGACTCCATACAACAATCACGGCCAAGCAATGAGTACGACTTTTTACATTAGCTAACTAGGGTTATCACAATCCTAATTACTAACAAATGCACTTTTGAGAAATTCAATCCAGTTACCTGCCCTACAGACTACCCGACTCATCCAGGCCAAAAGAAAAATAAGTATAGCAGACATACCACAGTAAGATACGTGTGCCCTAAAAAGGTGCTCCACTCGACGGTGTGCTAGAAGTGTTCTCATCATGACAGATAGCTCCAAATTCCATGTGTGTGTGTATTTATATATATATATATATATATATATATATATATATATATATAGAGAGAGAGAGAGAGAGACCGGAACACGAAGGACTGCAGGTAACTGGAAAATTCTTTCCTTCCAATGATCTAGATAATCATGCTAGTTATTAATCCTTAATAATTTCTTGTTGGATTCTGGGTGTGGCAATCCGCAAAAACCATCCTGGACATGATATGCAAGACTGGACAATACAAGAAAGTGCACTATAACAAGCCACAACAAGAAAATATAATAAGCTGGAAGCTAGGAGTGCGCTACGACAAGCCACTATAGAAAAAATAGGGAGTGCACGATGATAGGCCACTATCATGTAAGCAAGGAAAGACATGTACAAGAGTGCACCACGATGGATCCCTATCTAGTAAGCAAAATAGACATGTAACAGAAGTGCGCCACGACGGACCACTATCTAGTAAGCAAGGAAAGACATGTACAAGAGTAAAACACGACGGATCACTATCAAGTAAGCAAAGAAGACATGTAACAAGAGTGCGCCACGACGGACCACAACAAAGAAATTCTAGACATGACATAGAATGTAAAGTGCAATAAATCCCGGAAGGCATGGTAATATATATCATAGCATATAAGAAAGATTCGAAAGGAAAGACATATCATGGCATGTGAAAACGAATAAATAAAAGCAAGTACATGATATAGAATAATAATTACTCATGTGCTAGTGTCAAGTGTATATAGGGTGTACAATCATTCTCTAGCTATATGAGATCATCTAATCATATTAAGAATTTATTACAGTCAAAGAAAATATCAAAAACGACCAAGTACAGAAAATATGCCAAAAGATCAAAACTAAGATTGAAATTATCAGTCGCATATGAGATCCAATTAAGGTGAAACAAGAAAATTCTTGAAGCCAAGACAAAGATCTACAAATTTCATGATTTGAGTTTTTCAAGATACTAGCTACAAAATAGCTTAAACATGCAAAAACAGCCATCCGCGCGTACGTACGGATAAAACTGCCTATGACGTGTGGGGCGCGAGAGTACGACACGCGGGCGGGCGATACTCAAATCAAGCAGGCGTGCGACAAACAAATCGCGCAGCGCACAGATGCACGACGCATAGAGCGCGAGAGCACGGCGCGCAGGCGTGCGGAACTAAAACTGTGCAGGTGCGCAACAAACAAATCGTGCAGGTCGCAGATGTACGATAGGAGGAGCGCGAGAGCACGGCGCGCAGGCGCACGACACTCAAGTCGCGTAGGCGCGCGACCGTGAAACACGTAGCGTGCAAATAAAAGGCGTACAGAGCTCGAGAGCACGGCACACAGGCGCACCGCCAACGAATCGCATGTACGCAGTGCGCGAAACGCGTAGAGTGCAGATACACGATACGCGGGGCGCAAGAGCACGGCGTGCAGGCGCACGGCCAACGAATCGCACTGGAGCATGACGTGCAAAACGCACAGCGCATGGATGTACGATGCTCGGAGCCCAAGAGCACGGCGCAGGCGCATGACCAACGAATCGTGCATGCGGTACTGTTCATCGTCCTAACAGCACCAAAGATGTGCGAGAACCCATGAACACGAAAATGCTCAAAATAAATCAAAATTAAGTGGTTCAAAAGCCAAAATTGGATAGAATAAAATTTCCCTAATATAGAACCCTTAGATTTCGGAAATAACAAAGTTTAACAGATCAAAACCAAGAAAACCAAAAAAACTACAAACTTAGATCTACAAAAATGTAAACATCAAAACCAAAAACTAAAGTTCTAAAGAGGTTTAGAAGCATGCAAGGAAGAGACTAGAATAAACAAAAATGGCAAAAAATAATATTCTTCAAGATTTGGCAAGATGTACTTGCCTAGGTTTGGAGGAGAAGTAAATATAGAAGAAGATGAAAAGTAAATAAAGTTAATGGAGGGGGAGAGAGAAAGAAAGAGAGAAGTTGATTTTTATACAAAACCCTTCTCATCTAAAACCAACCCAAACCAAGTCATGCCAAGTTGAAACAAACCAAATGAAACCAAGTCAAGATTAAACCAAGGCAAGACTAAGAAAGACAAGTCAAAATATGGGTCACTTGACAAATATCAGAATTCTGTACATGTTGTTGGCCCAATGATTGTATCATGTTTTTGAAAATGGTTAATCTGTTAAGTTTAACTTTTCAATATTACTAATCTTCATACCATCACTATAGCATTCTACTTCTACTTATATATGTGGTGATATGTGCCTATTATTTTACATATTAGTGATACTAGTTTTCATTATGGTATCTCTATATACTTATGCTATCACTATTGTGAGCATTATCCTAATATGCCTTAAACTTGATATATTGTATACTACTTTGTTCGTCTAACATGTACATACAGAAAAGCAATAAGCAAGATCAATATGGACATGTGCAATGAAGAAATCATGGTGGGCCAAAGACGGATCCCACAAGATTTCTCTGAACCACCCGACGACATCTCTAGAGCAACGCACTAGGGGGTTCGGGGGCGAAGCCCCCGAAAGTTATTCAGTTTTCACAAACTGGATATCTTTGGACAGCTGCCGCCAAGGGAAAAAGCCAACATCTATCAAGAAAAGAAGCCAAGCCAAGCCAAGCCATCATCATTTCAAGACTCTGCAGAAGCCTGCTCCTACTACAGTATATTTAGAGTCTGTAATGAGTCTTAGGAATCTTTGTAAACACAAGAAATAGATGGCAAAATCGATAGCTAGGGTAGAAAATAATCCAGGATAATCTTCGAAATCCTGGCGGATAATCCGACGGATCTCCGCGGAAATCCGACGGAAGATCCGAATGGTCTCACAGAATACCTTCTGTGAGTGTTCGGATTATCCGGCAGAAACTGCAGAATTTCGACGAATTTTTCGCCATATAACCGTTTGCATTCCAACGGTTGGATCTTACGAATGATTGATCCCAACGGCTCTATTTATAGTCGTTGGACTATACAGGTGGATGATCCGGCAAATTTTTGCAGAAATTCGACGGATGATCCGTCAGCCTGAGAAAGTTGCATTATTGCACTTTTCTTTGCTTTGGTTATAAATAGCCTTGAACCCCTTCATTCAAGGTTGATTCTTTGAGCCTAAAAATTTCTAAACCACCAAAGCCTATCCACAAACAACTCTACAAAGCTTTCATTTACCATCCATAAATTATGTTAGAGTTATTGAGTTAAAAAGTAAGATCTTCATTTTATTGTATAAGGAGATCAAAACCTATTATGAAAGGTTGAAGTTGGAGAGTCTTCGTATCCAAACTCTCGGTTGAAGTCGGAGAGGCCTTCGGATTAAAGCTCTCGTGTAAGAAGTTGGCGAGTTCTTCGGATCCAAACTCGTGTGTAACTATTTGCTCAAATAGTGGATTAAATCCGGAGAGAGTTCCGGGACTGGATTGCCTCTAGGGAGGATACCAGGATACATCGGGTGTCGGTATTGTTATTGTTTCTTTTCTTGCACTTATATTTTTAAATTACCAATTAGCTTGTGCTAAGTGCTTGATTAGTTAGCTTGACCCTATTCACCCCCCCTCTAGGGTTCTTACAATTGGTATCAAAGCAAGGACTCTATTGTTAGGCTTAACATCCTTAGAGTAGATCCTTGTTATTTTTCTATGGCATCGTATTCCTCCTACTCCTCCTCCGATAAAGAGGGTTTTACTTCTAGTAGCATAGACAATCATGTTTCTTCTAAATACAAGAAATGCTCTAAGTTGAAAGCCATGGCTAAACAATCCTTAGAGATTCTTGACAACCTTCATTCTACAAATGAAGAACTTTCTGAAAAGGTTATTTATTTAGAAGAAGCAAATGAGTTTTTGAGGAATAAAAATAATGATTTATTATCTAGACTTGATTCTCAAAACTCATCATGTTTTTCTTTAAAGAGTTTGAATGAGGCTTTAATCTTAAAAATCAAATCTCTTTCCTCATCTGTAGAAGATCTTAAAAGTCAAACGCTTGTGTTAACTTCTTTGCATGATTCTTCTATTGATTCTTTAAAGAAACAAAATGATGCTTTTATCTCTAGAATTGCCTTATTAGAAAAAGAGAATGATATTTTAAATGCTAAATTTGATTCTCTTACTTGCATGCATGATAATTTGTTATTGGAACATAATATTCTTAAAACCAAATCTTCTCATGCTCACTCTAGAGATATTCATCATTCTAGTATGTCACATGTTCATAACCATGCTCATTCTGATACATGTGCACACACTACCATTAGGTGCTTTTATTGCTCTCGTATTGGATACATGAGCTTTACATGTCCTATTCGTAGGACCTTTACTACCAATGCTAGAGTAAGTGCTATATGGGTCCCTAAAGCTAAAAAATGTGGATCCAAGTTTATTTGGATACCAAAGTCTTCGTCTAATGTTGTAGGTGGAGCTTCTTGTATCGGGATATAGCACCGAGGAGCGTGTTGGTGGTTGCAAAGCTCAAAGGTTATCTTCCAAGCAATTGCACCAACACAAGCGTGGAGACTAGAGCCACTTTGGTAACATGCTAATCGTTTCTCTTTAAATGGTTTATATTTGTAGAGTCGAGCATGTTTCACTTGATGTCTTGCTACTAGCTCACATTGATATCCTTAGTTGCTTATTGTATAAATCAATGTGAGATTTAATACTAGCATGCTTAGTTAATTTTCTTATTAATTCTTTTATCTAGCATGACTAGTTGCTCAGCTTAAATGATTAGTTCACACTATATAGTTTATCACTCATTTTCTATTTAGTGTGACACATTTATATATGCATGCTCATTATTCTTAATCTTTATTTATAAAGCATGTATATCACTCTAGTCCATAGGAGCTTGTTTTTTATTTGAGTTAATATAATTTTAACTCTCCGTCTCTAAAGTTTTTGAGGATAGTTACTTCTTATCGATTTCTCCTTAATTTGTAATATTTACTTTAAATCGGTATTTGTGAATATATAAGTTTAGCACAAGCTTCTTATCACTTGACAAGTATACACTTGTACTTCTATTTTAACCTTGTGCTTACATAATATATTTATTATTGATTCTCATACTTTATCTTGATTATCCTCTCGAGAATCAATTATGTTCTTGCCTAATGAAGTTTATTTATACATGTTTTTGAATTTGTAATAATTTTTCAAATATTCATTAAGGATACATGACTATATTCATTAAATTTCTATCTACATATAGTTCATGTCTCTCTTATATTGATATCTATTTTTGTATAAATACCTTTATGTAGGCATATGAGTTAAGCTAAAGTTTTATATTAACTTGAAGAATATTTATTCATACTTGTTACTTTCAAACTTGTGCTTAACTCATACTCTAACTATTGATTCTTTTGATCAAATTTGTGTATCTCTTTTTGAATCAATAAGCTTCTTCTTTAAAGCTTTCTTTTAATGATATCTTTTTAGCTTTTTAGTTGACTTTATGGTCTCTTGATTCTTGAATCTTCTCATGTATGCCTATTTATATATATAGTTCTAACTATGTGATTCCTAACTTTTTATATGTATTTATTTTATACCTTTAAGTTGGGATGTTGAGAGAAATCTTTATTAGTGTCTTGTGCACTATGAAAGCTCTTTGAAAATTTGATTTTATAGAGAGACGGAAAATCCGACGAATTTTCGGTATAATCCGGCGGATCATCCGACTGCAAACAGCAAGTCTGTGAGCAATAGTTCGGATCATCCGACGGACTTCCGCTAAAATCCGACGGATAATCCGATCAGCTTTCTTATTTGTAATGTACTTTCTTTGCTCATTTCTTGGGTTTATGCTTCTTTGGAATTATTGTTTCCTAATGATGTTGTTGTAGCACATGAGAATCCATGTAATTGATACATCATATGTCTTATGTCCTTAGCTACTATGGTTTGAGCTGTTGGTTAGAGATCTCCCATTTCTAGAGAATATACTTATTTCATAATGGCTGTAATAAGTTTGCATTCTCTAGATCGATCCATTATTTCATTATCTTGGGTTAATCTCTATACTTGGCAAAGAGATTTACTTTATTTGTGTTTACATAAATATCTCTGTTGGCCTATACTTGATAAGAGTCTAATTCTTTTTATTTTTGATCTTAAACTCTTATCCTTACTTAATAAAGAGTCTACAAATCATTTTGATCATTCAAAATGTATTATACTTATTGAGAACTCTTTGCTTAAGCAAGTATTTTTAGTGTTAGTGACTTAAGAGTTAATGAGCTTATTTATCTTGTTAATGGTTTCCCTCATTAATCTTATTTGGATTATATAGTTTGCTTATTTGTGATATATTATTAAGCTATATAATTTTGGCTCACTTTCACACATCTAACTATATTCCTATACTTCAATCTATATATGATATGCTAGTTTACAAAAATAAGATTTGTGATATGCTTGATCTCTAAAACTAGTTTTACAAA
Source organism: Iris pallida (assembly GCA_029216955.1). Classification (NCBI taxonomy): domain Eukaryota; kingdom Viridiplantae; phylum Streptophyta; class Magnoliopsida; order Asparagales; family Iridaceae; genus Iris; species Iris pallida. Next base: position 2,068,205 of record JANAVB010043620.1, read on the forward strand.
TTCTTTATTAGATCTTGTTTTCTCTTAGAGGTTTGTGATTCCTTGTTTTAACTTTCTTCCATACTAGTCATTAGCAAGTCTCTCTTAAATTTCTCTCACTTTTTGAGTCATGATTTTATCGTATTATCATACATCTCTTTAGATTGAATGTGTGATCATTTTGAGATTGACTCTTTTTCATATTTTTTATTGATCTGTAAGATTCTTTATAAATATGGATTTTGAATTTTCTCTTGATGAGATTTATCATTGGATCATGTTTATTCATTTGTTTTCTTTATGAATGATCCTAATGATTAAGTAGTCTTAAATTATCTAGTTATGAGATTATCAAGTTAATTTATTACTCTACTTTGACTACTCATGGTTTATCACATATGACCTTTGCTATTTGAACTTTATGGGTTATTAATTTACCATTAGCAAGGTTTGGATTTATCCGTTGTTGGATAAATATGTGGTACAACATACCTAGTCCATACAAAGTAATAAATTGGTTGATCTTTCTTGATTAGATAATCATGGACATGATATTTGAGGTTTATTTTTATTTTTATTTTTGAGCGATATTTTGACTCTCATCATGATTGATTTAACTGTCCTTATTATTTTTCATGATGACATCTTTTGATTACATGTGCTAAATTAGAATATTCTTTTGATTTTTCATCTTTAGTAAGTATTAATTGGATATCTCTTCGTGACTAAAGATGACATTATTCAATTTATGACGATTTTATAGCCTTATATGCATTGAGCAAGGGGGAGAAATCCATAGTTGATTTATCCCTAGATTTTGATGCTATAAGTGTTTTGAAACTAGTTACACATATTTTGAGGGGGAGCAAATAAATTGTTTTAATTCATCTATACCCTCTAATATGTCGTATACATAGTTTATCATGGACCTATATTTTCTTTATTTTCATATCTTATTGATTGAGGTCATGATATTTTCATTTTGAAGGGTTTATGAGAGTGTATGTGATTGTCCTTATTATCGTATCTCTCTCTTTCGTATGGGTTAAATATGTCATCTTGCTAATATTAACTTTCAGATCTTATCTTGATGAATATTATGCTTTCGTTAATCTGGCTTTTCTTTCATGCTTAATTGATTTGGCTTTCCTTGTTGAGAACTTATCCAAAATTCATGATTTTTATCACCTTTGGTAGTACTTTGAGGGGGAGCATTCAAGTCGACTGAATTTCTCTTTCTCAAGTATTTTTCTCCTTGACCTTTATGTTTATCTAAAGGGTATTCATATAGCATGATAAGGTAATTGAGTTCAAATGCATGAACTTGGATAAGCATATAGATTTTGCAAATAATGAGATTACTTAATATCAATTACAATATTTTACATTGATCATTCTTTTATTTTGTTCCACTATTTATTGGTGGACAAATATGATTATTAATGGTTTCTTTGATCAATGTTTCAAATTTACATCTTTTCAATTGGTATCAAGTTTATTTAATTTCATATCTCAATTGGTATCTATTAGTTGCAATTATCTATTCCTTATGGCTTTTGTTTGAAATCCTTTATCTCATAGTTCTCTTCCAAAACTAGAGCAATATTTCATATCCTATTGCGTTTTGGATTTATTCCTTGGATTTTAAGTTGATAAACTACTTATTTCTTGTTTTTCAAATACTTTTAGTTTTACCAACCATATTGTGTTTTGACAAACAATTTTCTATTTAGTACTCTATATTTGGTATGTAGTTGTATACACTTGTCTTTACATACTTCTCCTATTGTTCCTCAATTAGTATATCTTGATCATGATTGTCTATGCCTTCCTCATGCTCTAATTTATGTACTTAAGATTGATTTCTTATCTCTTAGTACGGGAGAGCGTATTTTTGATCATGTCAAAGGGGAAAAAGTAAGTTTAATTGGGATAGAAGTAGTGTAAGTAGTATGCTTTTAGTGATATATGCTTATGTATGTGATATATTAGGGATACATACATCTATTGTGTTCATACCAAACTTAACATATTTGCCATAATCAAAAAGGGGGAGATTGTTGGCCCAATGATTGTATCATGTTTTTGAAAATGGTTAATCTGTTAAGTTTAACTTTTCATTATCACTAATCTTCATACCATCACTATAGCATTTCTACTTCTACTTATATATGTGGTGATATATGCCTATTGTTTTACATATTAGTGATACTAGTTTTCATTATGGTATCACTATATACTTATGCTATCACTATTGTGAGCATTGTCCTAATATGCCTTAAACTTGATATATTGTATACTGCTTTGTTCGTCTAACATGTACATGCAGAAAAGCAATAAGCAAGATCAATGTGGACATGTGTAATGAAGAAATCATGGTGGGCCAAAGACGACGGATCCCACAAGATTTCTCTAAACCACCCGACGACATCTCCGGAGCCACGCACTCGGGGGTTCCGCTGCCCGGTCAGCGGACTGGGGTCGAGGGGGCAGCGCCCCTCGTCAGGGGTTCGGGGCGAAGCCCCCGAAAGGTATTCAGTTTTCACAAATTGGATATCTTTGGACAGCTACCGCCAAGGGAAAAAGCCAACATCTATCAAGAAAAGAAGCCAAGCGAAGCCATCATCATTTCAAGACTCTACAGAAGCCTGCTCCTACTACAGTATATTTAGAGTCTGTAATGAGTCTTAGGAATCTTTGTAAACACAAAAAATAGATGGCAAAATCGATAGCTAGGGTAGAAAATAACCCAGGACAATCTTCGAAATCCTGGCGGATAATAAGGCGGATCTCCACGAAAATTCGACGGAAGATCCGAATGGTCTCACAGAATACCTTCTGTGAGTGTTCGGATTATCCGACAGAAAACCGCAGAATTCCGACGGATTTTCTGCCATATGAGCGTTTGCATTCCAACGGTCGGATCTTACGAATGATTGATCCCAACGGCTCTATTTATAGCCGTTGGACTATACAGACGGATGATCCGGCAGATTTCCGCGAAAATCTGGCGGATGATCCGTCAGCCTGAGAAAGTTGCATTATTGCACTTTCCTTTGCTTTGGTTATAAATAGCCTTGAACCCCTTCATTCAAGGTTGATGCTTTGAGCCTAAAAATTTCTAAACCACCAAAGCCTATCCCCAAACAACTCTATAAAGCTTTCATTTACCATCCACAAATTGTGTTAGAGTTATTGAGTTGAAAAGTAAGATCTTCATCTTATTGTATAAGGAGATCAAAACCTATTATGAAAGGTTGAAGTTGGAGAGTCTTCCTATCCAAACTCTCGGTTGAAGTTGGAGAGTCTTCGTATCCAAACTCTCGGTTGAAGTTGGAGAGGCTTTCGGATTAAAGCTCTCGTGTAAGAAGTTGGCGAGTTCTTCGGATCCAAACTCGTGTGTAACTATTTGCTCAAATAGTGGATTAAATCTGGAGAGAGTTCCGGGACTGGATTGCCTCTAGGGAGGATACCAGGATACATCGGGTGTCGGTTCTTCTCTTGCACTTATATTTTTAAATTGCCAATTAGCTTGTGCTAAGTGCTTGATTAGTTAGCTTGACCCTATTCACCCCCCCTCTAGGGTTCTTACACACGTATACTGAAAATACATATAACAGAAAAATGAGAGTGACAGGTATGCCGTCGGTATACACTGGTATACTGACAGTAGGCCAGTCAAGAAGAAAATTTATACGTTGGAAAAATTTTAAAGCGTCCGAAAAAACCAAAAAAAATACGAAATATAGTATAAAATACGTATCCATATATAAATATTGATATAGTGAGATGAGTCTCACAACTCTCCCATCCTTAGAAAAATTTCGTCCTCGGAATTTCCTAAAGCTAGTCAAGCATGATAACCAAAAAGCTCAAGAAAATACAACTATCTCAATAAAATAAAGCAAGACATATAAGTAAATGAAGACACCAGTAATATAGATAAATGCGTAAGCAATAACATAACCACAATCAAGAACTGGAGGCATAAGAATAAATATGTCTCCTGAGTTAGTTGAGTAAGGACCCGCCCTCGCTGGCCTACGCTGACTCCTAAAGTAGATAGGGGTCAAGTCTCAAAGTAAGTCAGTACCAATGACTTAGTCTATGACATGAATCTACCTAGGACATATCTTCGTAGTCAAGACATGTGATAGATATCATGTATCTCAAGATACAAAGACAGGAGAGTGGGACGAGAAACTCTCATTCACTCATCAAATAAGTCAAGCCGACCGTTGTACCCTGATATCGGTGGAATACAAGGCCGCAGACAAGAACCCAAGATATACTGCCACTACCCGGCCAGCTACTGAAGAACAAATCAAAAGGGCATAACTAAAAGAAGACCATAAAGATGGTACCTGAAACTCCCAAGGTACTACCCTCTTGCAGATACTAAAGCTGCCCCTAAGACTGCGCATACAACTGCGCTTTGTGCTGCCTGACCCTCTAAGCCCGCAATGGCGAAGGATAATGTGTCAATGGCTGAATATCTAGTATTGGTCCTAACTGCTCATCCACTGCTAGGGTTGATGACTAATGCGAATAAAAGGACAGAAGAGGTACATCTGGTGTCGTTGGTCACCCTCGAGATGTTGGATAGGGGCAAGTGCTAACTGAATGGTCCTCCGTTCCACAGCGGAAGCATCGCCAATTGGCTGCCCAACAAACTGATCTAAGTTGCCCTATCTTACCACAATAGGTACATGCTTCTTGTTATGCCTGATATTGTTGGTCTCTCTGCCTCTGAGCTTGGGCCTGCATATACTGCTGAGTCCCCTCCTGCTTGAATGTATGAGACTGCGTCGATGAAGGCCTCTGAGCTAGCTCCTGCTGAACTGGTGTTGGTGTGAGCCCTTGGCCCAAATTTTTTTTTGTATATACATTTTATTTATTTATTAATATTTCCTCCTCTAAAGATTTCTTTTGTGATGAATGTTAAATAAAAGATAGGTTTACAATAATAGAGAGAAGGGGTTTTTTTCCAAATTGGGTTAAAGGAGGGGGCAAATTGCTAAACTTCCTTTTAAATCCCAACGGCCAAATCAAATCCCCGTGATAAACCCTTACGTTCAAATCTCCAAATCGAATAGATGGCAGACTTAATCCCTCGGGTAAACCCAAACTACTTTTGAATTCAATTTCCCCTATCCAATCCTCCTGATTAACAACCCTATGATAAAGCCAATATTGATACAATCAGGATTCAAATAGAGAAGGACTTTAAACTCACAGGAATCTCTAGATAAAACCGAATTCAAACTTTAAACGGATTATTCTCATCACCTTCCTCCTCGATCGATTCATATATATATATATATATATATATATATATAAATATATTTTATATATATATATATATATGAATCGATCGAGGAGGAAGATATATATATATATATATATATATATATATATATATATATATATATATATATATATATATATATATATGGATAGGAATTGTGGACCGACCCATCTATAAACCCTAGAATTTTGTCTCCCCAAGGTTCTTGATTACTTGTGAAGGGTCGGCTAACAGTTGGGAGAAGCAGGAGCGCCTACAACCATTGTTGGGTCGACACAAGTTGCAGAGCACTTCTCAGGTAACCCTCTGACCTTCATCCATTACACAACACTAGAATAATTCATGGAACCCTAAGTGTTCGATAAATTTCCTAAGAATAAGTCAATATCTTACCATCGACAAAGTGGTAAGGACACGACTAGGATTAATGTGCGGTTTCACGACTGATTCAATATGGGACAGGGATAAGGGAGAGTATCAGAACAGGGGTAGTTAGTAGCAGAGTCTAAAAATATAGATGACAATCGAATTTGTACAAGTATCAGTATCATGCAAGTCAGAGTTGAGTTCCCTTGCAGTGTGCACTTATATTAGATTTCACTTTGTATTAAATTGCTTGTTTCAGTTGTGCTAGAATGCATTAGATATCATATGGTATCTTGTGATAGTACACTAAGGTGTCAGGTTTATATACCAGATGTACCCAGTTATCCATAATGTATTGGATGGCACCAGTGCACATGAGTTTTTGTATCAGAACCTGTGTAAGTGCCAAGTGAGTGCAGGGAACCTGTAATAATGTGGAAAAACCTGTGTGCATGTCATCAACTTATATGTGTGGATATATTACATCAGTGCATAGGTTGGGTACTTACAGCAGTGTCGAACTGTGGTAGCAACTAGAAGTATGAAGGGGTTCTTAAAGGGACTAATACCAGTTTGTATTAAAGGTAGGAATAAACATGTGGGCAACACAGGGTGCATATGATACTGTATGGAATATGTGTAATAGCACACATTAAGCCATGTTAGAGTCTTGATAACCCAAGTGTCTTCTGTACTCAGAAGAGCGAAAGGTGGAAGGTTGGTATGCACAGGACTTGTGTGCATAAACTGATACATTAAAGCATTCGGTAGTGGCAATTGTAGTTGTCATTACAACCAGATAGCAGTAGAAACAGATGTAGGTAATATAGATGCATTCGGTGGTGATGTCAACATATTATTGAACCCTTGATTACAGTGTATCAGTTGCAAATACATTTCAGTTGCATATATATATATAGGAGCAGTGTAACCTATATAGAGAAGGAAACGTAGAGTAGCACAACAGGGGAAGCCTGGGAACATGAGATGTGTGTCAGAGGCTGATGTGAGTGCCTATAGGAGCAAAACAGGGGCCTGGTATTAAGGAAAACTAGTAAGGTTTAGTACTGTGCATAGCCTTAGAAACTGCATACATTTTTCCTTGCTGAGATGCATCTAACCACCTACCCTACATAGAAATGTTCTATTCTACTTGAGTCCAGAAGGATGCCTGTACCATGGGTTCTGTACTCATTCAATGGATCATTTCACTGCTTGTATTTTACCACCCCCTTCTTTATTTGAAGGTCATGTAGTTAGGATGTTCTAATTTGCTAATATAGATCTGTCCACATGCATATATATGAATAGCCCATTTTTGGTTCAGTCAGAGTGGTCATATGTCCTGCCTGAACATCTCAATTCCAGGCTTGAACACCCCTTTACGTTCAATTATCTTCTTTGGATATATGCAGAGCAACCCATATGTAACAGTATAGGGTCGGGCAAGAACAAGGATTGGCATATAGACTGATGCCCAGGCACCTGTGTGGAGTATTCTAACTATTCTCCTAATAATTCTCTTAATGACAATTTTGCCTTTTGGTCTTCTGTTCAAGTAGTTTTTGGATTAAAGGACTGTGATTGTCTGGTAGTCTTGGTGTTGTCATAGTTCCATTGACTTCAGATTGCTTGTGAATTTACATTACATTGCAACACATCCTTATGCCCCTATGATATGTGGTTTATGAGGAAATGACAGCCTTTTTAATCAAAATGTTGTTTACATGGATGTAGGTGCTTTTAGAAGTGGGGCAGCAGCTCCTATGCAGACCTAACCATTGGTATATAGGAAATTCATGTGAGTTAAGCTAAGGAAGCAATGCTGGAGATTAGTTATTGCAGTGTATGAAGTGTGGGCTGATACACAAAATACAGAGAAATAGCAGGGGGGTAACCCAACATCAATCACTATTTGAATTCAGTTTCAGTCAAGTATATGGGTAACAGTTTTTGAAGAACTGTTGTATACCCCTGTACAGGAACAGGTTCCTGTAGATGTCCAAGGTTGATGGCATTAGAGTTAACACTCTTATAAACAAATTAGAGTGTAGATTAGGAGGACCAATATCTGGCAACAGAAGGGTTCCAATTGGGGCCAAGTACCTGAAACATATGACCATATAATCTGGACTGTACAACATTTAGAAGGGGGTGTCTAACCTACTCATGTTCCTTGCTGCCAGGGACGTAATTCGGGTAATAGAGTTAGCATCAGGACATAGGAATAGATAGTCAAGGGAATCTCAAGTTGGTGTAGAGGCAAACCTACATGAACAGGGTATTCATCAATTCTAAAGTACAAAACCAAAATGTACTGGAAGCATTAGGATACACATAACAGTAAGGACGGAGTATTCATGATCTTGCGTATAGGGTAACTTGCAAGGAGATTATCAGGTAGGGTGTCAGTTCTATATGCTCATAAATATATGAAAGGGATTCATGGTACAGGTTGAGCAGTAGGTATAGGGACTGTTAGTGATGTAGGATGTGTAGAACGGAGCACATAGCATGCTAGGTAACACACATGTGGCATAGAATGTACATGAGTATTTAGGACTTGTTTACCAGTTGCATCCATATTAGAGAATAGAGAGCATCATAGATACTGTCAAGTCTAGTAGCATGTGATCAGATATTTGAGTCATGAGTAAAGACAGAAATAGTGGTAACCCATAGGCAACCAATTCACTGTACGGGTCTAAATTAGTATGTTATCAAAAAGAGAATCCATTAGGAAGTTTAAGTAATCTATTGGTTAGTTTCATTTGTACTCCAAATTATGTGTTGATTATATAAATTCATAATATAGGTCTATTGGACTTTGATTCAGTGCTCGACCTGTGCAACAGCTCAGGACCACAGGCAAGTATACCTTGTCTTTCGTTACAGTTTTATTAACATGTTTCTCTGCTTTATTATTCAGTTGACTGCTGACATGTGCTTTGCCATTGCTTACAGTTAGCTTTGTAGCTTTATTGGACCTGTTTTTCTATTGTACTGGTTTGCGTTGTATCGTAGGACGATCACGTTATAGATTGAATTGCTATTTTTCTTATTTTGTTTGTTTCTAACCTGCGAGTCCACACACGGGGCGAGGATGACTTATTTCGAAACTAACCTGCGAGTCCACATTCGGGGCGAGGGTTGGTATTACCTTGATTTTCTTGTTTTACATGTTTCCAGCAGTTCATTTATACGTAGTTGTTCCTACATTCATGTCTCGCGCTTGTTTAGTTTTTCCTGCTTATATCTTGGATTTCTTTCATGCATGTTAAACTGTTAGAAAGGCTTGTATATTATGTATCTTGCTAGTCCTCTGAGGACCTGATGATCTCTTCAGGTTTAGCCGAGTATTGAGCCAGGTGCACGCGAGCAGGTTTGAGCTATCATTGGACCACGGTGTCACTGCAGACGAGGGTACTTTGATGATTAGCAGTTTTTGACTCATTTATCTTCCATTCCATGTATTATTTTACTCCGTCTACGGGTAGTTAATTTGTGTCCACCGGACGTGACCTGAATTCATGATGAGTTTGATATTTCAGTTTATTCATTCATTATTCAGTTGATTGTGTCATATTTTTGTGGATGAGATCTAGATTGCCTCTGTGACTTGTTTTTGTACTAGACAGCGTTCTACCGCCGATAATGTGGCGTAGGCTGGACTTGGACACGTCTCGTATCCGAAAAATCGGGTGCGGGTCGTGACAAGTTTTTTTGGTGGCCTATGCAGGTCTACGTTAATCACTTCGGTTACATTATTGTGCCGTCGTGACCTTCACATAGGATTACAAACTTAGGATCTCATCCACGTTTCTTGAAAACAATATTGATCTCTGTTCTTTATTTCTATTTAAATCTTTGACTTGCATCCTTCTTGAAATCTTCGTGCCATCTAATGTTTGCTTTTATTGCAGTAAATGAATTCTCAAGACAGGAATAACGTTTTCCTGAACACCCCACCGGCTACAGGAGGATTCTTCTCGTACATGACCCCGCCGACGCAGGAAGGCCAGCTTACTCATCAGGGCGACCCGGCTCAAACACAATACTCGAGATTCCGCGGAGACGACTTTCCTCCACCAGCACCCTTCCATCAGCTTGGACCCTTCCAGCCAGCATATGTTCCGTATCCAGTACCTACCATGCACCCTGCACCAGCGACGTATCCAGCGCCTGTCATATACCCAGCACATGTTCTGCCTCCGCCACCTCCGCTGGACAATATCGCTCTCCTTGGGATCTTCCAGCAGCTCATGACTTCTCAGACGCGACAGGCTGACGCCTTCCGCGATACCTTGAGAGAGGCTGTCCAGACTAGAGATGCTCCACGACCGTGTCCTGGAACTTCCAAGAATTTTACGGACCTTAGGCCCAGAGAATTCAAAGGAACATAAGGGATTCTCTACGCGGATGAGTGGTTAGAGAACGTAGACCGCAAACTTCGGAGGGCTCGAGTTCCTGAAGACCTGAAGGTCGAGAATGCCAGCATGCAGCTTTACGACATCGCCCAAACGTGGTATAAAGACGAGCCTCGGTTCACCGCGCCAGACGTGACTTGGGAGGAGTTCAAGGAGCTATTCAAGATGAAGTTCTATCCTGAAGCATCATGTGAAGAGTTGGAGAACGAGTTCGAGAGCCTGGAACAGGGCAACCTCTCCGTCGACGAGTACACCGCAGAGTTCTTTCGCCTCAGCCGCTTCGCAGATGCCATGACCCCTGCAGCCAAAGCCAAGAAGTTCAGGAAGGGACTTTCATATGAAATTTGCATAGCCATCGCCACCAGCCAGGCCACAACTTACGGAAGGATCTTGAAGGTCGCACAGGCAGTAGAGAAAGAATTGAAGCGTAAGCGAAAGAAAGACAGAGACACACAAGGAGGAAGCAGCAGCCAACCGAGATCGACAAAGCGATCCAATGTTCTAGAGAAGACCGTAGCACAACAGTATCAACACCAGCCACAAGCAGCCCCATATCAAGTACAAGATGTTCCTATCTGCGAGTGTTGCATGAAGAGGGACCACATCCAAGATCAGTGTCGCAAATGGTTAGGGTTGTGTTGGACTTGTGGTTCCAACCAACACGTATCTAGATTTTGTCCGAAGCGAAATGCGACTGCCCTACCACTACCAGCTGCACAAGGAGGAGTTGACGGAAGTTCATCATAGTAGTAGTATAATTGTGAGTCCTATATTAGATTTTGTGAGAACATGTACATATTTAGTAACAGTAAGTTTTGACTATTCATTTATATCATAGCTTTATTTGAATTTCGAGGACGAAATTATTTTAAGGTGGGTAGGTTTGTGAGCCCTTGGCCCAAAATTTTTTTGTATATACATTTTATTTATTTATTAATATTTCCTTCTCTAAAGATTTCTTTTGTGATGAATGTTAAATAAAAGATAGGTTTGCAATAATAGAGAGAAGGGGGTTTTTTCCAAATTGGGTTAAAGGAGGGGGCAAATTGCTAAACTTCCTTTTAAATCCCAACGGCCAAATCAAATCCCCCTGATAAACCCTTACGTTCAAATCTCTAAATCGAATAGATGGCAGACTTAATCCCTCGGGTGAACCCAAACTACTTTTGAATTCAATTTCCCCTATCCAATCCTCCTGATTACCGACCCTATGATAAAGCCAATATTGATACAATCAGGATTCAAATAGAGAAGGACTTTAAACTCACAGGAATCTCTAGATAAAACCGAATTCAAACTTTAAACGGATTATTCTCATCACCTTCCTCCTCGATCGATCATATATATATATATATATATATATATATATATATATATATATATATATATATATATTTCCTATCCATATATATATATATATATATATATATATATATTTTTTTTTTTTTTTTTTTTTTTTTTTGGGTGTCCTTTTTACTAGAGCTTAGGCGCGTGCGCCTAAGGAGGGGTTCGAACCCGGGCCTCCCGCCCGGGGACCCTCGTCGCTACCAACAGGCCACGACCCCGCGGACATATATATATATATATATATATATATATGTATATATACAAAAAAAAAAAATATATATATATATATATATATAAAATATATATATATATATAAAATATATATATATATATATATACATATATATATATATATATACATATATATATATATATATATATGGATAGGAATTGTGGACCGACCCATCTATAAACCCTAGAATTTTGTCTCCCCAAGGTTCTTGATTACTTGTGAAGGGTCGGCTAACAGTTGGGAGAAGCGCCTACAACCATTGTTGGGTCGACACAAGTTGCGGAGCACTTCTCAGGTAACCCTCTGACCTTCATCCATTACACAACACTAGAACAATTCATGGAACCCTAAGTGTTCGATAAATTTCCTAAGAATAAGTCAATATCTTACCATCGACAAAGTGGTAAGGACACGACTAGGATTAATGTGCGGTTTCACGGCTAATTCAATATGGGACAGGGATAAGGGAGAGCATCAGAACAGGGGTAGTTGGTAGCAGAGTCTAAAAATATAGATGACAATCGAATTTGTACAGGTATCAGTATCATGCAAGTTAGAGTTGAGTTCCCTTGCAGTGTGCGCTTATATTAGATTTCACTTTGTATTAAATTGCTTGTTTCAGTTGTGCTAGAATGCATTTGATATCATATGGTATCTTGTGAAAGTACACTAAGGTGTCAGGTTTATATACCAGATGTACCCAGTTATCCATAATGTATTGGATGGCACCAGTGCACATGAGTTCTTGTATCAGAACCTGTGTAAGTGCCAAGTGAGTGCAGGGAACCTGTAACAATGTGGAAAAACCTGTGTGCATGTCATCAACTTATATGTGTGGATACATTACATCAGTGCATAGGTTGGGTACTTATAGCAGTTTCGAATTGTGGTAGCAACTAGAAGTATGAAGGGGTTCTTAAAGGGACTAATACCAGTTTGTATTAAAGGTGGGAATAGACATGTAGGCAACACAAGGTACATATGATACTGTATGGAATATGTGTAATAGCACACATTAAGCCATGTTAGAGTCCTGATAACCCAAGTATCTTCTGTACTCAGAAGAGCGAAAGGTGGAAGGTTGGTATGCACAGGACTTGTGTGCATAAACTGATGCATTAAAGCATTCGGTAGTGGCAATTGTAGTTGTCATTACAACCAGATAGCAGTAGAAACAGATGTAGGTAATATAGATGCATTCGGTGGTGATGTCAACATATTATTGAACCCTTGATTACAGTGTATCAGTTGTAAATACATTTCAGTTGCATATACATATATAGGAGCAGTGTAACCTATATAGAGAAGGAAACGTAGAGTAGCACAGCAGGGGAAGCCTGGGAACATGAGATGTGTGTCAGAGGCTGATGTGAGTGCCTATAGGAGCAAAACAGGGGCCTGGTGTTAAGGAAAACTAGTAAGGTTTAGTACTGTGCATAGCCTTAGAAACTGTATACATTTTTCCTTGCTGAGATGCATCTAACCACCTGCCCTACATAGAAATGTTCTACTCTACTTGAGTCCAGAAGGATGCCTGTACCATGGATTCTGTACTCATTCAATGGATCATTTCACTACTTGTATTTTACCACCCCCTTCTTTATTTGAAGGCCATGTAGTTAGGATGTTCTGATTTGCTAATATAGATATGTCCACATGCATATATATGAATAGCCCATTTTTGGTTCAGTCAGAGTGGTCATATGTCCTGCCTAAACATCTCAATTCCAGGTTTGAACACCCCTTTACGTTCAATTATCTTCTTTGGATATATGCAGAGCAACCCATATGTAACAGTATAGGGTCGAGCAAGAACAAGGATTAGCATATAGACTGATGCCCAGACACCTGTGTGGAGTATTCTAACTATTCTCCTAATAATTCTCTTAATGAAAATTTTGCCTTTTGGTCTTCTGTTCAAGTAGTTTTGGGATTAAAGGACTGAGATTGTCTGGTAGTCTTGGTGTTGTCATAGTTCCATTGACTTCAGATTGCTTGTGAATTTATATTACATTGCAACACATCCTTATGCCCCTGTGATACGTGGTTTATGAGGAAATGACAGCCTTTTTAATCAAAATGTTGTTTACATGGATGTAGGTTCTTTTAGAAGTGGGGCAGTAGCTCCTATGCAGACCTAACCATTGGTATATAGGAAATTCATGTGAGTTGAGCTAAGGAAGCAATGCTGGAGATTAGTTATTGCAGTGTATGAAGTGTGGGCTGATACACAAAATACAGGGAAATAGCAGGGGGTAACCCAACATCAATCACCATTTGAATTCAGTTTCAGTCAAGTATATGGGTATCAGTTTTTGAAGAACTGTTGTATACCCCAGGAACAGGTTCCTGTAGATGTCCAAGGTTGATGGCATTAGATTTAACACTCTTATAAACAAATTAGAGTGCAGATTAGGAGGACCAATATCTGGCAACAGAAGGGTTCCAATTGGGGCCAAGTACCTGAAACATATGACCATATAATCTGGACTGTACAACATTTAGAAGGTGGTGTCTAACCTACTCATGTTCCTTGCTGCCAGGGAAGTAATTCGGGTAATAGAGTTAGCATCAGGACATAGGAATAGATAGTCAAGGGAATCTGAAGTTGGTGTAGAGGCAAACCTACATGAACAGGGTATTCATCAATTCTAAAGCACAAAACCAAAATGTACTAGAAGCATTAGGATACAAATAACAATAACAGTAAGGACGGAGTATTCATGATCTTGTGTATAGGGTAACTTGCGAGGAGAGTATTAGGTAGGGTGTCAGTTCTATATGCTCATAAATATATGAAAGGGATTCCTGGTACAGGTTGAGCAGTAGGTATAGGGAATATTAGTGATGTAGGATGTGTAGAACGGAGCACATAGCATGCTAGGTAACACACATGTGGCATAGAATGTACATGAGTATTTAGGACTTGTTTACCAGTTGCATCCATATTAGAGAATAGAGAGCATCATAGATACTGTCAACTCTAGTAGCATGTGATCAGATATTTGAGTCATGAGTAAAGACAGAAATAGTGGTAACCCATAGGCAACCAATTCACTGTAAGGGTCTAAATCAGTATGTTATCAAAAAGAGAATCCATTAGGAAGTTTAAGTAATCTATTGGTTAGTTTCATTTGTACTCCAAATTGTGTGTTGATTATATAAATTCATAATATAGGTCTATTGGACTCTGATTCACTGCTCGATCCGTGCCAACAGCTCAGGACCACAGGCAAGTATACCTTGCCTTTCGTTACAGTTTTATTTACATGTTTCTCTGCTTCATTATTCAGTTGACTGCTGACATGTGCTTTGCCATTGCTCACAGTTAGCTTTGTAGCTTTATTGGACCTGTTTTTCTCTTGTACTGGTTTGCGTTGTATCGTAGGACGATCACGTTATAGGTTGAACTGCTATTTTTCTTATTTTGTTTGTTTTCAACCTGCGAGTCCACACACGGGACGAGGGTGACTTGTCTCGAAACTAACCTGCGAGTCCACATTCGGGGCGAGGGTTGGTATTACCTTGATTTTCTTGTTTTATATGTTTCCAGCAGTTCATTTATACGTAGCTGTTCCTACATTCATGTCTCGCGCTTGTTTAGTTTTTCCTGCTTGTATCTTGGATTTCTTTCATGCATGTTAAAATGTTAGAAAGGCTTGTATATTATGTATCTTGCTAGTCCTCTGAGGACCTGATGATCTCTTCAGGTTTAGCCGAGTATTGAGCCAGGTGCACGCGAACAGGTTTGAGCTATCATTAGACCACGGTGTCACTTCAGACGAGGGTACTTTGATGATTAGCAGTTTTTGACTCATTTATCTTCCATTCCATGTATTATTTTACTCCGTCTATTGGTAGTGGATTTGTGTCCACCGGACGTGACCTGAATTCATGATGAGTTTGATATTTCAGTTTATTCATTCATTATTCAGTTGATTGTGTCATATTTTTGTGGATGAGATCTAGATTGTCTCTGTGACTTGTTTTTGTATTAGACAGCGTTCTACCGCCGACACTGCGGCATAGGCTGGACTTGGACACGTCTCGTATCCGAAAAACCGAGTGCGGGTCGTGACAGTTGGTCCCCCGAACTGGGTAACTGTAGGCTGGAAGGATGAAGATCCAGCTGAACTCCTCCGGGGACAAATTCCTATCATGTGGTTTGGTGATCCGCATGACAAACATAGAAAGTTGGCCCTTCGACAAGTAAGATGAGTGTACCCTCCCCTTCCACAGAAGGAACATACGACTGGTAACTCCTGGTGTAGGTATGGAGGTTTGTATGCTAGTACTGGTGAGGGATGTCAAGGTGGAAAGCCTGACACGGGTGCATGGTACCTCTTACGACCCTCAGTTCTGGATGTTGTCCTCTTGGCTATATGCTCGTGCTTTCGTACTGCCTCTACAGTAGGTCAGGCTCGATATGCTGACTGACTAGATGACTGGTACTACCTGGCTCCAATCTGTACTCCTACTGGCTGTAAGTCCTCGGCTTGAAATACCTCCGATATTCCTTGCCCACTACGGTCTATCAACATCTGAATACACTTCTGGTGAACGAGATCTCGTTGTTGCTGTGACCCCATCATATCCTTCATGATCCCAGGAATGCATGCACATCGGGATGATCAAATTCTACCTTTGCTCAGACTGTTGACTATATTGACACAACTGGCTGATCGTGATAGACTGATGTCACTGCCCTCAGGTCGAATCTCGACTCTGCTCATGAATATTGGGACTGATCCTCCATAACTGGCCTAACAGAAGATTATTGACCTGCCATCGAGAGTACCCAAATAAGATGATCGGAAGGATTAAGAACAGTGCCCCTAAAAGTTAAAGGACACAAGGATCAAATTGAGGGAGCAGGAAAGATCAACGATCAAGGCAGATATCAGGTCAAAGGATCAGAGATATAGAATAATACGAAGGATATCAATAAAGAAGAATTATGACCGAGATATCTAAATATCAGTAACCCCCACATATATGATAAATCAGACCTGCATGGACGACCACTAAAACCTATATCACGTCCCAGAACCAGAATACTGGCAAGTAGGGACCGACCAGGCCAGCTACGTATTCCAAAGTACTCCAGTACCCCGAAATAACGTATAAGCTGTATAGACATAGGGGTTACTACTACAATCCAATAGTCAATCCTAGTTCAAGCAATCCTAGGTATCTCAATCATAGACAAATATGCAAAGTACAAGAAGTATGATCATCAGACATAAAATAGTAAAGTGTCCCAACCTATATATACATGGATGATCATGAAGCTAGTAATACAAAGTGAAGAACCAGCAAGAGTAATAGTCATACATGATAAGCTCTAGCTATAGTCTAGAATACGTAAATCATGTTTAGGCCCGCAGGCTGAATATCAAGATCCAAAACACGAGCTAAATACGTGTTCGGAGGCTAAACGCTACAAAAGAATAATATAAATAACTAGTGGGAGAATGATATAGGAAAACCCACTAAGGTACTCTGGTGCTCCGGGTAGTCGCCATCGAGTAAATGGTATGGAAGATCCTTCGGGCTCTTCTATCAGATCTGGCCAAACAAAACCAGTAGGGTCTTACCGCCAATTGCAAGTGCCATAAAGGAAGCCAAACTATGAACTAAAACCAGCAGTAACTAACATAACAATGAATAGAGATAGAAATAAGTAAATATGCATCGAGACTCGTGTACTAGCAATGCTCTTATCCCGAGAATAGAAAAGACAATAAGCAAAGCAACATGGAGCATAGGGTAAATAACATGTGACATAATATAAACTGTGGATATGTAAGGTAAACAAAAACATGTGAACATGTGTGATAAACTGAACATGTGAGCATGTAGAAAAATAGTATATGTGAGCATGTAAGATAACTGGGACATGAGAGCATATTAAATAACTGGGACATTTGAGTATGTAAGATAACTGGGACATGTGAGTATGTAAGAACTATATAAAATGATAAATGATAAGATAACTTAGGAACTATTCCGGAATCCAAGTTATAACCCGTAAACTAAACAAGGACCGGGATTATAATCCTTCTCCTGAACAGAACTTAGTCTATAATCAATGTGCAGCATAGGGATCATGTATAGCGCATGATTACTGAACAGGACGACAAATGACAAGATGACTAAGAAAATATTCCAGAACCCAAGTTCCAACCCGTAAACTAAACAAGGACCGGGGTTATAACACTTCTCCTGAACAGAACTTAGTCTCTAATCAATGTACAGCATAGGGATCATGTATAACGTGTAAGTACTGAATAGGATGACAAATGACAAGATAACTAAGAAAGTATTCCGGAACCCAAGTTACAACCCGTAGACCATACAAGGACCGGGGTTGTAACCCTTCTCCTGAACAGAACTTAGTCTCTAATTATTTACCGACAAAACTAAAGCATAAACAATGATGTACTGAAATAAACAAATATGGACACTGCCTAGACAAAACTAGACTTGATTGGACTCCATATAATAATCATGTCCAAGCAATGAGTACGGCTTTATACCTTACCTAACTAGGGTTGTCACAATCCTAATTACTAACATATGTACTATTGAGAAATCCAATCGAGTTACCTGCACTACAGACTACCCGACTCATCCAGGTCAAAAGAAAAATAAGTATAGTAGACACACGGCAGTAAGATACGTGTCCTAAAGAGGTGTCCCCCTCGACGGTGTGCTGGAAGTGTGATCATCATGATAGATAGCTCCAAATCCCATATATATATATATATATATATATATATATATATATATATATATATATATATATATATATATATATACTGGAACATGAAGGGCTCCAGGTAACTGAAAAATTCTTTCCTCCCAATGATCTAGATAATCAAGCTAGCCATTAATACTTAATATTTTCTTGTTGGATTTTGGGTGTGGCATTCCGCAGAATCCATCCTAGACATGATATACAAGACTTGACAATACAAGAAAGTGCACTATAACAAGCCACAACAAGAAAATATAAAAAGCTGGAAGCTAGGAGTGCACTACGACGAGCTACTATAGAGAAAATAGTGAGTACGCCATGACAGGCCACTATCATGTAAGCAAGGAAAGACATATACAAGAGTGCACCACGACGGGTCACTATCTAGTAAGCGAAGAAGACATGTAACATGAGTGCGCCACGACGGGCCACTATCTAGTAAGCAAGGAAAGACATGTACAAGAGTGCACCACGATGGGTCACTATCTAGTAAGAAAAGAAGACATGTAACAAGAGTGCGCCACGATGGACCACAACAAAAAAATTTAGACATGGCATAGATTGCAAAGTATAATAAATCCGAGAAGGCATGGCAGTACATATCATAGCATATAAGAAAGTATCGAAAGGAAAGACATATCATGGCGTGTGAAACCGAATATATAAAAGTAAGTATATGACATAGAATAATAATTGCATATGTGCTAGTGAAAAGTCTATATAGGGTGTACAATCATTCTCTAAATATACGAGATCATCTAATCATGTTAAGAATTTATGACAGTTGGAGAAAATATCAAAAACGGCCAGGTATAGAAAACATACCAAAAGATCAAAACTAAGATTAAAATTATCAATCGCATATGAACTCCAATTAAGGTGAAACAAGAAGATTCTTGAAGCCAGACAAAGATCTACAACTTTTATGATTTGAGTTTTTTAAGATTCTAGCTACAAAATAGCTTAAACATGCAAAAACAACCATCCGTACGTGCGTGCGGACAAAACTGCCTACAGCGAGCGGGGTGCGAGAGCACGACGCACAGGCGCGGGCACTCAAATCACGCAAGCACATGGCAAACATATTGTGCAGCGCACGGATGCACGGTCCACGGAGCACGAGAGTACGACATGCAGGCGTACGACACTAAAATCGCGTAGCCGTACGGAAAACAAATCGTACAGCGTACAGATGTACGGCGTGCAGGCGTGCTACACTCAAATCATGCAGGCGTGCGGCTGCGAAACGCGCAACACACGGATGGACGACACGTGGAGCGCGAGAGAACGGTACATAGGCGTGCGGCCAACGAATCACACAGGCGCACAGTGCGCGAAACGTGCAGCGCGTGGATGTACGACGCGCGGGGCACAAGAGCACGGCGCACAGCAAACGAATCGCACATGCGTGCAACGCACAAAACGTGTAGCGCACGGATGCACGACGCACGGGGCACGAGAGCACGACGCGCAGGCACGCGGCCAGTGTATCGTGCATGTGATAGTGTTCATTGTCCCAGCAGCACCGAAGATGTGCGGGAACCCATGAACACGAAAAATACCAAAACTAACTCAAAATAAATCGAAATCAAGTGGTTCAAAAATCAAAATTGGGTAGAATGAAATTTCTCGAAATAACAAAGTTTAAGATAGCAAAACCAAGAAAAACTTAGAAAACTACTAACTTAGATCTACTAAAATGTAAACATCAAAACCAAAAACTCCAAGTTCTATAGTGGCTTAGAATCTTGCAAGGAAGAGAATAGAATAAACAATAATGGCAAAAAAAATATTGTTCAAGATTTGGCAAGATGTACTTACCTAGGGTTGGTGGAGGACTAAATGTAGAAGAAGATGAAAAGTAAATGAAGTTAATAGAGGGGAGAGAGATAGAGAGAGAGAGAGAGAGAGAGAGAAGTTGGTTTCTTTACAAAACTCTTCTCATCTAAAACCAACCCAAACCAAGCAATGCCAGGTTGAACCAAACCAAATTAAACCAAGTCAAGATTAAACCAAGACAAGGCTAAGAAAGACAAGTCAAAACATGGATCACCTGACAAATGTCAAAATTTTGTACACGTATTCTGAAAATACGTGTAACAGAAAAACGGGAGTGACATGTATACCGTCGGTATACACTAGTATACTGGCGGTAGGCCGGTCAAGGAAAAAAAATCTATAAGTTAGGAAATTTTTAAAGCATTCCGAAAACCATAAAAATACAAAATACAGTACAAAATACGTATCTGTATATAAATACCGATACAGTGAGACGAGTCTCACAACTCTCCCATCCTTAGAAAAATTCTGTCCTCGAAATTTCCTAAAGCTAGTCAAGCACGATAACCAAAAAGCTCAAGAAAATACAACTACCTCAATAAAACAAAGCATATCATATAAGTAAATGAAGGCAGCAGTAATATAAATAAATATGTAAGCAATAACACAACCACAATCAAGATGGGCTGGAGACATATGAATAAATATGTCTCCTGAGTTTGTTGAGTAGGGACCCGCCCTCACTGGCCTACGCTGACTCCCAAAATAGATAGGGGTCAAGTTTCAAAGTAAGTCGGTACCAATGACTTAGTCTACGACATGACTCTAACTAGGACATATCTTCATAGTCGAGACACATGATAGATATCATGTATATCAAGATACGGAGACAGAAGAGTGGGACGAGAACCTCTCATTCACTCATCGAATAAGTCAAGCCGACCGTTGTAACATGATATCGGTGGAATACAAGGTCGTCGACAAGAACCCAAGATATACTGCCACTACCTGGCCTGCTACTGAAGAACAAATCAAAAGGGCATAACTAAAAGAAGACCATAAAGATGGTACCTAAGACTCCCAAGGTACTACCCTCATACAGATACTAGAGCTGTCCCTGAGACTGTGCATAAAACTGCACGCTATGGTGCCTGACCCTCTGAGCTCGCGATAGCAGAGGATACTGTGCCAGTGGCTGAATATAGTATTGGTCCTAACTGCTCATCCACTCCTGGGGGTGATGATTGATACTAGTAAAAGGACTGTGGTGGTACATCTGGTGTAGCTGGTCGCCCTCGAGATATCGAATAGGGGCAAGTGCTAACTGAATGGTCCTCCGCTCCACAGTGGAAGCAGCCTATTAGCTGCCCAACAAACTGATCTAAGATGCCCTATCTTACTATAATAGGTACATGCTACTTGTTCTGCCTGATACTGCTGGTCTCTCTGCCTCTGAGCCTGGGCCTGCATATACTGATGAGGCCCCTCCTGCTGGAATGCATGAGGCTGTGTTGATGAAGGCCTCTGATCTCGCTCCTACTGAACTGGTGTTGGTACCCCGAACTGGGTAACTGTCGGCTGGAAGGATGAAGATCCAGCTGAACTCCTCCGGGGACAAATCCCTATCATGTAGTTTGGTGATCCGTATGACAAACATAGAAAGTTGGCCCTTCGACAAGTAAGATGAGTGTGCCCTCCCCTTCCATAGAAGAAACATATGACTGGTAACTCCTGGTGTTGGTATGGAGGTTTGTATGCTGGTACTGGTGAGGGATGTCAAGGTGGAAAGCCTGAACGGGTGCATGGTACCTCTTACGACCCTTAGTTCTAGATATAGTCCTCTTGGCTATATGCTCGTGCTTTTCTACTGCCTCTACAGTAGGTCGGGCTCGATATGCTGACTGACTAGATGACTGGTACTACCTGGCTCCAATTTGCACTCCTTTTGGCTGTAGGTCCTCGGCTTAAAATACCTCCGATATTTCTTATCCACTACGGTCTATCAACATCTGAATACTCTTCTGGTGAACGAGATCTCGTTGTTGCTGTGACTCCATCATATCCTTCATGATCCCAAGAATGCATACACATCGGGATGATCAAATTCTACCTCTGTTCAGACTGTTGACTGTACTGACACAACTGGCTGATCGGGATAGACTGATATCATTGCCCTCAGGTCGAATCTCGACTCTACTCCTGAATGTTGGGACTGATCCTCCATAACTGGCCTAATAGAAGATTACTGACCTGCCATCGGCAGAACCCAAATAAGATGATCGGAAGGATTAAGAACAGTACCCCTGAAAGTTAAAGGTCACAAGGATCAAATCGAGGAAACAAGAAAGATCAACGATTAAGGCAGATATCAGGTCAAAGGATCAGAGATATAGAATAATACGAAGGATATCAATGAAGGAGAATTGTGACTGAGATATCTAAATATCAGTAACCCCCACATATCTGATAAATCAGACCTGCATGGGCGACCACTAAAACCTATATCACGCCCCATATCCAGAATAATGGCAAGTAGGGACGGACCAGGCCAGCTACGTATTCCAAAGTACTCTAGTACCCCGAAATAACGTATAAGCTGTATAGACATGGGGATTGCTACTACAATCCAATAGTCAATCCTAGGTCATGCAATCCTAGGTATCTCAATCACAGGCAAATATGTAAAGTACAAGAAGTATGATCATCAGACATAAAATAGTAAAGCGTCCTAACCTATATATATATATATATGGATGATCATGAAGCTAGTAATACAAAGTGAAGAACCAGCAAGAGTAATAGTCATACATGGTAAGATCTAGCTATAGTCTAGAATACGCAAATCATGTTTAGGCCCGTAGGCTAAATGTCAAGATCCAAGACACGAGCTAAATACGTGTTCGGAGGCTAAACACCACAAAAGAATAATATACATAACTAGTAGAAGAATAATATAGGAAAACCCACTAAGGTACTCTGGTGCTCCGGGTAGTCACCGTCAAGTAGATGGTAAGAAAGATCCTTGAGGCTCCTCTATCAGATCTGGCCAAACGAAACCAGTGGAGTAAGAACCCCAATAGCAAGTACTATAAAGGAAGCCAAACTATGAACTAAAAGAAATAAGCTTGCAAAACTAGGCTATAATAGCAATATCAGTCAAGATAGTAAAAAAATAAGTACGTGAGATTATAATAAAAGAAAGTAAAAATAGTTTAATTTCCTGAAAAATCTAAAACTTGTCCGGTGTTTGTGCCTCTAAAGTTGGCATACTGTCTTCTTGTCCAAGGCTTTGGTCGGCAATATGGGTTAGGGACCTCTGAACTCTATAGTCTAGGTAATCTTATTAGTATATTTTTTAATGTTTCATAAGGACAAAGGGAATGCTAGGTTGGGAGGTATTCTATCCAACTTACAAATGTTCAACTAATAGTGTGATTGAACAATAGAACATATATACCTAGTATGAGTCATCCTCCTAGCCTCTATCAAGCATGAAAGAAAAGATAAGATTTACTGTAGAAAGAGATCAAGCAAGATGCAAATCAAGGCAATCAAACGAGAGTTCAAAAATATAATCAAGGAAGCAGATCAAGCATGTGGATAAGATCGTAGACTCTAATCATATATGCAGGCTTGTTTGGTACTGTAAATTAACCAAACAATTTATTCATTGACCTGCATGGGCCACCACAAAAATATGTAACTCTCCAGTACCAAAATACGTAGGACTAGGTACGTAAATATGCCAGCCATATAATAAATATAGGTAAGCAGTAAATGTAGTATAATCATAGCTAACTAATCTCATCCATAAAATAAAAGAATAAAGATTTTTATTAATCATTTAAGATATTCATTTGAACAAACTTTTGGATGGAGACAAATCCACTACTAACATGAAATCAGAAAGAAAGAAATAACAAAATAAAGTATACAAAGGATGCGTATGATCCAAGAGCATGTCCTCTTCAATAGGAAGGAGAAGACCATGATCTTGGCTAGAATTCCCATAAAAAGTCAAAAAATACACACCTTGAGAGATCACTAGGTCCTTAGAGGCACGTAACAAGATACAGAAATACATGCCATAATAATGAATATGCGTACCAAAAAAATACTCTACCCTTGAATTAGTATACCATCCCTACAACCAAACAAGGACAAGAGATGGCACGCTAATCCATACCTTTCTATGTCATAAATCCAATATGGTATCCGGGCCATAACAAGGTTCAATATTTTATCATCGAAGCAGTGAACCACACCTACAACCAAACAAGGACAAGGTGTGGTAGACTAGTTCACGACAAAATACTGTTTCAAGCCGCGATCAGGTATAAGTACATAAACTAAATGTACATATACCTAATGGACAAAGTTCACCTAACCATTCTAGGTGTAATGCAATCGAGAATAGTGTATGATCGTATAACCTCCAACTTAGTCAGGATAAAATAAACAGTACCTCAGTATCGAGCGAGTATATAGCAAATAGTCTACCTATCGTTCCTCAGTAGCAAGCGAGTCTACGACAGATAGGGTGGAGGACAACGTCCAATTGTATTCTTCCCACCCAATGTCCTAGCTCTAATAACTACTGGTCTACTATCATACAATCCTATTAGTAGTTATAACTTAACGCTCATTCCATATGTACCGCTGGCCAGTCGATACGCAAGTACGAGATTTACATGCGACTCATGACTCGAGGCATACATGTGTCAAGGACTATGAATGCAGCACAAACAAAGGTTGTCACTTAATTCTAGGTCAAATGTGTATAGAAATAAACAAGTACCAAAAAACAAAATTAAATAGTAATTTATATCTATATGTGATCTAGAAGAACAATTTATATTGCAGAAAATAAGTAATAAATAGATAAATGCATGCAATATAATGGGCAAAGTAAATAAACAGTAATGACAAGGTATTTTGTCAGGTTTGACGCCTAGTGTGGTACGATGATCATATTGACGTAGAATTGACTTTGATGTAAAAACTTCACAAGATAGCCTATGATAATGACATAGACTATTCCTATTGAGTCCATAACAGTATAATTAGCTAGGGTCGATATATGGAAGTCCAGTTTCGCAAAAGAATAGGAAATACGATCAGTCATGATCAAGAATTAATAATCGATGCAATTTGCGGAGAAAAGTACTTATATTAGTTTAAAAAATATTTTAATACTTGAAAACTATATTTTATTAATTAAAAATATCTTTAAATAAATATTTTCAAACCTTTTTAGTTCAAAAAACTAAATTTTAATTAGGTACAATAATATCTTAGATAAATACATACTTGAAAATAAATTTTAATTGGAAACTACCCTTTTATTATTAAATAATTTTTGGAAAATACTTTGAAAATCTAGAAAATCGTTTTTAGGGCAAAACTAATTTTGTCAAATATAATTTAGGTCAAAGCCGTATTTTAAAATAATATAAAGATTTTTAGGCTTCTTAATTTGGAAATAATTATCTTGGATGCTGAAATAAATGTC
Organism: Iris pallida; assembly: GCA_029216955.1. Classification (NCBI taxonomy): domain Eukaryota; kingdom Viridiplantae; phylum Streptophyta; class Magnoliopsida; order Asparagales; family Iridaceae; genus Iris; species Iris pallida. The sequence continues at coordinate 2,093,915 of JANAVB010043620.1, forward strand.
ACGAATGTTTTTTGTATAAAAGATATGTCTAAAAATGTCTATCCAAAAGTCCAATTCTAGACACAGGGGCAAAATTGTAATTTTGGGTCAAAACGATATCCGCTGTTGGATCCCCTTTGTACCGAAAAAATGCCAGTACCTACGGTCCCTAAAGTCATCAAACTATATGTCTACAGGTTCCATTTGATTATACGAACCCAACCTTATGTCCAAATTTTGATTCCGATGGATGGTGCACAAATTCGCTCGTTGGATCGGGTCACTGGCCCGCTAAAATAGCGTTCCAGTCGACCATCTCAGAATCGGGCCAAACTTGGCACACATGACCAAAAAAATGACACGGTCCTATTGACACACGTTTCATCTCGTGATGACGAATGTGCATGAAGTAATTGACTAGTTTGCAAAGAGGTCGATACGGTATAATTCGGCGGATATGTTTCAAATTTGTCACGCACACGCAACCAATTCGAGTTCCATCGAATTCCACACGTCCGCAGCAACCGTACGCATCTTTTGATTCTCACAGGTTATGACCATGTTACCCGGTTTGTCGGGATGGACCTGGTATCGGTGAATTTCTATGTTTTCGAAAACAGTTTTGCGTGATTTTTCCTAATTTTTGTGAACAAATAATTGTGTTTACTAGACAAAAATAGAAACCGTAAAATAGGTTTTACAGTCCTATAGATTGTCTACAAGATTGTTTAAATAGATGTCGGGTTTACTTACTGGATTGACCGATTTTGGCCTTCCAAATTGGGTGTTTAGGATGGGTTTACTGTTTAGTTTCGAACAGTTTTTCTTATGATTTTGCAGGGAATTTTCCTACAATCTAACCTACTAGAATTTTGACTAATTGAAAGGTTTTAAAGAGGGTAGGGTTGTGTTTGAACCTGTGAAGGTGGATCAAAAAATCATTCAACGACGAAGAAGAACGATCGTCACGAAAGCAGGTCAGAGGCTGCTGTTGCTTTGCTGCTTTGCTACTCGGGTGCGTCCTGTGCGCTGTGTACGCGACTATGCGGTCGCAGTGCTGGCCGTCCAGCGGCGGCACTGTGGTGGCGCACGCGCGAGGCCATGGGGTTGCTAGGGTTTATATGTAAATACTAAAAACCTAATAAAAAAAATCTTAATAACACATTTTCTAGTGTAGGATTTTTACACAACAAATATGTACGTACAAATAATATTTATTTCATAATAACACAAGATAACAAAAATAAGGATAATTTTATAATATTTATAATAACAATATTAATAAGATTAATAATGATAACAATTTGAGGTAAACCAATAATAGGTATAGTTTAGGGTGAACACATTATACTCCTACTCTAAAATGGATCCATAGAAAATCGTGCAAATATTCAAAACTGCCATATAAATATTATTAATACCTATATTGTATGTATGACAAATATTTAGAAAATATTTGTCAATCCTAAAAATAAATATGAAATATTTGCAGATACATAAAATCTGTCTATATGGCGTCCTTGCACACGTAACAACTTTGCATGGGCTTGGGTTGGGTTCAGGTCATGTTCGGACTAGTTTGGTACAAACGGGCATCCTAAAAGTCATCATCTTTAATAAATAACTAATTAAATCATTTATAGGGGTTAAGTCGCAACTTTGATTGATTTTCCTAGTTAGAACACACATATGGCTCGGCCTTCCTTATTATGGCTAATACACTAGTCAAAGCAAACAACTATACTACCTGTGCCATGATTTTTAGTCATCTTGTACTTCAAATCTTAACCATGACTAAGTCCTTCTATAAAAATAATCACTTTGGAAAAATATTTATAAAATTCCAAAATAAATATTTAAATCAAATAAATAATAAATGTATATTTTTCAAAATTTTGGGAAAATGGGTTACAAAGAGCAACGAGGCTTTCCATATATAGGAGGTGGAGACTTCCAGTTAGACAAGGATTAGGAAAATTTAAACTCCACTAGATAATTCCCACATTTAATTTAAATCAATTTAAAACCAATTCAATTAAATCCAATCCAAACTTGGATCTAGAAAAGCTTATCTTTTAATTTAAACATATTTGCAATTATTTTGATCAAATCTAATCACAATTTAAATAACTATAATATTTAAACATTAATATTAAATAAATATAAAAAAACCTTTTTATAAACTAAAAATAATTTCCTATAAATTTTGAAAATCAACTTGATACTAGAATTTAATTTTGTGTACCTCGCATGCAAAATAAAATATATTCTTTATCCAAAATATTATTTTTAAAATTATTAACTATATTTCTATAAGAAATAAAATAGCCTTTTTATAATAATAAAAATAAAAATAAAGCTTGGCAAATCTCGTGCGAAGTAATTTATAATTTTAAGCAAATAAAAATATTTACCTTATATTATTTCGAAAAATATACTGATTTTCTATATGGAGAAAATTTATAATAAAATATTTCTATAAAAGAAATATATACTTCGCATATACGTATTCGCACTCGACTTACAAATACCAAAATAATAAAATAAATACCAAAATAAATTAATTTTAAAAATATAGTAAAATTTTAGGGTGTTTACAGACCGAGATACATAAATTATTTCTTATCAGACAAATGATAGGTCTTAGGTGCAATGATAATTTGTCTAATACGGAGGCGTAGTTGACTAGTTATCCTCTATGGAAGTAAAGTTCGACTACAAGGTATAAGGGCTTTGGTTGCTGTGTACTTTATTAGAGACATGAAAAATCGTACGAGTGTCCATGATCGCTTCTTCTCCACAAGGTGTAGTTAGTATGGAATGTGCCAAAAGTGGGGTATTGAATGAAGAGATATGGAGGAAATCTCAACACACTACCAAAATATGTCCAATTTGTGATGTTTTTAGCGAAGTTTAGTGCAAACATCGCTATATTTTATGAATTTAGCGACTTTCTATTAGAACATCGCAGGACATCGCCGTTAGAGACTGTTCGCGACGTTTAGTGACTATAAATAATCAAGTTCAGTAACAATAAATAATACTATGGAATAAGATGTCGTCAGTTGTCGCAAGACGTCGCTGTTAGTGACTGCCCGCGACGTTCAGTGACCAAAAAAATATTACGGAATAAGATGTCGTCAAATGTCGCAAGACATCGCTATTGTTTTTAGTATAGCGACATCATTTTGCATACGTTGCTAAATATTATAAATTTAGCGACGTTTAGCGAATTCGCTTTATGACGTTGCTAACTTTTTTCATTTAGGTTAATAGATTTCATCCCCCCATCCTCTCCAAAATTTTCCTAAAACGTTTCGAACCCACCCACCCCCACCCCGCGACCGTGCTCTCCCTGCGACCCCTTTCGTCTCTACAGCTTCGGAGCTCCGGCGCCGACCCTGGGCACCCCCTCCTCCTGCTCCACCAAGCTCCTCCTCCTCTCCGGGCTCCTCTTCCTCCATCGAGCTCCTTCTCCTCTCCGGGCACCCTTCCTCGGTCAACCCCCTACTCTCTCGCCACCCCCCTCCTTAGATAAACCATAACCCTAACTTGGACACACACACACATGAACACTAACCCAAACCCTAACTCGGACATACACACACACACACACACACACACACACACACACATACCAGTCCCAAAATACGTAGGACTAGGAATGTATATGAGGAGATTATCAGGTCCTTAGGGGACATAGCAAGATACATAGAAAACATGCCTTTCTAATAGTAAATAAAATACATAAATAATAACTAGTAAGGAAATAAAAATGACTAAGTAACAACGATATATGCATCCAAAAAAGGAAATAAAATACTCAAGAAAAAACCATACAAGCATACAAGAACAACTACGCATAAGTGAACTGCTGGAAAAGAAAATAGGAAACAGGTAACAAATGCCAAGTTCCTAGGTGAACACATGGCAAGAAGTCAAACGAATAACCAAATCCTCATCCCTAGTATGGACTCTCAGGTTTTAACAACAACCAACCCTCCCCTATAGTATAGACTCTCAGGTTAGCTTCAAGCAATCAACCATCGTCCCTGTGTGGACTCTCAGGTTGAGAATAAACGAAAATAGGAATAACAGTTCAGTTATGACGCACTGGTCCTTCCGAAATACGGTACGACTCAGATAAGGTACAAGTGAGAACAATTCTAGTATGAACGATAATGCCAAAATATGAACAAGAACGATATATCAACGAGATAACTAAACTTATATGTATAATTTGAGAGAAAACACACAAATCAATCAAAGGAAAAAAATGACATGTAACAAAGAAAAAGGAACACAAATAAGTGACAACATGTGATATGAATAAACAAAAACAACTAACATGTAATATACAGTAAAAAGACAAGGTATACTTGCCTGGCATGTTTTGTTGGAGTTGACGTGTGACTTGATCATAGCGGCACAGAATAGATACAGATGCCATTGTTCTAATAGATGATCCCAATTTATCCCAAAAACAGTTCCATTGAGTCCGGAACAATCCAGTTAGCTAGGGTTGACATGTAGAAGTATGGAATTCGCAAAGAAAATAGGAATATCTTGGTTAGTCACGATCAAGATTTTCTAATCTAGGAGGAGAAAAAGTAATTCTTAATGAGAAAAATATATACATATTTATTTAGAAAATATTTACAATTATTTAGAATTTATTTATAACCTTTATTAAAAATAATATAATAGTCCAATGGTTTCCAACCTCCATTTGAAAACTACTCTTTATAAAAGTAATCCCATTTAGAAATACATATACTTTATATTAAACTCATTTGAACAATTACGCATATACAAAAACCCTAATTAAAATATATCTATGTATAAACTCCTTTCAAAATACGCTTTTATATAAAACTTATTAGAAACATAAGTCTCCCAACTAAATATTTCTGTATAAAAACATTTAAGCCCAAAATATCTTCATATATAAAAATCCCAAAATAGTTGACTATTATTTAAAATATGGTCAAGTTCTTTTAGGAAGTAATATATTTAATCAGCCCAATAATATGTTGAAAATGCAATGACCATAGTTAAAAACAACCCTAACATTTATATAAAAGTCCCCATTTGTATAAAACACAAAAAACTATATATGGATAAAACCCAAATAGTTATTAATAAAGCCAATAATCATTTTTTAAAGGCCCAACATCGTTTAGACTATATTGATTCCCAAAACATTTTTACCCATTTTATATATATATGCATATGTATAACCTAAAAATTATTTATAGGACTACTGAAGCCCAAAATACAAACTAATTATTTGTATAGGCCTACACCTCAATTAATATTTATAAAATCCTTTTTGTTAATTAGATTAAACCCAATCCCAATGAAATCCATAAGCCCAGAACAACTCAACAAGCCCAATACTAAACCAACTGTTCTTCGTAAAAAAAAAACTAAGGAAGAGAGAGAAGGAGATCAGAGAGTTTGAGAGAGAAGAGGGATAAAAGAATGGGGGGTTCCTCACCAATGCTTGGTCGGAGAGTGGTGGAGCGAAGCGGTAGCTGCCCGCAGGTAGCTGAGAGCCCGACCGGAGGTCGAAAAGGCAGGCTGCAACATCGAAAATGGAGGGGAGCAGCGGAGGATATGATGACATGCGCTGTTGGAATTATTCAATAATTAGGGGCCACACATGTAAAATTAATTGTGTTTGGGCTATCTAAATAATTATGCCAAATTAAAGTGGTCTATTTGAAAATTGGCTTAAGGGTATAATTGTCATGGAATTAATGTGTAGATACCGGAGATAATTCTAATTTGATGAGGGGCCAAATTAGAAATATCAAAACACATGTATATATATATATATATATATATATATATATATATATATATATGTGTGTGTGTGTGTGTGTGTGTGTGTGTGTGTGTGTGTGTGTATTCATTAGGGTTATGGTCCCCAACTTATACGGCCACCAGAGAAGGTTCTCTCTTTTTCTCTTCTGCATCCCCATCAACAGAAAGAGAGGGACAAAGGATTCGGATTCACCTTTGTCTTTAAGGGTCGTAGCAAGTTGGAAGATCGAACCCAATAAAGAGTCGATCGCTTCAACATCCATCAAGCCAAGCAATGGATTCAGGTACGCTTCTGCAATCAATTTAATTTATGTTCTTCATCTCATGAATCGACTGGGCACAATAAAAGTTCTAACAAGTGGTATCAGAGCCTCCTGTTTGATTTATGAGGTCGAGGTTTATAATCCAATTTTTTTATTTATTGTTATTCAGAAACCCTAGATCTTCGATCTAATTTAATTTAGGGTTCTGGTTGATCTATCAAGATCCACAAATTAAAACCCTCTTTATGTATATTGCTGGTTTATTTTATTATATATAAATCAAATCATTGTTTTTTTTATTGTTTGGGTCCGGTATTTATCTTTGGATCTATAAGGAGTTAATTTAGGTATTGCTTTGTGGTTTATTTGGTAAGACATGCTATTTCTTGCTTCTTCCGGTCACCGATCTACTGATGGTCATCAATATTGCAACTTATGTTTATGGGTCTTTACGGATTCTAGCATGTTACTATCACTTCTATTTAAGTATCAATATTGCAACTTCTGTTTATGGTTACCAATTGTTTATGGTCATCAATATTGCAACTTCTGTTTATGGGTCTTTACGGATTCTGGCATGTTACTATCAATTCTGTTTAAGTATCAATATTGCAACAAAATGTGATAGTTTCGGATATAAAGAAATTATTAGTATGGAAAGCTCTGATTAAGTATCAATATTGTATAAAACAGATTTAGCATTTTCTTTATGGTATTGTTATTAATTTGGATTCAGAAATATAGTTTTCGATAAATTCATGTAAAAACAAATTCACATGCATATGGTTAAAGGAGATATCTTTAAGATAAATGATTATTTTTCAAATTAAAATTAGGATTTTATCTTCGGTAGATTATTTTATTTAAAATAATCCTTATAGATTATTTGATATAATCTGTTAATGCATATATTTGACCTTCTATAGATTGTTCTATTTAAAGTAATCCTTATGCATTATTTGATATTATCTTTGGATGCATATCCTCCGTAGATTATTTCATGAATTTTGTTATAGTGATAATATCCAATTTTGCCAAATTGAAATTCATGATTATGCTTTTCATTACTTTATTTGAGTAATAATCTTATGAATATGCATGTATATAAAGTTTTGGACATGATTCAGTTTTGTAAAATTTAGTCAACATTAATTTTTGGTGCCTTTTATGACTAGCAATAGTTGTCCAATATTCTAAGTAGACTCAATGAAACAAGATGTCGCCAAAGTGACCTCTCTTGCGTAGATAGTCTATGAGGGATGCCGGATGTTTGTGTGTGTATATTCATGCGGGTATTAGCCGGCCCAAAGGAAGGTTAATACTTGGCCGAATTGCACACATACTTATGGTGACATATGTGTGACAATTATACGATTTACATGTGAATAATAACCCGATCCAAAGATAGGCTTATTATTTGACATGACTTATTGTCAACATTTGATCACTACACCAAGAGTACCACTTGCAGTTAATATCACTGTCCAAAGACTTGATATTAATGATGTACTAGGTATCTTGAGATGGGGTTCGCCATTATTTAATTTGTTTGACTATATTTTACGCTTTAGTTATTAATTAGAGCATGTCTATTTTTGTTGCTTTGTTCTCTTTACAGTTAATGTTGTTAAAATATCTGCCAATAAGATATTAATTGTCATGTTTAATGGAATAAACTTTAAGGGCAAAAAAATGAATACAGTAGCTGCTAAGGGTCCAGCTCAAAAGAAACAACAATATAAAACTAAGGGTTATTTCTTTTGTGACAAGCCAGGACACATAAAGAAGAAATGTATAAAGTACCACGCATGTCGTATAAAGAAAAGTACAATTCCAAATTTGGTCTGTTCTGAGGTTAATTTAGATTTAGTACCTAAAAACACGTGGTGGTTAGATTCTGGTGCTACTACCCACATTAGTGTTTATAGACAAGGTTGTATGAGCTACCGAAGCCAATTGATGGTGGAAGATACATCTATGTGGGTGACGGCAAATCGGTAGAAGTGAAAACAATATGACATTTTAGGTTATTTTTTGGAAACCGATTATTATTTGGATTTGATAGACACTTTTATTGTACCGTCTTTTAGACGAAATTTAGTTTCAGTTTCCTTAATGGACAAATCTGGTTATCATTGTTCATTTGGAAATAATAAGTTTAGTCTATCGTTAAATTCAAATATTATTGGTAACGGTTTCCTTAAGGTTTATGATAACCTATATTCATTTAAAACTATTGCATCTTACAATGATACCTTGCAAGTGGAGTCATGTGGTACTAAATGCAAAATTAACAATAAATATTTTTTAATCTCATTATGACATAAGCGATTAGGTCACATCTCTAGAAATAGAGTTGAACGATTTATGTCTGATGAGATTTGGATTTTATTGACCTTATAGACTTTAATGACTATATTAATGTGTAAAGAAAATACAGACCAAAATTAAATTGTAAATAGCTACTTCATTGGCTATGCTGACAAATCGATGGGTTAATAATTATACGGTCCCACATAAATAAAATTTATTTTGAGACGAGAAGTGTAATAGTTTTTGAAGATGTTGAGTTTGGAGAAAAAATAAAGTCAGGATCATTGTCTTTGAGGAGGAATCAATTACGATTCCTACTATCACTTTTGACGATGTGCAGGATTCTATACCTGTCATGATCAAGAAGTGAATTCGGTGCCTCAATAAGACAATGTCAAATTACCTCTACAAGTCGTTGTTGAGATACCTTAACAACGACAACGTAGTGGTACCCAATTCAAGATAAAGTAATTATTCCTAAGGAACAAACTCAATAACCTCAAGAACCGGTAATATTAAGATGGTCCACCAGAGAAATGAGAAATATAATTTCGGATAATATTGTCATATTTCTCTAGGAACGTGAGGAAGACTGTGGATACTGGAAGATGATCTAATCAACTTCCGTCAGGCCATAGAAAGTTCCAGTTCACAAACTGGATTGATATAATAAATAAGGAGTATAAGTCCATGCAAGACAATAAAGTTTAAGACCTTGTCCCATTACCAAAAGTTATGAAGTCCATTGGTTGTAAATGGACATTTTGAACTAAGAAGAATTCGAAGGGTCATGTAGAGAGGTATAAAGTACGTCTTGTAGCTGGTGACTTTACTCAAAATTTTGGGATTGATTTTAAAAAGTTTCTCTTCGGTATCTTTGAAAAACTCCCTTAAAACAATCATAGCACATGTTGCACATTTTGATCTTGAATTACATTAAATGGATGCCAAAACGGTATTTTTCAATGGTAACATTAACGAAATAATTTATATGGTGCAACCAGAAAACTTTGTGTCAGAAGACCCAAAGAATATGGTTCGCAAACTGACAGAATCTATTTATGGACTCAAGCAGGCTTCTCGTTAAAGATACTTTGAGTTTTAACAAGTGACTATCTCGTTTGGTTTTGAGATGAACACTGTTGAAGATTGTGTGTATCACAAGTTCAGTGGGAGTATAAATAAATTTCTGGTATTGTATATTGATTGAAGTATTCAATGCAAACTAGGTGACACCTCTCGTTAAAGGAGACAAATTCGGTCTCAAATAAGTGCCCTAAGGTTAGCCTTAAAATTAAGAAAATACAATAGATTTTTTCTTTATGATCAGTTGTAGGGAGTCTAATGTATGCTCAAGAATGTATGCGTCAGGATATTGCGTACATATTAGGATGTTAGGCAGATATTTAAGCAAATATGGATGGATCATTGGATAGCAGCCAAACTACTTACGTAACTAATAGAGAACAAGAAATTATATACTCTTTGTAGGAGATCGGATAATTCTGGAGATCATAAGGTATTCCGACTCCGATTTTGTTGGATGCCAACACAGCAGGAGATCCATATCAAGTTATGCTGACTAATGGAGATATATTTTGGATGAGTGTCAAACATGCACTCATAATTTCTTCCATCATGAAAGTAAGGTTTATAACATGCTGTGGGATATCTATTAAGGGAATATGGTTGCGAAATTGTCACAAGGCTGCGCCTACAGTACGGTGTTGAAAGACCACATGAAATTATGGTGTGACAATAAATCAGCAGTATTGTATTCCAATAACAACAGAAACTTGTATAAGTCAAAGGATATTGGCATAAAGCTTCTAGTTGTGAAGGAAAGAATTCAGAATGGTTATAGTGTTCATATAGCACATTAGGACAAACTCCATGTTAGCGGATCCGCTCACAAAAGCATTATCACCCAGGGTCTTTCATGAGCATACTGCTTATATGGGTGTTAATTAAGAATATGACAATATAGTAGGATTTTTGTATTTGGGTGCTATTTGATTTTGGACACATTTATGTATTAAAGTATTTTGGATATTTATCTGATCAGATATATGGAAATTCAGTTCATTCTGTTTTCATTATGTTAAAGTATTGATCTAATTAAAGTTAAGGAGGACAAGTTGGAAATAGACATGTATTGATCACATTGCGTGTAATTTTCATGCTACGCATCTATGATTGATATATGTCGTTTAGCTATATTGGTATATGTGACCATTGATGGTTTAGTTACACTATATGTGACGAATGTCGCTTTGATCCTATGTTGATATGGTTAATGGACGAGATTGTCCGGATATACCCTAAGGATTAAGATAGCAATTTATGAGCTCACTAAGGTTAACACAATTATAAGGTTATATATATGGCCAGGTGGAAGATTGTTGGAATTATTCAATAATTAGGGGCCACACATGTAAAATTAATTATGTTTGGGCTATCTAAATAATTAAGCCAAATTAAAGTGGTCTATTTAGAAATTGGCTTAAGGGTATAATTATCATGGAATTAATGTGTAGATACCAGAGATAATTCTAATTTGATGAGGGGCCAAATTAGAAATATCAAAACACATGTATATATATATATATATATATATATATATATATATATATATATATATGTGTGTGTGTGTGTGTGTGTGTGTGTGTGTATTCATTAGGGTTATGGTCCCCAACTTATACGGCGACCAGAGAAGGTTCTCTCTTTTTCTCTTCTGTATCTCCATCAACAGAAAGAGAGGGACAAAGGATTCAGATTCACCTTTGTCATTAAGGGTCGTAGCAAGTTGGAAGATCGAACCCAATAAAGAGCCGACCGCTTCAACATCTATCAAGCCAAGCAATGGATTCAGGTACGCTTCCGCAATCAATTTAATTTATGTTCTTCATCTCATGAATCAACATGGCACAATAAAAGTTCTAACATGCGCCACAAATTATTGATGCCGATGGTCGAATGGGTCGGGGTGGGCCTCAACAAGGCAGTCGGTGGCCTAAGGAGAGGCGGTGACGGGCGTAGACGGAGTCGGGGTCAACGTCGGAGGGAAAGAAAATGGTGGTGGTGTTGGAATGATGTTGGTGGCGGCGGGTGGTACGTCGGTGAACGGAGGAGGATGGTGTCTATGGCCAGTGGAGGCAGTTGCGGGTCTAAGGTCAGCATGGTACAGCGCTAGCGGGTTGGTGAGAAGGTTAAGGAAGTGTTCGGGTGGTGATGTTAGGGTTCCGAAGAGATAGTTGAAAATACAGCAGCTAGGTAGTCGAGGCCGGAGGGTAGTTGAAGGAGTTGGATAGTGTAATGATGGTGGTGGTGCGAGTGCTCCGGCGATGATGTCGTCAAGACTAGGTGGTCTCAGGGGGGAAGATGGCGGTGGTCGCGTTGAGTTGGGAGGTGGTTGCAGGCGGTGTTGTCGCCTTTATTAGGTTTAGGATTTAGGGTTTAGGGTTTGCTGATTGTGTAGTATCTTGGGTGTCGGATATGACAGGGGATGGGTCTTTGTGGTGGAATCATGTTCGGGTTTGCCAGACACGATTACGGTGGTGTAATTGTAATAAAAAAATATTGTATAAAGGAATAGATAGACACGGATACGGTGCACTGGCACGATTGGTTATGATGGACACAAACGTGTGGGTCCGGACACGGCTATGGTTATGATGATGACAATGGTGGTTGAGGTGATGGATGGCTGTGGAAATAGTAGTTTTTGGAAGAAAATAAGGAGAAATCTTATCCTTAAATAGGAGAAGTACTCCTAATTGGATTAGGATCTGGAATTTAAGAAACCCTAATAGATAAATTGTAACTACTACTTTTCTAAAATGAGGGTATTTTAACTTTTTTGAAATTGATTATTTTAGTTATTTTTAAATGATTAAATTGTGTTAGTGATGTAATTTGGTAAATTTTAAAATTTTGATTACTTTAATATTATTTAATTAATGATTTGTGTTAGTGTCATTAATTGGTGAAACCTTAGAACTACATTAATTAGATGTTAGTAATGACCATAGAAGCTTAGTTAGTGAGATTTGATAACTTTAGCTAGACTCTAATATAGCTAGAATATCATATAGAGCTTATTAATTGACTAAAACAATAACCCATTTTGGACCTTTTCCTTAAAGGGCTTTACATGACAAATTAGGAGAGGCCTTTATTCTTTTGCACCAAACTAAATCCTAAAAAATCTATGGCCAGCCACATGATGGTCTGCCCCTTGCAATTAATAGCAAGATTCCCCTCTTCTTCTCCATTTCATTAGAAAACATAATCCCAATTTGTGTTCTTCCCCAAATTTTCTCTATTTCCCAAATTAAGTCCAAATTCTCTCAAACGAATTGCAAACTCTTCCCTTGAAGAGAGGAAGCCTCTATTTGCTAGCTTGGGAGCATTTGGAGTAATTTGGCCATTGGAGCTTGGGGAAGATTAGATCTTGGATTTGTTCCTTGAGAATCCATCTCTCAAGTGGTAAAAGCCCTCTAAACCCTCTATTTTTCCCATTCATTAATATAGATGCATTCATTTAGGGTCTCCATTGCATTAGGAATGATTTGGATCAAGTTTGGATCCACTTGGAGTGTGTATCACGAGAGTATCGGATACGCAAATAATGTGTTTGGTGAAATAACTCTTAGGACTTTTGTTACTCAAATTTCAGTTTTAATTATATGTTTATATTGGCTAAATAATGTGTTATCACTATTAGGTGTTATCTTTTGTTTTGGAGATGATTGGATTAGTGAATGTGGATATGGGGACTTGAGTGCATGGTGTTTGCTCACTGTTTTATTCGAATATTCTGTACAGTCATTTGGACTTGGGGACTTGTTTACTGTGTATGTTCACTGTTTATGTCCTGTTCCTATCATTACACCTGTGCAACCCATATAATTTGTCTACTTATCAAATGTGCAGCCACATACATCAGTCCAGACCATGCCATATGCCAAGTAGAGCATATACTGTCCTGACCACTGCTCATTCTTGTCTGTGCAGTAGCCAATTCATTTGATCAGTCTATTATCTTTTTCCTGCATCCCCTCTATGTTTGCCCACAATTCGAATGACCCTTTTAAGTATACACTGTCCTGTTTCTTGAGTAGGATACCTCGACTGATACTTGATATGTATCATTGGGATTCATTTCTAGTTCGTAAGTTGAGAAACTGAACTTAAGATACTGTCACTCATTTGTCCATTTTTCTTCAGATACAGATATCTTGCTTTTGGGATTTAAAACCTCTCATGTTGATGTGCAATTGATGAACTATCATGTCCTGCATATGAGTATCAGACACCACTTGTTCTTTCCTAGGATTGAGTCTTGTTCACTGCAAATTTGCAATGTTATGACCTGCCTTGCATCATATGTATTACGCTCAGTTTATCCATCTTGTATATGTTTCCATTCAGGTATCCTAACCCAAATGATGTTTTGATATCTTGATTAAGCCCTGAATTTAGGAAAAATTCATATACTGAACCTTGTTCAGACTTGCACATATGAAGCAAGTGTATTCTGTCATGCATTCACATTTTGTCCTGCATATATTCAGTGCAGTCACCCAGGTTATACGATGTTCAGTCTTTACACTGAGCATCATGTTCAATTCTTCCAAAATTTATCAATCTCCATGATAGGCCTGACATTAATGTTCAAATCCTTCTTTTCAAAGTACCAGTCCAATACCCCCTTTCTGTTCTGCCTTGTGGTTTAGAGTTAAGACATGAACTTTTATGTCCATACTTGAACTTTGAAGCAAGGATCAAAGTATCGGCCGATACCGATACGTATCGGCCGTATCGGATCGGATTTGGCCTAGGCCGATCCGATACCGACCAAAAATATCGGTATCGGCCGATCCAGGAGGAAAAATTATGGTATCGGCCCGTATCGGGCCGATACGGGCCGATACTTGCCGATACGGACCAATACTGGCCGATACTGGCCGATACGGGCCGATACTGGCCGATACGAGAATTCAAAATACCAGAAAATATCAAAAACGAATTTTACCCCTGCCAAAAACATACTTTCGAAACAAAAAAAAGGGTAAAGAAAGATTCTTCACGTCAAATCTAGGAATCAGTAATGAAAATTGATAACATTTGCAATAAAATCTCTATAAATAGATGAAAAATTATTTGCAAATTACATCTAACAACACTAAAGGCAGAAAATTATTCAGATTATAATATACTATTTAACAATATTATATACCATATAACAATTTATATTATTGCAATATTTTTTTATTGGATATATATACTATTTAACAATATTTATTATTGTACACTATTTAATGTTTAATTCAATTATACTTGAAAAACATAGAAAATACTTAAATAGTGCTTAAATATGTAAATTATTTTTCCCTAATTTATTAATAATTATTTAATATCGTCGATACAACCGATACCAAAAAATCCGATACTCCGATCCGGTACCGCCGATACAGCCGATACTGCCGATACTGATACTCTTAGAAACTGTCCGATACCGATCCCGATCCCGATACTTTGAACATTGCTTTGAAGTTCAGACTTGAATCTCAAGTGATCTGACACTAACCCATTGCTCTATTCTCCCCTTAATTCGTTCCCTGCATTGATGTTGTATACATAGTTAGTACAGCACTTAACGACCTGTCCTGTAAGTAGGTTGGCCTTAGAGTATCAGATACTATGAAGGCTGACTTGCATAACCCCCTTTGCTATCTGTAATTAGGAGTATTTAGGCCATTTACTTTTTCCTTGTCCTGCATCCTCTAAAGGATGTACAGGTGTGTATCCTTGGTTCAGTCTTGAGTTTCCCGCTATTGCATTACCCTGTATATTAGGTTCAGTCACTCATCTATCCACACATGGACAACAAGTTAGTCTAATAAGTTCACTACTTAGTTCAGTCCTTGAATATCTTTCACTGATACTAAAGGGCATCAGACCCCCAATCAAACCATTGTTCTGTCCATTTCTTCATAGTTTATCTACTGCACTATATTAGGAAGCAGTCATTTTATTTCACCATCCAGATTTCTAAACCCATTTTGTCAAGACCACTTGAGGGTTAAGCCCTACCCCTTTGAAGCTAAGTTCTATCCACTTTAATTCTTAGGTTCAGTCACCCCATGATGGTCTACTGCTTGCATTGTGTATGTAGTCCACATCTGATCTGTCCAGTACAGGCTATTGCCCTTTAGTTAATATTCAGACTTAGAGTTTCAAGTCTTCAACATCCCATTATGTCCATATACCCCCTTTAGTTCCGTATATATGCTGTCCTGCTCCTCTATAGTTTAGTAATAGGCTCAGTCTAATTGCATCTCCAGGTCATACCACTCTTAAAAGTTCAACCCTAATATTATTTGTCCTGTTCATATTAGATTGGGTATCAGCAATTTGGCTAGAAGGGGAGGCTCGAGTATGGAGCTCTTTAGGATAAGGTAGGTACTTGCATACCCTCTCTTCCCATATTTTAATCCCATTCCAAATAGCATATTGGGTCCATTGCAAATATAGCATGTCTTGTTACAATCTAGCCCTCCCTTTAGGTGTCAGATTTACCTTGTGCAGTCCATATGTTGGTTGTCCAATCCTTGTTTAAGGATTGTCCTACACATGGAGGTTCAGTTCTATTGTATTTGAGTTAACCCATTGGTAGTATCAGATGTTATGGTACCACTTGGTATCAGTTGTTATATATCCGTGTTCATTCCACTTAAGGTAATCAGTCCACTAATCTACTATACAGGACATAGTATATTTAGGATTTACTTTTAGTTCTGTCCCTTTATTTGATATGTCCAATTCCTTTCCTTGCCATCCTTTTAAATCCAGTCTCATATAAACCTTGTAGACATATCCATTTGGTATCAGTTGGGATGGGGTTTGTATATCCTTATTGCCCTATCATGTGAGGTACACTATATATAGGTGCCAGTCATATATATATATGTATACATTATATGTGTGGTGTTAGTAGCTAGATTTTGGGTTGGGTATGATATTATACATACATTATAAGGGTGTGACATATAGACAGGGAAAGACCTAGGTTTGAGCATGGTATCATAATTTTGCACTTGAGGAAAGTAGGTAAATAGGAAAATAGATATGTTAAAAGCTATATTAAGGATATGGTTTGATAACACAATACCCAGTTAACCAATTAAGACTAAATGAGACTAGTGTTGACCCAAGTTTGACCTTTCTGACCTAGAAGAGGCCTAACAGCATATATATAACACAATTAAATCTTTTGTTTACTATAGAATACTTTGTAACTTGTAATTCTCATCTTAGGTCTCTGTGACTTCAGTTCGGATACCGATACACAGTTGTTGCTCAGGATATCAGACGAGTACATTCTCTGTTAGTTTTCATTCATGATAATATCTATATTGCCTGCTCTAGACTACTTTATTTGATGATGATACATTGTTAACACGGACCAGTACTATATGGATCTTGTCATAAGATGTTATTCCCTTAACTGGTGCATCGGGTATTTCATGTTCATGTACTTCATCATATACATCATGTACTCCTTGTATTCGTATTATTTATGTACACTCATGTGCTCTCAAGTACTCTCATGTTCATATGTGCTTCATGTTCAAACTAATAATCATGTACGTAACGTAATGTGATCGGATCCTTGTGTATTGATTGGGGTAGGAAAAAGTAGAAGTGGTTATGTGATTAAATTCCATTAGTATAATCATGTACATGTCGATTATGCCTTCACGTATAATCGAGTTACCGTAGAATAATCATGTACAACCTAAACCGATCACATAACCATCTTACGCTCAGAAACACTTGTATTATTTACAGTTCATAGATTCTCGATCTTATTTATGTACTCAGTTTCCTTATTCATATTTTCTGTATTCATGTACTTCCTTTATAGCACGTCATGTACTTTATTCTATTGCTAGCTCTATATTTCCTAACATGTTTGGAACTGCTTTCAGAGTTATGTATTTGCTCCAATCCTGACTGGATATGTTGATAAATTTTACAGAGAACTTGGAGGGTCCAGCTAGCCTAGAGGAGGCGCCAGTAGTGCTTCGAATAGACTGCTGGGATATTGTCTGGGTTGTTTTTAATTTTTTTCATGAGTTGTATATATATACTTCTACCTTGGGATGTGATGATTACACTTAAACTTATTTTATTTTGGGATTGTATCTTACTTTGATATTTCTATCTATCCTATTTCATGCTGATATCCATCTTTAGTATATTGTGATTGAGTTGTATCTTCTGAGATTGTCCTCCGATTGGAGAGTATATTCTGGACAGGTACATTGTATTGTGTTTAGCTATTATCGAGATCTAGGTCAGCGTTCTACCGCCGACACCGCGGCGTAGGCTGGACGTAACCACGGTCTCGTGCCCTTACACTGGGTGCGGGCCGTGACATAAATTCCACCATTTATTTAAATTAAATTAAATTTAAATAAACGTAATCTTAATCAAATATTGATTTACAATAATAGTTTAAACTAACATTTAATATTGTCAAAATAATTCAATCAATATTTGACATTTATCAGAAAATTTAAATTAATGTACTTAAACTTGACAATCTAATCTCAATCGAATAATTGATCACACAAATAATTTTTTTGAAAAAATATTTAATATATTTAAAATAATTCAAATAGTATTCGATGCTATCCAAATAAATTAAAATATATTTATATATATCCAAAAATCATATTTAGAATAATTAGGAAACCTTTAAAAGAAAATTTTATTTTCGAAGCAAAATAAAAAAAATTAAAAATATCGATAAAAAGCACCCAAAATAATAATTAAAATTTTTGAGGATTTACATTCTCGAAGTTAAAATAATTTGGTCCTTAAAATTAAAACTAAAGCACGATATAGAAATACAAAAAAGATAGAAGAATCAAGCTTGCGATATCTTACTACAATTATTTAAATGAACGATCAAATAAGGAAACGAAAGATCAAATAAGAGTATGAAACCACGATCAAAATAAGATTACGTTAGAGAATGATCAAACTGGATGCAAAATCAAGCAGTCAAATGAGAGTTCAAAATAAAGTCAAGGGAGGTGATCAAGTCATGTGGATGAGATCCTAATTTTTAATCCTTCTCCTATTTGCTGGCCTGCTCGGTACAGTAACGTAACCGAAATGGCTAACTTGACCTGCGTGGACCACCAAAAAAACATGTAACGCCTATTTGCCATTAAAAAGGGTAGAGACTTTTACTTTCAAACAAATAAAAAAAACACAACTTTAATCCTTAACAGGATCTTTTGAGTATAATTTGTTTTTTAGGGACGTATGACGATGGAGATCGAATATTGTTTCTGATTCCTTTACTCCGTTGACGATCCGACGACGATCAAGAGAAAATTGCAAGTCTTCATCTTAACGGCAATTCGGCTCTCTTGAAGTATGCTTCGACTCTCTGAATGTTCGATCTGGAAAATAAGGAAACGATCCTTCTATTTATAGATGGTGGAACATCTCATCCTTGCGCGCATATATGATATGCACATGGACTTTTTGGCACGTAGGAATGCTATGCACATAACTTGTTGGGCACAGGGACACTGCGTCCGAGAAGCTTGAATTGAATCTGGTGTAACTGTACTATTGGGATGCGAATGAGCTGACACGTGGTAGTTGTTAAGATTCGTTTGTTGCTAGGATCTTGTATGGTTGGCACCCATTTATGAGCAGGACTGAGTCAATGACACGTAGCATGTGTACATTGCTCAAAGATCTCGATCTGTTGAAACATGATAGATTTGATGTACCGTCCAGGCTCATCGTGAGGGTGAAATGGCGTATGGCCATTGGGGCACATGACGAATCTAGATGCATGGCTTTAGGGTGCATGCGCGTCTAGGCAAATAGCTTTAGGGCGCATGCGAGTCTGGGGGCATGGATTTTGGGCGCATGCGGGGGATTGTAGGGTTAGCCACGTGATTGATCTTGCTTTGGCCTATAAATAAGTGTGTTCCAAGAGATAAGGATTTGCTCATTCTCGTTTCATCCGACTTAATGTCAAGAACAGACTTAGCTTTCGATGGTCGTGAGCCTTCCCCTTGGCGAGTCGGTCGGCTGTGGATTGTCGATCTCCTCGTTCAAAGAAGCTACGATTTTGATAAATAACCCTATCAGAGAACTGAGATGCGTCGGATTGGCTATTAGCATAGCAGTTCGTACTCGTACACTTTTCTGGCCGTATTCTTCCCCGAGACAACATCGAGTACCAAGATGTTGGTTACTGGGTTTGGATTGATTGCCAATCCAAATTTTTTCAACCTGTGCCTCATTGTCATGACATATGAGATGCATTGGCTACCAACTGCTGATCCACATGGCCAAAGATAAGGTTATGTCCAGAGCGATGCGCTCAGCTGCCCATTCCATGTGGCAGAGGACAAGGTTAAATGATGCGCCTTTGCTGCTAGTGGCTGAGACTCATCGTAGAAGTGTTGCACCTGACTTAATAGCTTAGAGTAGCATCTTCGTAGTAGATTTTCCATGTAATCACAAATATCAATAAAAAGGCCATTTTATGCAATAGATTTTTAATATATTGTGATCAATAAAAATCTTCATCTTATGCACTTTTTGTCTTTGCTGTCTTTTAGGATGTGCCAACTATGTTTTGACATCTGGCGCATGCCTTTTACAGCGCATAGGGATGCTCCTTCTTGAATTTGGTTTCTGGGGTGCATGAATTTTGTGCTTCTAAAAGACCCTCTCCAAAGTTTTTATAACTTCAAACAAGCTTTGAAATACTTTGAACAAAAAGCATGGGTAGTAGAATTTTTTAAGCTCATGACTTTTGGTTGTCTTCTGGCGCATGATCTTCTTGGCGGATGGCCGTCTTAGCATATAGCCTTCGGCGCATGGTCAATCTGACAGACTATCTGATTAATGATAGTGCTTCAGTTCTTGATTTGACAACTTGGCAGATTAATGATAATCTTTTCAGAGATTTGGTGTCGTCCCTTCAAGAACTTCGAAGCGTCGGCTGCGTGCGTTACGTTTATCGAGCCACGCGCTTGCCCAAGCCCATAAATAGGCACTTGGGGGGAGAGAGTTTTATACTCTCTCTTTTAAACTCTTGTTTCTTCAAAACTTTTCATCTTCTCGAAAACCCTAACTTCTTCTCTTCTTCTCGTGATGGCCCCAAAAGTTTCCAAAGCCATCGCTGCCAGTAAGGGCAAGGGCAAGAAGCCCGTTGAGGTCGCCGTCGATGATTTCGAGGTCGTTGATACGACTCATCCCGACGTCCGTAAGGATGTTATAGGTGGGTAGCCGCCTTTAAAGATTTCTCGAACACACAGTTACTCGTACACGGTTAGGTGCATGGATGGATGACCATTTGGAATATGTGCCGGCCAATTTCTTCGCAGAGGCGTATGGGTGTAGCTGAAAGAGCTATGCCCTGAAGACGCGTCAAAGCTTCATTTGCCAACGCGCATGGACATTGGTCCTGAAGATGAGCTGAGGTTTAACTTTGCCAATACGCATGGACTTTGGTCCTGAAGATGCGCCGAAGCTCAGTTTTATGGATGTGCATAGCTTCAGATGCACTGATGCGCATGCTGCACATGCACCATCAAAAGGGTGGCGCATAGTTTTTGTTCTTCTTCTTAGGAAAGAGCATTTTTTGCTAACTCTTTGTTTTTGTCCCTTTATGCAGTGTCTATGACTTTGCCCAGATTGGACGATATTTTATTTGACTACTCCTTCTGCCAGATGGGTCTGGATTTCAATAAAGACATTGTTAATCCTGTCAAAGCATAATTATGCAGGACCAGCCACTAGGGAGGATGGCTTTTACCAATGAACAACCCTTTGCTTTCTTCCAAATCATGATGGAGAGGGGCACGATCCCTATTGGTGGAAGTGTCGATGCTTTCTATCTGAAGCCCCACTTTCTGTTTTGGGACATATTGGCTTCCCAAGAAGCTAAAATCTTGAAGATAAAGGAGGATTAGTTCTTTGATATGAAAAGCATTCACATGTACGTACCGAAGACCGAGCGCCAACTGTCGTTGTCTGCCTTACTTGCTTGGCCTCGAAGAGGCGGATGGACTTGGAACTTATCCAACCCAGGGAGGGGCACTTGCGGGGTCTTTCAAGATTGACTCCAGTTCCCATCAGAAGGATGTTTTCACGTTCGTACGAGGTTGGACGTCCTATTCCCTACGAGTTTTATGCCCCGGTAGTTTGCTCAGTGATATGCCTTCTGACACCTTCTCTTTCAGTGCTTCGACCTTTGCGAATCTTATGCTGAATGCCAAGGCCTCGTACCCGAAAGGCAATTTTCAGGTTGAAGGTTGGTGCCACTATGTAATCCTCCAAAATTTTCAAGGATTTTTTAATTTGCTTAACTAATTTATTTTGAATTATTTTGTTATTAATTTATAAATATAGTCTTAGTCGTGCTTAAAATTTGCTATGCACACTGACTAAACAATATGGTACGACTAGTGCAGTCAAGTGCCTTGACTAGCATGTTAGCTGTAGGTTTCACTAGGTTTATTTATTTTAATATTCTGCTGACTAAAATTTATTAAATCATATCATGGCTACCTTTTTCTATTTTTAATATTTACTTAATTACTATATTTGGGATTAGAAAATTAATGTTTGTTTGTGAAAATAATACTAGTAGTAGTATATACTCTTCCCGAATATTATAACCCCTATTTTTTATGATTTTATGATTTTATTTTTGAGCATTTTTCTTATTTACAAATAGTTAGTAAATAATATTTTTCTATATAGAAACTAATAGGTAAATAGTAATTCTTAGTATATTATGTACAAAATTATTTTTTTCTAGAATTTATATCTCTTAGGATTTTTGTTACCCATTATACCGAAAAAACTTTATAAAAGTATTTATTGTGTTTAAATATTTTTATTATTTTTATATATAATTGTTGATACATATAAATTATGTACTAATATATATGCAAATATACAATTACTCATATATTGTTGATATAAATAGTTGATATATTATTGATATATATTGCTGATATATATGGTTAATAAATATTGTTGATATATATATTGATATATATATATATATATATATATATATATATATGTATACATATATAAAAAAAAATATACACATATATACATATTAAAAAAAAGAAAAAAAGAAAATATATATATATATAAAATATATATATATATATATATATATATATATATATATATATTAGAGAACCCCACCATTTTATTAAAAAAAAAAAAAAAAAAAAAAAAATATATATATATATATATATATATATATATATATATATATATATATATATATATATATATATATATATATATATTAGAGAACCCCACCATTTTATTAATCAAGGCTAAAAATCTCGAAGCCTGAGCAAGTACAAGGCGCAAAATGAGAAAGCCAATACAAGTATACCAAGAAGAAACAAAAGAGAGGACAAAACAACCCAAACAACTGGGTTAGGGTAGGAGAGTGGTCCAGAAAACCCTCGGGCTGTGGGGGCACAAAGTGCTCCGTTTACGACATTGGCGGAACAATTCCCGCAAAAGTTGGTCTGTGGTGAATTGGTGACCTTCATAAATCACTTTGTTGCGGTTCTTCCAAATCACCCACGTCGCGGCAGCTGCAACGATCTGGTGGCCATGGGAAGCAGAAGCCTAGGAGGCCGCAAGATCGTGGAACCGTCCGCCACTCGGGTCGATACCGCAGAGCCGATGGAGGGTCCTCCAGATACGGCCTGACAGGTTCCCTTGGCAGAAGGTGTGGTCTATCGTCTCAGTCTGACGATCTGAGCAGCAAGTGCATGCGGAAGCTAAACTAATCTCAATGGTGTTGAGAATATCGTCGGTGGGCAATTTCTTACGAATGGCTCTCCACATAAGGAAAGACCATTTCTTAGGGATACAAGTATGCCAGAAGGGAGCAATGGTGGGGTTCGGTGTTCCTATCCCTTGTATGGCCGTGCGTGCTGATCTAACCGAGAAAAGCCCCGAAGCCTCGATCGACCACCGCAACTCGTCGGCAACGCAGCCGAGAGTCAAGCCGCTAATACGTAAGCTTTCCGCCACTTCGTTGCCGGACCAAGCACGGATCTTGTCCCAGTCCCATTCATTGCTAGAGGGGTTCCACAAGTCTCTGATCCTGCTATGTCTCGGGGTCTCCGTGTTGTTCGAAATCAAGTTGTCCCCGACCCATCGCTCCAGGAATGGATTAGAATCACCGTCCCCCAGTTGAAGTCTCATCAATGGCTCGGCGAGATCTCGTCCGATAAGGATCCGCCGCCACGCCGTCGAGGATCTGCTGTTGTGGATAGCCACAGACGGGTGGATGTGCTTGAGGTACCTGGCCTTCATAAATCTAGTCCATAAGTTGTTGCTCGTGCGAAGCTTCCACCATAACTTCATAGAGAAAGCTTTGACGATATTGGAGAGTTTGGTGAAACCAATGCCCCCCTCAGCTAAAGGACGAGCCATTGAGTCCCAGCTAGCCCAGTGATGCTAGTCTTGATATATATATATATATATATATATATATATATATATATATATATATAAATATTTTTTTAACTCAATACATATATATTTTTCTTAACTCAATATATATATATATATATATATATTTTATATATATATATATATATATATATATATATATATATATTGAGTTAAGAAAAATATATATGTATTGAGTTAAAAAAATATTTATATATATATATATATATATATATATATATATATATATATACATAAAGCCAAACTTTATTAAAGTAATAGTCGCAAAATGCCGAAGCCTTTACAAGTAAGCGCGCTCAACGCGACAAGAGGAACAGAAAACGAGCAGCGCGAGACGCGCACAAAATGAAGCCGGATCTCTGCGTCTGTCGACAGTGGAGGCACAAGAAACTCGTAGAATGGCCTAAGCCAGGGCCTCCCAAAAAGTATTGGAGGTGTGAGAGCAGTGCCTCCTAGCCTTGAGAATTTATCTGATAACCTCTTTGTACAGTTGTGGAGGGAGGAGTTGGCGGCCTTCATATCTGAATTTGTTCCCTGTTCTTCTATAATACCCAAATCTCGGCAGCCACAATGATCTGATGTCCGTAGGAGCAGCTCCAGCTGGCCAAGATATCGTGGACGCCCCTAGTCAGGGGGACAAGCCTTAGTCTATTGTGAAGATTGCACCAAATCTGAGTCGCCAACTCTCCAGAAAGAAGGACGTGCTTTGCCGATTCCGATGTGTGCTTCATGCAGCAGTGGCATCTGGACGTGAGGTTAAATCCGATAGATCTGATATAGTCGTCCGTCGGCAGCTTCCGGCGAAGTGCTCGTCAGATGAGGATGGACCATTTGATGGGTATGCAAGACTGCCAAAACTTGACAGACATGGTATTCGGCACGCCTCTACCTCTGGCCACAATTCTGACGGAAGCCAGCGTAGAAGTCCCTCCGGGTTAGGGGACCATCTCCACGTGTCGGTCATGTCAGTGACCCGTAGATTAGCGGCAAGAAGGCCGTCGGCCGCCTGCTGACCAAACCAGTCACTGACCCTCCCCCAATTCCATTCGGAATTGCCTTCCTATAGGTCCCTAATTACGCATCCCTGCGGAGTTCTCACGTTGGGCTGTATGGTGTCTTCTCCTAACCACCGTTCCATGCATGCCGATGAGCGACCGTCGCCCAATTAAAGACGGATTAAAGGTTCTGCGATGTTGCGTCCCCAAATTATGCGACACCACGATGCCGAAGATCTGTTGTTAGTGACCGCCTTCGACAGATGGAAGAATCTAGAATATCTAGCTCTTATGAACCTCGTCCATAACGAGTTTTCTGTGCACAGCTTCCACACAGCTTCATGGAGCAGGCATCCACGATGTGGGCAAGTCTGTGGAATCCCAGGCCTCCTTCTTCGGTGGGTTTGGCCATTGTATCCCACCCGGCCCAGTGGTGTTTGTCCTTGCCGTCGCGTTGACCCCAGAAGAACTTGGCGAAGAGGGATTCGAGAGAGTGGAGGACCTTCTTGGGAGGAGAGCAGACGGCCAGTGAGTACAACCGGATGGAAGAGAGAACGTGTTTGATGAGGGTCATCTTGCCCCACGGTGATAAAGTTGCGTTGTGCCAACCAACGATCAGCTCGCGAATTTTGTCTACAAGGTGCTCATATATACCCGAGTTAGACCTACCGTACACCAGCGGGCAACCTATTTAAAGGAAAGGTGGGTATGTTGTGCTGAACGAGGTTATGTTGGAGAGCAGGGCTGAGCGGGTTCTGCCAACTTTATGATGGGTATAAATGACGCTCTTGTTGTTATTGACGCGCTGGCCGGAGCATGTGGTGTATCTCGCGATCGTACTCAAAACCACCTCGATCGATCTGCTCTCTCCAGAGAAAAAGATAAAGATATCGTCAGCGTACGCCAGGTGTGTGATGAGTGGACATCCAGTCGTGGTGTGGAAGTGGTGGAAACCGGGCATTCTGGACATGCTATTGAGACTTCTGCTGAGAGCTTCTGTCACAATGATAAAAATTATGGAAGAGAGGGGGTCCCCCTGTCTAACCCCGCGAGTAGAACGGAAGAACCCTACTGCCTGGCCATTGATTACGGTGGAAAAACCAAGCATTGCTGATAGATCTAAATATGATGTCGATCCAGGATTCTGAGAAGCCGAAAGCCTTGAAGACCCAGATCGTGAATTGCCAGTCAAGGCGGTCGTATGCCTTCTCCATATCCAGTTTGATGGCAATATTCCCTCCTCTGGACGGGAACTTCATACATGTGATAATCTCTTGGGCGAGGAGAATGTTGTCAGTAATGTTTCGGCCTTTAACAAACCCGCTTTTTTCTTCGGATATGATCTTAGGGAGGAGATTGGACATCCGGTTGGCAACGATCTTCGATATAATCTTGTTGGTGAAGGTGCAAAGGATGATAGGACAGAAGTCTTTGAAGGTTTTCGGGTTTTCTTTCTTGGGGATAAGGATGATGTTATCGCAAGAGATGGAATTAGGGTATCTCGCCGCTTAAAAAAAAGGCTACAGTGGCCTCCAATAAGTCAGTATTTAAGATGTCCCAACAAGTTCTTAAAAAGACTCCATTGAATCCGTCCGGCCCCGGTGCACTATATTTATTAATGGACCAGACAGCCTCCTTGACCTCCTCCTCCGATGGAGTAGCCAACATGGTTTCATTTTCGCTGTCGCTGATGAGGGGAAGAATTTCGGACAGGAGCACGACGTCTTTAACGATAGCCTCTTTAGTGAAAAGGTTCGAATAGAATTTCTCCGTCGCAGCCTGAATACCATCCTGGTCGTCCACCATGGCGCTATTATCGTCGTAAATCCGGTATAATTTTAATTTGTTTCTGCGGCCTTTGACACACGCATGAAAGAACTTGGTATTCCGATCTCCATCAGTATCCCAGGTCAATCTGGCTTTTTACCTCCAGAATTCCATTTCCACTTTCAGCCTGGATTTAAGAAGCGCTCTGGCAAGATTGAAAGAGGCGCGGGCGGCCGGCGATCTGCCAGTGGCAAACGAGGACTCGGCGCGGGTGACGTCGTCCTCCGCCACCTTAATCTCCTAGAAGATGTCTCCAAAAGCCTCTTTTCTCATATATATATATATATATATATATATATATATATATATATATATATATATATACACTAAAACACTCCCTATTTTATTCTATCAAGCCGAGAAAACTGCAGAAGTATACCAGAAGGCGCAAAATGCCGAAGCCTATACATGTATACCAACAAAAGCAGGGGTGGAAGGGAGGCCAATCGGCTAATCCAGGGATAGGAGATAGTTCCAGAAGTTCGCCTGGCCGTGAAGACAGAGGGATCTCCGCTTGCTGTACTGCCTAATGGTCTCTCCAATAAGCTGGTCTGCGGAGTACTGATACTGAAGGCCTTCATATCTCGCCTTATTGCGATTCTTCCATATAACCTACGTAGCAGCAGCTGCTACGATCTGGTAGCCGTGGGAGGCAGAACCCCATGCCGCTACAAGGTCGTCGAAGCACCTACCCCCTAGAACAATCCTGCAGCATTGGGAAAGAATACTCCACACCTTGCCCGGAAGTTCCCCTTGACAAAAGATGTGGTCCACCATTTTTGTATGACGATCAGTGCAGGATGTGCACGCGGACGCAAGGTTGTACCCAATAGTGTTGAGCGTGTCATCGGTGGGGAGGATCTTGCGAAGGGCTCTCCAAATAATGAAGGACTACTTTTTGGGGATGCATGTCTGCCAGAAGGGAGCGATACTAGGAGAGGGCACCGCAGTACCTTAGACTAGTCTCCTGGCCGAGCTGATCGATAAGTACCCCGTGGCATCGATCGACCACCAGAACTCGTCGGCGTCGGATCCGATCGTCAATCTGCAATGGCGGATGCACTCGACCGCCTGAGACCCGACCCAATCCTAGATTTTGATCCAATTCTAGGTGTTACCAATGGGGTCCCACATGTCCTTGATCTTACAGTTCCTGTGGGCTTCTGAGAGGATGGAAAGCAAGGTGTCACCAACCCACCATTCGTAAAATACCGACGATTCTCCATCTTCTACCCGGAGACGCATCACAGGGTCGGCGAGAGAACACCCAACTAGCATGCGATGCCAGACCGCAGAGGATCTGCTATTAGAGATGGCCATCGATAGGTGGATGTGCTTGAAGTATCTAGCCTTCATGAACCTGGTCTATAAGTTCTGAGCTGTGCGGAGCTTCCACCACAGTTTCATTGAGAATGCTTGAACTATGTGGGAGAGTTTGGTGAATCCCAGACCCCCTCCTCGGTAGGACGTGCCTTGGTATCCCAACTCGCCCAATGGTGCTTGTTATGGCCATTAGTGTGCCTCCAAAAAAAGTTGTTAAAGATGCTCTCGATCGAAGAAAGCACTTTCTTGGGGGGGAGCAGGCCGCAAGGGTGTAGATGGGTATGGAAGTAAGGACGTGCTTGATGAGGATCATCTTGCCCCCGGGGATAGAGTAACTTTGTGCCATCCTTCAAGTTTTTTCCTGATACGGTTGGTAAGGTCCTCAAAGATTCCAGCGTTGGATCGTCCGTACAGTAGGAGACAGACAAGATAGTGAAACGGGGGATGCTTGATGGGGATGGAGGTGGTGTTGGAGAGAATGGCCACATGCTTTCTCTTGATATTATGGTGGGCAAAGATGAAACTTTTATCTGGGTTGACCTTCTGGCCCGAGCACCTGACGTATCTCTGAAGAGTGTTATAGACGACATCTACCGACCCAACGTCCCCGGCTGAAAAAATGAGGATATCGTCAGCAAATGCCAGGTGTGTGATTATCGGGCAGCCGCTGGCAGTATGAGAGTGATAGAAGTTCGTGGAGCAGGCCATCTTGTTAAGGTTCCTGCTCAAGGCGTCTGCCATAATGATGAAGATGGTGGAGAAAAGCGGATCTCCTTGCCTAACCCCGTGGCTCGATTTGAAGAAACCGACGGCCTGACTGTTGATAACCGTTGAAAACCAAGAGTTTCTGATCGATCTCCATACGATGTTGGTCCATGTTTCAGAGAATCCGAAAGCTCTAAAAACCCAGATCATGAATTGCCAATCCAGCCTATCGTATGCTTTCTCCATGTCCAGTTTGATAGCAATATTACCCCTCTTGCCGGGAGCTTCATGCAGGTGATTAACTCTTAGGCCAACATGATATTATCCTGGATATTTTTACCGTGGACAAAACCAGTTTGCCCCTCGGAGATGATCTTGGTAAGGAGACTAGACATACGGAAAGCCATGATCTTGGATATGATTTTGTTGGTGAAGGTGCAAAGACTGATATGACGGAAGTGGCAAAATGTCTCCGGGTTCTCCTTCTTTGGGATAAGGATTAGGTTGGTGCTAGAGATGGCTCTGGGATACATGGCTTCTTGGAAGAAGGCAGAGACCGCTTCGAGGATATCCAGCTTGATGATGTCCCAGCACGTACAAAAAAAGACCCCCGAGAAACTGTCTGGTCCGGGAGTGCTATGCTTGTCAAGGGCCCAGATGGCGTCTTTCACTTTTTGCTCGGATGGAGGGAGCTCTAGCTGGATGTTATCGCTGATAAGGTGGGGTATCTCTTCCAGGAAGGTAGGGTCCCTGATAACCGTCTCCTTGGAGAACAGTTGGGAGAAGAACTTCGCGACCGCCTCCTGAATACCCCTTTGCTCGTTGATGATGTTCCCGGTTTCGTTGGTTATATGGTAAAGCATGAGTTTCTGTCTGCGGCCATTAACGCAGGTGTGAAAATAGCTCGAGTTTTTGTCTCCCTCGCTGTCCCATTTAAGCCTTACTTTCTGTTTCCAAAAATCCGTTTCGACTTTCAGCCGAAATTTGAGGATAGCTTTGGTGATCTGTCAGTCATGAATCTGATCTGTCAGTCAGTCATGAATCTGATCTATCAGTCATCTGATCTCAGCACGATTGACGTCATCCCCAGCCTCACGAATGGCCTAAAAAATGTCCCCATAGGCCTGCTTGCTCCAGACCGCTAGGGCTTTGCTCGTAGCCTTGAGTTTGTTGGTCACCCGAGTGAGAGGTTCAGGGGAGTCCACGCTGTTCCAAGATTCCTTGACAATGCCCAAGAACTGGGGGTGTTTGCTCCAAAAATCCAGGAAACGGAAGCTCTTTTTGTTCTGGCCTGAGGTACGGGTAATACCAACAAGCAGGGCGTGGTCGGATTCGGTGGAGTTAAGGTAGAAAAGCATAGTGGTTGTCTCCATACCATGCCATTTGACGTTCGTTAGGGCCCTGTCAAGGCGGGAATATTGACGGCGGTCGCCTTCCTGTATGTAGCACTAGGTGAAGGTATTGCCGCTGAACGGAAGGGGGGGAGAGGTGGGAGTTAAAAATGAAGTTGTTGAAATCTTCCATGGCCGAAAGAGGGGGAGGGCGGCCTCCAGTCTTCTCTTCTCTGTAGGTGATAGCGTTGAAATCTCCAATGCAAAGCCAAGAGAGGTTATTGTGGTGGAGGTGAATGTCCTGAAGATTGTTCCAAAGTTGTTTGCGCTCCGCGATATCGCAGCTACCATGAACCGCAGACAGGATGGCACGCTTGGGGATCAATGGATGTTCCATCCAGCAAGAAAGGGCCTACCTGGAGTCTTGAATGGCTCCAATATTGACGTCCTTCGAGCAGAGGATCCAAATGTCGTGTCTTCCAGCTATGGTCTTAGGAAAGCGTAACTGCAGCTAAATGGATTTGAGTCTCTTGTAGGTTATTTTAGGTTCAATGATGATCAAAATGTCAATCTTATGAGTCTTATTAAGGCTGGTGATTCTCCTCTTGGTAGGTTTTTTTTAGACCTCGGACATTCCAAGAGAGGATGTTCAGTATTAATGGAGCCAGGGGGGTGTTGGTTGGCCCACTTGGCAGCGGACCTGGTTCAGATAGCCGGGGACTCTCCTGCTCCTTTCTGAGCTGATTTCTTGATTGAGGTCGAAGTCTCTCATGCCTTCGAGAAAGATGTGCTGAGGATGGAATCCTCGGGGGGGGGGGGGGGGGGGGGGGGGGGGGGGGGGGGGGGGGGGGGGGGGGGGTGATCAGAATGATTTCGGAGGGTGCGAATAATCCTCCTGCAGAGTCCGTCGCAAATTCCAGAGGAGGATGAGGATGGTGTCGTCCGAGTTGCCAATCTGTGCTCCTATCGAATGGAGGGAGAATCCTGCGGCGATAACCTGTAGTCCTCTTTAGCTTGTTCTGGCCCTAGAATAACAAGGGCTTCTACGACATCGACTGTGTGGGGTGGGTGAACCTCGTGGGGGTAGCAGTCGGTGATATCAAAAATGGCTTGGATGGTCTCCTCTGTGACCTCCGAGTGGGGGTCGCTGACGTCCTCCAAGCCCGGCTCTGGGGCCATGGAAGAGTCACCAAGAGAAGCTATCTCGGGGGTGGTATCGGGCTCTTCCGTTACGAGGGCGTTAAACTGATTGGAGAGGGTCAGCGTTGGAGGGTGGTAGGGGATTACCGTTCTGTCCGAGGATGCACCGTTGCCTGTTTTGCCTTCACTGGAAAGAAATTTGGTGTGGGAGTTCGATAGTAGGAGCAGGGGGATCGGGTCAATGATTGTAGCTTGCCCTCTTTAGTGAGGGGTTATTGCCTTATAGTTTTCCTCTTGAGCTCGGGATGAAGACAAAAATAGTGCTTCGATAGATGGCCGTGCAGATGGCAGTGAGAGCATAAGATAATATGATTATCGTAGATAATTTACTGGGTATAGGACTTTTTCCCCAGTTCAATAAGGATATGATTGGGGGCTCGGAGGTGAGGTCGAGTTCCATACAAATCTTCGCGTAGTGGGCTTTGGTTAGGTTGCTGGTTTCTGCTGCGGTAGTCACATAAGTACCAAAGGAGTTGGCTATGCGCCTAAGAGCTGCTGGGACGAAACAAATAAGGAGAAGATTGGGAAGGGTCGCCCAGACGGCGACCGTCGGTGAGTCTTCTTTAGTGCTAAAGCTCGATGACCATTTGATGATCTTCATCAGGTGGGAATCTACTCTATAGGTGCCTTTGGACCACACAGTCATGTGGTCAAGATCGGAGGAGAGATGGAGCAGGATGTGCCTTAGGTCGAGGGGGGCCACCCTGTATTCAGCAGAGACTCTCCAACTGGTAATAACCTCCTGAAATCGGAAGAGTTTGGGGCGGCTTGAGAAAAATTTGGGGACGAAGAAGAAGGGGAAGGAGGTGGCCAAGGAGGTCAGTTCCTGATCGAAAAAAGGAACTGTAGGCATATGGGCTTCCATCGAATACTCAACGTCAGGGAGGGAGACGTCGGAGAATATGAGGCCCAGCTTGGCCACCCTGTCTGGACGAAGCTTGTCGGCGAAAGAAGGCACCGAATGGCTCACCGAAGGGGAGGGTCCCTGGGTTACGCAAGGGAGGTCCCGCGCAGCGGGGCGAGAGAGGAAGGGGAGACAGCCTATCGTGGGACCCACATCGAGAAAGAGAAGAGAGCAATGAGGTCGATGGGGAGAGCGCGACCAGAGGGGGTAGAAGAAAGCGATGATGGGCCGCCGAAGAGCGTTGCCTGGCCGCTAGGACCGTCCACAACAGGGGGAAGTCTGGGCCAGGCGAAGAAGATGTGCCAACAGGAAGATGCCATATGTGTCCTCGGATGAGAGACACACATATGCGCCTGCAGGCGCGGGGCCATATGCGCCTGCAAGAGCGGGGCCATATGCGCCCGCCGGATCAGAGGTGGGGGGCGCATGGAAGGTGGGAGGGAAAGCGGTCACGGAGGGCGGACCACTGTGAGCGCCCACACAGGGCTGGCCAGATGCGCCTGCAGGCCCAAGGCCACATGCGCCCTCGAGAGGGAGGAGCGGGGGAGCACAAACAGTGAGAGGACCACTGTATGCTTCTGCGGATGCCGAGCCATATGTGCCCGACAGAGCAGGGCCAGATGCGCCTGAATGATCCAGAATGGGGAGGCTGGGGTATGCGCCCACATAGGTGGGAGGACCATATGCGTCTACTAGCGTAGGGGATCCATATGCGCCAACAAGCTCCGGATCACATGGAAGCGCATTCCACGGAGTAGGAAATTTGAATTTCAAAATCGATTGGGGAAGGAGCTCCGCGCCCTCCAGACTCGAGATGGGCCGAGGAGAGAGCTGGCCGGAGGCAACGGCCTCTCTCAGGAGGGGGAGGAGGGATGCCGCCCGACACCCGGGAGACAATTAGAGGCAGTCCGTGCCCCGACGGAGGCAGAGTGGGGAGGAGCGGGGAGGGAAGAGGGAGGTGCCGGGGGTGGCCTAGGAGGCGCGGAAGGGGGCGGGGGTGGGGGGCAACGATGAGCGGAGGAGAAGGGGGAGGAGGAGGAGTCGTATGGTCCGGGGTGGAAGACGGGCGGGGAGCTGCAGGTGGGGGAGTGGGTGGCGGTCCGAGAATAGAGAAGAGGTCGGGGGGCGGCTCGAATGGCCGGACCTGGTAAGGGCCACCATGCACAGAGGAGGGGGAAGGGGAGGGAGGGAGGAAGGGAGGGAGCGCCGGCCGACCGCCTAGGCAGGGCCGGAGAGGGACTCAGAGGAGCGCACTACTGGGGAATGAACCGTGGAAGAAAATTTATGATATATATATATATATATATATATATATATATATATATATATATATATATATATATTTATATTGATATATATGTATTGATATATTTATATAGGATTTAAAGGGAAAAAAAGAAAAAGAAAACCGAACAGTGCGAGCACTGTTAATCTCCCTCACGAACCCGAGCGCAGGCAGGGAAGCTAATTCCAAATTCTGGATTCTCTAAATTCCCTCGAATCTTGGTCAAATCAGCTCATTTCAAATCCTATGTAATCCTAATCCAACTCTATTCAAGCTAAACCGAAATCTTGTACAAATCAAATCCAAAATTTTTGTTCCAAATCTAATCCTTCTCTCTCCCTCTTTATATATATATATATATATATATATATATATATATATATATATATAATATATATATATATCAATATTTTAAAACTTTTGCTCTTGACAACTGCTCGCGTAGGCGACTCCAGCCTCTACAACGCGTGCCTCAGTAATGGCCGTGCGCTGCCTGGGACCGGCGCATCGTCGTGTGCTGTCACGACCCGCACCCAGTATAAGAGCACGAGTCATGCGCACGTCCAGCCTATGCCGTAGTGTCGGCGGTAGAACGCTGTCCTAGGTCTAACATCTGCACAATCTAGAATATGCACTAATTGGAGAATGATATATATATATGGTACAACTCAATCACAATAACTAAGATGGAATAGAAGAAAGATAATTTCAACAGAGAGTCACAATATGAATAATAATCCCGGTGTAAACCATACCATAATAAAATCTTAATACAATCACAATGTCTCAATAACTAGATAAAGATATAAGTCTAACCTAACTCATGGCAAGTCCTCAGCGACTACTGGATCCTGCTGAGGGTCCAGGTCACCTGTGTCAACTAGGCCTGCTCCATAGTAAGTGCCGCAACAATCTTCATCATCTGTAACATTTTCAACCTGTCCAGTCAGGACAGGAACGAATACATATCTCTCACACAGTTCATAACATGCATGAAAAAAAATATAAAACAAGCTATAGAATAATATACATGAACTGCTGTAAAAAAATAGTAGAGAGACTGTAAAAAGAAGAACATGATAGAGTTGAAATAAATATACAAAATATAGATAAGAAAACTGAGCTAATTACGTGATTTATAGCACATGTTTAGTTATGTAAATAGGCTTGGGTTATACATGACTTAAATCTAGTTTGGAGTTATACATAAAATGGTGTAGATCACATAACCAAAAAAATACTCCCTCTGTCCCAATCAGTACACAAGGATCTGTCCAAGTTATGTTATTGCACATGAAAGTAGTGCATCACATGGATAGCTAGTCCACATGCACACTGGATTATACATGAAGGCTCACATGATCATGAGTGTACATGAATGTCACATGAGTATACATGAATAAGTACGAATACAATGAGTAGACGATGCACATGATAAAGTACATGAGCATAATATATCCGATGTATCCGAGGGGATAACATCGCATGAAGAGATCCATATAGTACTAATCCATGATATATCGTGTCAGCAACAAGTAAACTAGTCTATAACAAGTAAATACGTCCAAGCAAGAATGAAACGGTCAGAGAATGTACTCGCCTGACAATCCGAGCTGCTGATGAGGATGTGTAACTAAACTGGAGTGATGTAAACCTATTTAAAGTAACCACAAGTCACAACATAGTCTAACATATCACAAGAAAGGGCTACAATGCAATTCTACATGCTTCTAAGTCCTTCTAGGTCAAAGTCAACCTTGGTCACCTCTGGTCAAACCTGGTCAACTTTGGTCAAACCTGGTCAACACTAAGTCAACTAGTTCGTTTACTAATTTTTAGGTCACACACAAGTTTTCAAGTCATTCGGAGTTCGTTTGAGTCGATTTGGATCAAGTTTGACCCAAAGTTGACTTTTGTCAACTTGGTCAACTTGTCAGTTAACTCGACTAAAGCTAAGCTCATTGGGTTGATCCTAATCTGTCCCAATATCCTATGGTTACATTCATAATCAATCCACATACATATAGGTATATCCACATTCATTAAGGCAATATATATATATACAAACACATATATACAAACACACACACACATATATATATATATATATATATATATATATATATATATATACATACACATATAATTATATAATATAAGACTTGAAGGAAAAATGCGATAGAGGAATGCTGTGTAAAGACTCGAATCTGAGATTAAAACCAAGTTCTCAACTATGGGATATATCACATATATAAATACATATACACATATATCTATTTGAAGGGAAACTATATATATATGTAGACATATGCATAATATACATAATAACTCAATAGGTAAAAGGAAAAAAAAAATGATTTTGAAGAGGGAAGGAATGTGAAATATGAGAATAAGTTTAACTCTTACAAAACTCATCAACACATATTTATATACATATAGTTTATAGGTTGAAATAAATATATATTCATATATATATATATATACATTATACATAAAGCAAAAAGCTATATATATATATATACACAAATGGTAGAATGTTAGGAAAAAAAAACCAATGATAAATTCCTACATGTCCAGAATACTATATTACTGATATAAACTCAGGAAATATTAGTTAAAACTCAAGAAATCGAAATATCACAAATTTGATCAAAATATTGAATTGAAGGAAAAACCCGAAATCCACGTTAAGACCCAAAATGCAAAATACTCCAAACCAACTCACAAAACTTGGAAAATACGTTGGTCTCGACACGTGGGACGTTCTCGGGTACTCCCATGGTCGAAACAGTATCCGTGTCATGTCAAGAGAGTGCGTATCGAAAAATCGATTTCGCGTGTCGAAGAGGGTGTTCTCGTTCGATTGCTCATCACACGCGCAACGCGAAGCCTCGTGCTCGTGCACACGGCTAGGTAGGGTCACGGGGTAGGTCTAGGACATGTTGACATGACACGAAGTTTCACAACAATGCGACACAGCGGCTCGCGCAACAGCGCATGGCCTGCGCGCGCGCGTGCGTGCGTACGTGCTCGTGCATGCGGGTCGCCGCTCGTGGCTCGCGCGTCGGGCCATGCCACGATTCAGGATCGAGTCCCTGGGTATTCTAGGTATAGGGCTACATGTTCCAACTCCTGGTACGGGTCCTCGACGTGCCGTGTTCGCGTACGAAGGCCGTGTCAGCGGCAAATTTTAGCTTGAATGCACAGTTCATCCGACCAGTGCACGCGAGATTTCTCCGCGCTCGCTTGACGAAACGACGTGAAATTTTATGGGCATGTGGGAAGAGGTTGCCCCTAAGTGCTCATAAAATTTCACGAGAGACGAAACTCTATGCATCGAGTTATGACGCACAGACAGTAGGGCGTGCATGGGACCGTGCACGGGATCTCGTGCACGCGTATCCGTGTCCGTTCGGATGCCGAAATCGTGTCAATTTCCGATCCGTCTTCACGAAAGTTGTTGTAAATCATATAAGGAAGGATTTTGTGAAAACAGAATCGAAAAATAACACTTTTCAATTCTAAGTGGCATTTTGCCGAATACGTACAAAGTGAGACCGATACGTGTCCGATACCGCTATCAAACGAAACCAAAATCCTACGAAACTTCATACACAGATCAAGGGTGCCTATATGGATGCAATAATGAAGAAATTTCAGAAGAAACAAAGGTAGATCGGGTTTTACCTATTGAGAGTCTGAATCTCAATAAAAGGAATTCCCCGAGCGCTTTGTCGGCCGATTTCTCCCCAGCAAATGCCTCCTCCTCCTTGATAGCAGTAATCCATCAATTTCTCATCTTCCCAACGAGCGCAACGGAATTTATTTGAGGTGAAACGAACTCCGGATGAGAAATCTAGGGTTTTTAGAGGAAAAGAAATTAGGGTTTGCTCTTGGTGGCTATGTGTTTACAAATGAGAGGGAGGGGGCTGTTAGTGGCCGTCCAGGGGTAGGGGTGTTAGGTTTAGGGTTTGCACATGGGCCAAGCACTCCATGAGTTGCTAAAAGGCCCATGTCAAAAAGAGTTAAAAAGGCCTATGAGAAAATAGCTTAAAAATCACTAAACAATTCTAGAAAAATAGGTAAATATTCTAAATTAATTATAACAAGTCAATAATGAACCTAAATCACATTACTAGGCTTCTAACATGGTTGACTAAGGTTATACCATCTAGGTCTTATCAATGCACCAATCAAAACACACATCAATCAATAAAAATCAAATAATGCACAATGACTAAAATGCCCTTAGCCTAAAAATAGGAAATTAGCCAATCTAGTCACATGGTCAGGTCTCCTTGGTCATGGTTAGTCTCTAGGTCAAGCAGTCTCTAGGGTTAAGCTAGCAACAACCAAAATCACAATTCATCCATCTAAATAATATAAAATAAATAAAAAAATCACCTAAATCATAATATGATTTAAATATTATTATTAAATGGTAAAAATTACAAAAGTTTAAAATTATCCTCATTTCTGAAAAGTAGTGGTTACAAGTCTACCCTCCTTAAAATAATTTCGTCCTCGACATTAAGATGATCCTACTCATTCTAAGTCAAATCCCCAACAATCATGGTCTTAAGAAAACTTATCTAAATCATGCAGTTGAAAAGATATCATACAGGGTTATGGCAGTTAATATCAGTCTGGGGTCTCATCATCTAGCCATTATAGTCATACTAGATCATAAATAGTCATAAGGTATCAAAACATACAAACAATATGGTAGGGTACAATAATCATCAAGACATGATGAGGTATAGGTCAAGAACTCACCTCTACTAGGTCTGGTAGCTGGAACCCTCTCCTGGACGTAGGCCTCGACTGGGGGCAGGTGTAGTAGGACAATCTCATATCTTGTGTGCAGCTGACCCACAAAATAGGCACAATCCTAGTCTCTTCCTACAGTCCTTCCATACGTGCCCAGGCTTCTTACAGAAGGCACAGGTAGGCACTCGCTCAACTGGCCTCTGCTGGATAGAAATCTGAACTGGATAGGCTGGTCTAGGCAGGAAGCCGAGGTACTCCTGCAGCTCTGGGTATATACTGCTCCTCGCCCTCTTGGGGCTAGGCTCTTCCCTCGAATGCATATAATCCTTCTACAGTTGGATACTGAGACTCTGCTCTCTCATAAGCTCAGCCTGAAGTCTTTGTACCTCCCACACATCCTGAAGAAGTCTATAAATATGGGCCCTATCAGGAATGGCATGGGGTACCACTGTAGGAGGCAAAGGGAGGCCCTCAGTCTCCGGCTGAACTGCAGTCCTCTCCTGAAGGATAAAAGATGGAGGAAAATTCTCCGGTGAGGCTACTAACACCTCCTGAGCAATAGAAGGGGAAAGTACAATCTCGGTCTCATCCGGAACTGCAGTTGTGCACTGGAGACAGACTCTGGTCATGGGTGCCATACTGGAAAAGATAAGAAAAATAATAAATCATCGGGCCGTAAGGCATTCTATCATCCTATATGAAAACTGGTGATTATGTAAAAAAAATAACTGGAATTAACTATATAGGGTTACTATTTTAAAGATGATCAAAATCGAAAGTTTAAAGCACGACTGTCAAAAGCATTAAAATCCAATACAATATACATAAAAGGGAATTTAGTCTCGATACGATCTAAGCTGATCAATCTCTGGGTAAATCAAGAATTGGACAAGATGGAGAACAAGGTCATCGAAGCCTGAGCACGAGCATCCAAGGATGGAGATCTAGGTCACAATTAAATTTAATTCAATTGAGTACGACCCAGGATATTAATATGATAAGGAAAGGTAACCAAAGTCGATTGGTCGTGATCAAGGGAGTTAGGGTTCAATGATATTGAAAATTTTAAAGGATAATTCAAGGATATGGAATAAGTCAATTTTCTCCTTTTGATAGGGGAAACAAAAGACAAGGTTTCATATGGAAGTCAAGTTAATCATCTCTCTCTGATACCATCAAGCTTATATAATCATCAGATGCCAATCATATCCTTATCCCATAAGTCCAAATATGAAAATCAAACTTTATATGACTACCACCAAGAATTTATTCCTTTTATTATGAAGATTGGACCTTGTCATGATCATCATAGGCTCAATTCCTAAATTCCCAAAACATTACTCATGAAGCATACTCTTCTTATTATGAATCAACACTAACCACTTAATCATCATAAATCCAAATCCTTCTATATTGTCCTAAATTGGATTCGAAACCTCTAGATTAAGTTTTATGAAATCCTTGAACTTGTTCAAATTACTCTCATCGTGTTATTTGATCTGAAACTTCTAGGCCTTACAAAACTTATTCTCCATTAAAATCAACCCTCATATTTTCTTCAACGTACACCCTCAAATATTATTCTCCTTAAATTTAAATTTTTCTCAAAAATCTCCATATTTTTTGTAACTCAAAAATCCTTGTATTCTTTCTGTTCTTAGCCATTTTCTTGCAATATCTTATTCAATCTCGTATTGCCATTGAATACAGTTAAAATCTCTTCTCCATTACTAAGTCCCTAAATCTAACATCACAGCCTTAAAGTGAAACGTCTCAAGAATCAATAACCAAAATTTTTCCAAGTCCTCAAACTATGTCGACCTCGAATATCCTCGTCAGTTAAGAAATGCATCTATTATCTACATCCAAATATTTCTCTGTGTGTGATTATTCCTAGATTGATAATGTAAATCTCTTAATTTCATTCTCACTTTCTACCACATCTCTATCTCAAAATTCTATATCAAAGACGCACATTTTATATCACTATCTAAATTATCATGAGATAACAAATTACATCCTTTCTGAGCTAGATGATTTATGTCACTTCTTCGACCTTTCCAAGGTAAAATGGTATGGAGATTCATAAGTTTTAAGGTATAGATGATAGAATTAGATACGAGATAGGTGATTGATGTAATTGGGACATAGTTAACTAAGATAAGGAAAAATGGAAATACAAAAAATAATGGCAAGAAAGAAATAATGATAAAACCTGTTCTTGCTCATCTATTCAAAGGAATGAACGAATTTTGAGATA
The DNA here is from genome assembly GCA_029216955.1 of Iris pallida. Taxonomy (NCBI): domain Eukaryota; kingdom Viridiplantae; phylum Streptophyta; class Magnoliopsida; order Asparagales; family Iridaceae; genus Iris; species Iris pallida. The sequence continues at coordinate 2,134,472 of JANAVB010043620.1, forward strand.
TAATCTAATAACCATACACGTCTTCCTGAAATCATGTTGCTAGAATTTTGCCACGCAGTAAGCATAGTTGCAATAAACAATAGAGTCCGTGACAAAGGTAAACACCCTATAATCATGTTATTTAGAATTCTTACCTTGCCAACCGGTATGGCTGCAAGAAAATCTAGATTCCATAACTAGGAGAAGTATATCTAAATCAGGCTCTACGTCATTGTCATGCAAGCCAATATGACTGCGATAAATCCTAACTCCACAATTAAAGTAGACCATTGCCTTCCTCACTGTCCTTATCAAGTATGTTATCAGGTTATACCCTAAATTCAAAATAAAATAAAACAAAAATAAATATATTTAAATACAAACTCAAAGTTAACAACTAATCGTCAAGATTCAAAATTCAACAATGAATCTATCAAAATCAAATTCAATAAACAAAAGTAATGGGTGAATCAATTGAGTAATGGGTGAATCAAATTAAGGGAAAAGATTTGTCACGCCCCAGAACCAGAATACAGGAGAGCGGGGGAGTATCTCAGCCAGCTACGTATTACGGGTAGATGAATACCGTATAATATGATCAATGTTGTCTAAAAGACGAGGGGGTGTATACTACATGAAAGTCTCACTAGGGTTACTCAACATCTATTGTCCCAATCATTCAATGAAAAGCAGTAAGTAGAGAACATGTAAGGATGAGCAGTACGGCGTCCCAAACGCTCAGTCAAAATGTTCTTGAGATCTGGCTTTGCAAAACATAGCCAGATAATATAACAAGGTATACACAATCGTTATCAGCTGTAGTCTGACTTAGTTACAATTATGTAAAAGTAAGTACAAGACAGTCCGACTAACATGTCGGTGCCAAGCGACAAAATGTAAAGTAAGTAGCAAAATGAACGGGGAAGTAAGGAACCCACTCGTGTCCTTCTGCGATCATCCCTCTAGTATTGACCATCTTGGAGGTGGAAGTAAGCTGAGTCCTCGGGAACTGGCTCTAAATCTGGCCATGCAAAACCATAGAGGTTAGACCTCTAATAGCAAGTACCACAAGGAAGCACGACATGAAGGATTAGAACCAGTGATAAGAGTTAAGAATATGATAAATAAGTCTCTGCTTGCTACTGGGATTCACACAACATCACGACACTTCAAACCAACTTCCCAACAAAACAAGGACAGAAGTTGACCCGTCATGTCCTGACATTCTGATCATCGCAGTTAGTTATCGAAGTAAGAACAGTACACAAATAAATCAATTTAAACGGTAATACAACTACTACGGCTTACTAACTGTAAGTTCCAAGTTGCCCTGGAAATATGCAATAAGGGATTCCTCGGTTCTTACTATGTACAAGCAAGGCTAGTCTACCTAATAATTAATTGCACCGATCATGAGTTAGACGAGCCCCAGCGGGATGCCCGTCATCAATATATGTAAAGCTATAAGCATATACTACTCCCTTCCCGTGTGGCAGATTTACAGTATTTGTAGGAACCAGCCGCATATCGGGGCACTAATTATCCCGAGATGGCCGTCATGTAAGAACTCGGGAATCTATTATCTCCATGCAATCGTTATTTTATTTAACTTAATAGTCCCCATGTTGAGTGAAATCTCATGTTGTGGATCATGGTCATTCAGAATGAGTACTTTTGTACAGAGTACGATATGCATAACTCTACAACGATGCCCGTGCGGTTAGGTTGTAGGTCTTACATAGCGTAATACAACAATCAAACCTAGCCATGGAATAATCATGCCTTGACTGCAAGGTGCACATACTGCCTCTAGAAACAAGTTGAAGTCTGCACGTGTCCATATGCCAATGTTCAGGATCGGCTAGTCGATTGCAATGGTTCATGGTTAATATGAACGTGTCTCATTCAATTTCAATAAGACGACTAGCCAGTCTCTTAGTTCCAACTAGGAACGCACGATCAATCATTAGTCGAGGTACCAATCAATGTCAATTCGTGATAAGGCATGAAAGTCAAACTAGTATTAAGTATGATCGAGTCTATAACTCTCAGGGTTAAGTTTCTGTCATTCTGGGTATCCATAAACCAATCAAGACACAGGGCACATTCCACACAATAATATGTATTAACATAACATGATTATATCGAGTTCATATCAAAATGGCGTAAGGATATAATAAGGGGTGCCATGCGTCCAAGGAGTACGCCCAAGGAAGTATGCGTAAAAATGGAGTTACATATAAAAATAGAGTTACACGTAAAGGAATAACATTACGCGTAAAAGAATACGCGTAAAGGAAGTAGGAAATCATGTTACGCGTGAAATATTGTACGCGTAAAGAGTAACATTACGCGTAAAAGAATACGCGTAAAAGAAGTAGCATTATTCGTGAAAGAATAACTTTACGCATAAATTAATACGCGTAAAGAAAGTAGCATTATTCGTGAAAGAATAACTTTATGCATGAATGAATACGCGTAAAGGAAATAGCATTATGTGTAAAAGAATAACGTTACGCATGAATGAATACGCGTAAAGGAAATAACATTACGCGTAAAAGAATAACGTTACGCATGAATGAATACGCGTAAAGAAAATACGCCAAGCAAGAGTAGACTTGCGTAAGCCAGATTCACGCTGACACGAATGATCGTAGGCGTAGAGCTTGATGTTACGCGGGTACGTATAAACGTAGGCGTAGAGAACTTCCAGAACTCCAATTTCTGTGAAACCTCAATCTAAGCCTAAAATATGACTTCCATGGATCAAATTGTGGTATAACACAATTCTCAACAACCTGGAATGCTCAAAACTTGGATATAAGGAAGTTCGGTAGATCAAAACCACCAAAATTCGAAAATGGCCAATTTCTATATCTATAAAAATAAAACTTTCATCTGGAACTGTGAGATCTCTTCTGACCTCCAGTCCTTGATGTGATCCTCTGGATTGTGATCTCATGCCTCCGAGTTGCCGTCATTACATCATCGAAAGTCTGGTAGTTGTGCCCCTCTATCAATTGCAAGATTTCAAGATGGAATCCTTACTAAAATCTTATAGCCCTCCGACTCTCCATTGCTACCATCTCCGGGGCAAACCTACCCAGTCTGTAGAACTCTGCTGCATAAGCATCCACTGTCTTGTCGGCCTGTTTGAGGTTGGTAAACTTCTGCTGTAGCTCGAACTGTGCCATAACTCCATAGTACTTTATCTTGAACCATGCAGTAAAATCATCCCATGCTATAGGATGTCTGATGCCCACTTATTCTGATTCCCATCAATCACATGCAAGGTCCTGAAGTAACAACTTCACTTGATCCACACGTTCTTCCGTCGGTACCTTAGCCGCTGTCAGAATAGTCTCGATGTCCTTAAGTCATGTATCTGCTGAAATGGCAACTTCTGTGCCCTCAAAAATACGGAGGTTGTACTTACAAAACCTGGTTGACGCCTCTGAATCAGTCCTCACTCCCCTTTCCAAAGCCTTTTGAAATCCTTGGTTGAGCAATACATTCTGCTCTTGCAGCTGAGTGTGCATGTGTTGCTGGGTCAACATCTGATGTTGCTGAGTAGTCATCATCCCTCTTATGATTTCCAGAAGGGCTGGTGTGTCTACTGCCATAGGGGTAGACAGAATTGTTGGTGGTGTTGGAACCTCCGGATGCTGCAGTCCAACTGTTGGTTCTACTATCACCTCTTTTTGGATGTTCTCTTAAGGTAGTACTGGCCTCTGTTGCTTACCAACATGGTCTTGTTGTTCATATTGCCCTTGTTGTCCTTGTTGTTGTTGTCCAACTCTGACAGATGCAGACGAGGTGTCCCTAAAAAAAGGGACAAGAGAGAAATCAAACGATCGGACATAAAAGATCAATGAAGTCAAAGGATACCGAAATGTCAAGCTAGGGTCGAGAGTAACGAATCATGAGATTGTTTCACTTAACAAAATGCCTGGAAATCAGATTTTGAAAATAAAACGAGAAAAAGTACAGAAAGTACAAATTTGATTCTGGAAAGTATTACTATGGAAGTCTGATCTATAAATGATCACTTTGTTCCTTGGACCATACGATGATGATGAAGATCACTGCTAGAAGATGAACAATTGGAAGAACTAAGTCACCAGAAAGGTATCGACGCACTTGGACACTGATGGCGAGGCCGAATGCTTTCCTGCTTTGCTTCACTCTGTTCTTGGAAGAAAAGTTGAAGAAGAATGCTCCGAAAAATCAAAGTCTCTGGGCTCTGATCTCTATGTATTCTCTCCTTTCTCTCTGTCCGTCTATATGAGAAAAATCAGTCTATTTATAGACTTGGCTTCTTGGGTGTAAAAACCCAGCAAAAGTTCCGTCTTTACGCTAACAACTGCCACCCATGACCGAAGTCATCCTCTACATACGTTGGCACGTGTCCCATCATTTCAATAAGAATAGGATACACGTACACACGTTCTTCGAGATATGTGGCATGAAAGCCATGTAGGCAAACTACGTTCTGAATTGGAATAGGGCGTAAAAACAACCCAAATATACCCTGAGCGTAAAGTAGTAGACTAGGCGTACAATAGCTCTGATGTAGACTTCCCGCGTAAAGTGGTTGTTAAATAACCTTGAGCGTAAAAGTAGCCCAAATAAACCTTACGCACACGTCAACCGTTGAGCGTAAAAACTCGTATAGTCTCCGTGCGTAAAAAAAGCCATATTATGAGCGTAAAGTGGCTCACTCCACATACTAAACGACAAATGGGCCTCTGTGTAAAACAAATCCCTTTGATTTCTGTGATATATGCCATCATTAAATCATCATGTCAGACTTTGCATTAAATGCAAGACTTGACAGCTTTGTCCATCTTAAAAGTGGCTAGCTTGTCTTGGGCGTAAAATCATTAGCTTTGACCCGGGCGTAAAATGATTAGCCTGTTTCGGGCGTAAAGTGATTAGCCGCTCTTTGGCGTAAAGTGGATCGATTTGAATTGAATGATCCTTATCTTTGACTCATTCTTATGAAGCTCTTTTTACGCTCCTACAAGACCTCCTTCAAAGTTTTCAAATATCTTCAAAATTTGAAACACTTTGAACAGAAGCGTAAAAGTTGAGATTTGACCAGTCAGCGTAAAATTCAGAATACTCAACAGTCATCCGCGTAAAAGTGGGGATATCCAACAGTCGGCATAAAATCAAGAAATAGTGTCGGTCAACACTTAACCATCACAATGAATTTTCTTCTCGAAACTTTCGAATGCCTTTTCACTTTCCTGAGTTTGCATTAATAATGAGCAGTTTCCCATAAGGAATATGAAAAGTTGATTTGATTGTATAAATAAAGAGGAATTCTTCATTCTTGCCATTTATCTTCATGGCGCCAAAGAAAGAGATTAACAATGAAGAGGTTTCTAGCTCCAGGCTTGATTTTGAGCGTGCACGCAATTTTGTAGGGTGCTTTGGACCGACTCCAGCAGTCTTCAGTCGCATCGATGTTGGTCCTCCAACTGCGTATGAGGGATCAGGAGACGCAGAAGCATTTCTTAATTTGATGCGTCGCTCCGGGATTCGCAACATGCACGACTTAGGTGCCTCCCTTCGTCAGCCCAACGAAGGAGAGAAATAATATTCCATGTATTGCGACTCTTTTATGTGTAGGGGTCCACTTCCCCCTTTTTATAAATAAAATCTTGATGTTAATCTCATCTGTTGGTACATAGAATTGTTCAACACTTCTTTATCTGCATTTATGGTTGTTTATTCTCAAGAGAAACAAAACAACACGTGGCATCTGCTTTGTGGTCACGAGCGCCTATCTAGTAGGATCTTTTCCCGAAATAGACTCATGCCAACCGTTTCCTCAACCCTTATAAATAGCTGAGTTTAGAGAATGTTTTATACATCCTCATTCTCATTGTCATTTTTCTGGAGATAGCTTTCTGCCTCTTTGCAAGAATTCACTCTTCAACAAATGATGATCTTTTCTGATGTCGTTCTTCTGTATGCTCGGTCACCAGATATTGATTCAACCAGAGCCGAACCATTTGGCCTTTATGGTAAGTTTGGTCGTAAACCATTGTTTGCCTTTGATCTTTTTGTTGAAAAAATAGATACTCACGAGCGTAAATCCTTGATAGTTGTAGAATCTCATAGAAAAGATGCACGGACGTAAAAAGCTTTGTTGAATAATATATCCCTGAAACGTTGGCGTAAAAAGCCTTGTTGAATGAGGAGCACATGAAAGAATAGCGTAAAAGCCTTGTTGAATAGGGTGCACATGAGACACTGGCATAGAGAGCCCTGTTGATTGAATGCTCATGAATCACGGGCGTGAAAACATCAAGCGTAAAGTCTTGTTGCCTGTTAAAGATAAAACAAGATGCATAAGCATCTGTTTTCAGTTTTAATTAACTAATACGCGTCTGATGATACTTCTGTCTAAAACACTTCTTCTTTGTTGTTTTCTGCAGAAGTTTGGCTGAAGAGCTTTTTCAGAAACGGTATTGGCGACTTTGGTGCTGTGAGGAGCGTTCTTCTGACATCAACATCAGGGAGCTCATACGCTTTTGATGCGCAAATCAGACACTCAGAACTCTTCGTGGGATAGAAGGGTCTTTCTCTGTTGGTAGGAAGAGCCTTTATACACGGAGAGTTGGATGGTGGAGTCAACTCTAACCCAAGAAATTGGGTAGTAGAGTTCCTTTCACGGCAGAACTAGGAATCGTATCCCAATGCTGGATACATTCCTATCTCCTTTGAGAGGCCGCCACTCCTCCACCAGTTGTATTGGCAGCAACACGTCTTCGGGCTGCCATACTCTGGGATTCTCCTCTCGTCTGAGAGAGAAGACCAGAGTTTGATTCCTTCTGTTCTGGTCGCCATTGAGGCTCAGACAGTAAGGAATTGACACCAACAACGAATCCGATGAAGAAGATCCAAAGAAGAAATAGATCTCGATTAGGTCATTGTTGTTGTATAGAATAAAAATCCAAGATTGTAATAGATTTCCATTATGATTTGTAAGAAAGTCTAAGAAATGTAATAGACTTTTATGATGAAATGAGAATGGAAATGACAAGTCTTCTATGCTCAATGATTTGTATCTATCCAAAAGTAGTATAGACCTGATAGATAATAAAGTCTTGTTTTCTGTTTAGAGTATGCAATACTATCAGAGGTATTATGGACATGACAGAATGTAAGAACTCAAAGAAAAAAGTAGATTAATATCTATGCAGAGGTCAAATGGATTTGATAGATAAGAAAAGCAAGCAGATTTAATATTTATTCAGAGGTTTATAAGAACGTGATAAATAATAAATCCAATTTTCTATACCAACGGATAAGATAGAAGATCAAAATTTCTTTCCAAAAAGACGTGAGTAATCAGCTTGACCAAACCTTGGTAGCTGGGGATTAAGAGGACAGATGTCATTAAGGATATATGTCCATATTAACGGATGAATGAACCAACATAACTTCTCGGGAAAAGAAAATATTGATTCAATTTCAAAATGGATGAACCTGATAAAATGAACGGACAGACCTTTTCGGGAATGAAAGATTGTTTTCAAAGACCAGTTCATCAAAGATCTCTCCTATTAAATAGGTGAGAAATCTTTGTAACTTTTCATTCTTATTTCCACTCCTCTATTGGAAATGTCTTCCAAGGATATGCAGCAAAAGAATGAAGTCTCCAAGAAAGTTGAGAACATTATTGAGACGTGCCCTGTTGAGCCAATTGTGACAGGTCTAACCAAAGTAGGCGAAAGCTCTTCTACTCCCAAGCCACCACAAGACATCCTTGCTTTCTTAGTAGAGCCAGGAAAAACTCCTGAAGAAGAAGCGCTGAGGATGGCTGCCTGCAAGTTTTTTATGAACTCAAGCAACGATGCCTTCGAAGCATTGGCTGACTATGTATTTAATAAGGAAGGCAGTAGTCCTCGTCCTTAATCCTTTATTCAGAACAAAAATAAAAATAAAAGAAATTTTATTTTCATTCTGTCTCATTTTTTTTATACATAGTACTTCTTAAGAAATTTGCCATTGATCGGCATCATGAGTAAATCTCCATTGGGCTTTGATAACCGATAGGCGCCATTAGAAAACACGGTCTCAATTACATAAGGACCTTTCCATTTTGCTTGGAATTTCCCCTTGCTTTTGTGAGTCATAACCATCGGTCTTCGAACGGCTAAAACTAATTCGCCAATCTTGAATACCCTCTCTTTAACTTTACGGTTGAAAGTTCGAGATATACGGGCTTGATATAGTTCAATATGCTGTTGTGCTTGAAGACGCTTCTCGTCGAATCCCTCAAGTTCTTGGAGTCGTAAGCGATCATTGTTCTCTATAGTTAGCTCATTAGCAATAGCTATTAGAAGAGATGGAATCTGGATTTCCAAGGGAAGAACAGCCTCACATCCATAAACCAATAAAAATAGTGTAAAACTAGTAGGAGTCCGGACTGTTGTTCGATAAGCCCATAAACATTCTCCAAGTTTCTCATTCCAATCATGTTTATTAGAAGAGACAAACTTTTTGAGAAGTTTAATGATAGTCTTATTGAAGGCTTCGGCTAGACCATTAGCAGCTGGATTATAAGCCGTAGAAGCCAAATTTTGAATTTAATTCTTATCACAGAACCGATAAAATGCTTGACTGGCAAATTGTGGACCATTGTCATGAATTATCCGTCGAGGAATCCCGAAGCGATAAATGGCATGATGTTTGATGAAGCTGATCACATTAGATGTTTTCACTTCAGCAAGGGGAATTGCTTCTGCCCACTTAGAAAAATAATCGGTTATAGCTAATATGAATCGATGTCCTTTAACAGAAGGAGGGTTAATAGGACCAATGACATCCATACCCCAAGCTTCGAAGGGCCAAGAAGCTGCTGTAGGATGTAGAAATTCAGAAGGTTGGTGAATAAAGTCAGCATGAATTTGACATGCTTTACACCTTCTGGCGTAATCCACAGCATCTGCTATCATGGAAGGCCAATAATACCCATTCTTCGAATGCGGTCCTGTAATTTCGGACCCGGTTGATGAGCACCACAAACACCATCATGAGCTTCTCGGAGTGTTTGTTTGGCTTCACTTTCTGAGAGACAGTACAGCAAGAGTCTATCATATGAGCGATGATATAACATATGTAAAGATGAATCATAATAGAATCGAAATGATCGTCTTTTAATTGTTGCTGCTTCTTTTGGGTCTTCGGGTAAAATCCCATGAACCGCGTAATAAATAAATGGAGTTCTCCAATCCCTTTGCTGAGAACTTGATTCTGTAGTATAACTCTGTTCAATACATAAGTTATTCTTGACACAGAATAAATCTTGGTCCAATAAAGTAATTGTATTTTACCTTCGGATTAGAATAACCAAATCTGCAGCTAGGCTAGCAAGAGCATCAGCCTCCACATTCTGAGAACGTGGTACGAATTCAATGAAGAATCCTTTGAATGAAAGGACCAATTCGACTACTACTTGATGATAAGGGATGAGATCAGGATTTCTGACTTCATAGGTCCCTCTAACTTGATTAACAATCAGCTGAGAGTCTCCACAGGCTTCCAGGAATTCAATATCTAATTATTTTGCGACTTGGAGACCAATCAATAGAGCATTATATTCTGCTACATTATTGGAGCATGGTTCATTGAGAGAATAGGCACGGTATATGACCATTTTGTCAGGAGAGACCAAGACGATTCCTACCCCAGAGACAATATTACCTTTAGGTCTAACCCATGATGCTCCATCAAAATATAATTGCCAAATGTCATTTTTTAAAGTCATATTGCAATCTAGAACTTCATCTGGAATGTCCTCATATAACTTTGATGTTTCAGGTACAGGATGAGCAGCTAAGAAATCAGCTAATGCTTGACCCTTCACTGATTTTTGAGGTATATAAACCATGTCATAAGGAGTGAGCAGCATCGCCCAGGTAGCTAACCTAGAGTTAAGAATGCTCGGTTTTCTCATCAATACCCGAATGGGATTTATTCTGGAGATGATATGGATAGTCTGTCCTGTCACATAATGTCTTGTCTTTTAGACAGCAAAAACCAAGGCCAGACATTCCTTTTCTACAGGAGTATACCTGTGCTCTGCTCCGACCATCATTCGACTAAGATAATAAATCACTTATTCATGCCCTATATCACTTTTTTGTGCAAGAAGAGCACCAAGTGAATGATCCAAAGCTCGAACATATAGCAAAAATGGTCTTTCTATCACTGGAGGTACCAAAACAGGTGGATTTGTAAGATATTGTTTGATGTCATTGAAGGCTTTCTGACATGCTTCATCCAAAACAAATGATACACCCTTCTTCAATAGACGGGAGAAAGGCTGGCATCTTCCAGAGAGATTGGATATAAACCTCCTGATATATGCAATACGACCTTGGAAGCCACGAAGTTCTTTTAAATTGCGTGGAGGACGTATTTCAAGAATTGCTTTAACCTTATCAGGATCAACATGGATACCTTGAGAAGTAATGACAAATCCTAAAAACATGCCACTGGAAACCCCTAAGAAAGACTTAGTAGGGTTCATTTTCAATTGATGTTGGCACATCAATTCAAATACTGTCTTCAAGTCTTGAATGTGATCATCTTTTGACCGACTCTTAACGGCAATATCATCTACATAACATTCTACTGTCTTCCGTAGATGTTCTTGAAAGATATTGCTTATGGCCCGTTGATATGTGGCACCGACATTTTTAAGACCAAACGGTATCACCGTATAGCAGTAAACCCCAAGGGGTGTACGAAAAGCGGTATGCTTCTCATCTTCTGGATGCATCTTAATTTGATTATATCCTGAGAATCCATCCATGAAGGACATGCGTTCAAAACCACATGTATTGTCTATCATGACATCAGTAATTGGAAGTGGAAATTCGTCTTTTGGACAAGCTGCATTAAGATCTCGAAAATCTATGCAAACTCGGACTTTTATGTTCTTCTTTATAACAGAAACAATGTTGGCAACCCAATCGGGGTGTTGTTCTTCACGAACAAAACCACACGTGATCAGCTTTTTGACTTCTGTTTCAATTGCATCCATCAAGTCTGGCCGAAAACGCCGTTACTGTTGTTTTACAGGCTTAGCATTAGAAAGAATATTGAGTTTATGAGTAGCAACTTTGGGATCTAAACCTGGCATATCCTCATAACTCCATGCAAAAATATCAATATATTCTTTGATTAGTTTTATCAATTCTTCCTTTTCATCTTCAGAAAGATTCTTACTGATAAATATTTGTTTGGGCATAGTTCCATCTCCAACGTCAATCTGGACAATCTCGTCCTCTGTAGGTGGTTGTCGTTGTTCAAAACGAAGTTCCTATTGAGTGTCTATCTGTTGAGCCCAAGGAACATTCTCAAATGGCTCGGATTCATCATCAATTTGAACCATGTAAGCTAAAAATATTTGCTCAGATTCATCATTAATAGTCTCCTTTAACACACGAGGAGTGAGAAGTATCAGATTCAATGAATTGGACTTCTTCTAAATCTGATGATTGTGAAGAGCTAGAAGAGAATTTCTCTTGTATATCGTCATTAAACATGTAGGACGGATCATATCCCAATCCATGACGAGTTTTCTGGTAAAACGGATCACCACATAATGGTAGTCGTCTACCTTTGCCTTGATTGAGACCTTGCATAGTCTTTAAATCATATCCCATGTTCTGGATAATTTTGAGAGATTGTTGACTATATCTGTCAATTCGGATTCTTCCTTTATCTTTATCCCTCAAATCATCTGTCTGAGCAACAGGGATATTTCTAGCCAGGCCAAACACAATTTGGCACTTGTTTTTCTTATCCGACGGAACCACAAAATAAGATTCTTTGTGACGTCTATAAGTTACACAAGCTTGCGATGAAGCGGCTATAGGAAGAAGATAGGGAAAAGATGTTAGAAACCTTTGAGCATAAGGTCCAACATCGACATGAGGAGGAAAAGAATTTTCCTTATTGTCAATGTATAAGGTTTCCTATGTGTCTATGTCGTCCTTATATTGATGAATTTGATTATCAGAAGATAAAGTCATTCTTTCAATAAACTTGACAGCCATATACTCGAAAAGGAAATCAGAATGATTAATATTTACATCATTTACAATTTGACTGCTACACTTTGGATTAATCACTAGTGGATTATCATCCGTCTTCTGCGTAGATTTGCCAAGATTGACAATCAGAGGAGGTTCTGGATCATTCGTACGAAATGTACGCCCTTTGACTTTGCTCACAAGAGGTTGAACTTGGCTTTTAACAGGAACTTTTACTGATTCTTCAGATGAAGCTTGAGTTCTTCCTTTGACTTTGATCATCAAAGGTTGATTGTTGACAGATTGGGGTTGGATTTGCCCTTTGACTTTGATATTCAAAGGTTGCTCTTCTGGCGGATCTTCGTTAATAGACCGATCTTCAACAGATGATTGATCTTCAGCCATCTCTGATATCTCTTTCACATGCTCTTGTTTGTAGAGCCTTGAGTCAGAAAAATAGGCTTCAACACCTTTGAAAGGGTTGATATCAGCAAACTCAGTCTTTACAATCCCTTGGGGATCCACATACTTGAAGCATTGGTGGAGAGTCGAAGGCATGATGTTATGCTCATGTAACCATGGTCTTCCATGAAGAATATTGTAGGATACGTCTGAGTTAATAACATAAAATGTTGCCATAATTCGAAGATCACCAATCTGAATCTTCAGACGAATCTTCCCCAGTGGTTTGCTCTTTCCAGAGTGGAAACCAACTATTGTGGTACTAGTGTAAGTCAGATCACTAGTAGGAATCCTCAATGGTCTTAACATACTTTGAAGAATTATGCTAATGGAAGACCCAGGATCAATGTAAATTCTGTCAACTTCAATGGATTCGATATACCCAGTGTAACACAAAGGCCTATCATGCTTGTTATGCTTCAACAGCATATCTTCTTGTGTGAAGGTGATGTTGGGAATTGCTTCCCTCACACTATGACATTGCGGGCATGATACTGGTATATTGTCAGGAGTCTTGAGTTGAGCTAAGCAGGAGTCAGCTTGCAGCAAAGCTTCACTCAAAGTTTCGCGGCTTTCTCTAGAAAGGCGAAGCAACTCAAAAATAGATAATCTAGCCGGAGTATTAGCTAACTGGGCTAAAATGTCAAATTTATAGGGTTTCATCACCACCCCCTGACTGAAAGTAGACTTCAACGGGACATCGAAGCGTACCGCTTTCTGTTTTCCCTTTTCAACCATAGCAGGAGCAAGAGACGGTTGAGTTGATGGTGTTTCAACATTCTCAGCTTCCATGGAGGATCCCTCATAATCTTTGTGGTACTCTTTTCCAGATCTTGTACCATCAAAAGTTTCTTCTTCAGACTCAGAAGAAGGAAGTACCATATTGCAGGATTTAATCTTCCTTTTCTTAGCCTTCTTCTTGTGAGGATTGTTATGAGGAACCTCAGAACCTAATCCAATAGTGGATTTTTGACTTTGAATTTGTAAAGGAAGTCGTATCCCTTTATCATAATTCAAACCTTCTGCCTTTTAAAAATCATAACCCATCTTCTTCATGAGAAGGATAGATTGTTGACTGTACAAGTGAGTAGGCAGTAGACTTTCAACAGAAGAAATCCCTGTAACTACGGGAGAATGAGGAATAACCATTTTTGTAGCTACGGGAGGAAAAGAATTCGGGATACGAGGAAAAATCCCTATAGGAGCCTTTTCATAAGCTGCGAAGACTTGTTGTGCCCTGTATAAGGGAACACTATTCATGGCTAGCCACTGCTGATGAGTAAGCTTGAGCTTGGTAGGAGGAGCTAGACTTGGAGGACATATGTTCAATCCTCTTAGTCTATCTTCCAAAGGAGTACCATCCCATAGATGATCCAAATCATCAGAATCTAGAATAATATGAGAAATCATGTTGCAGGTTTTGACTTTCTTACCTTTCTTGGATTTTGAAGTTTTACCTTCATCTTCTATTTCAGGTATTAAGTCAGGATGTACCCACATAATTTCTCCATTATTTAATGTAAGAGGCAACAATCCTTCATTTTCCTCCCTGGCATGCGGGATATTCAAAATCTTCATCGTCGCCTTCGGAATTGGGACAATTCCATCTGGTACTTGTTGTGGAGGAAAATCTCCAAATTGAAGAGAAACCATATTGGTTGTAACCGTATGGTCATCATTGGTTAAAGCAATGGCACCACCATTTATCAGCTCTTGGATTTTCTTCTTCAAAATATAGCAAGCACTGGTAAGATGATTAATGTATCTATGATAGATATAATATTTGGGATTGTCAGTCAGATTCACCTCATTGGGCCTCTTTGGCTCCGGAATCTGAAGTTTGCCACTCTTCACCAGACATTAGAATACCCCTTGGATATCACTTTCGTCAAAAGAGTATTCTTCTTTTGACCTGGAAGATTCCTGATTATTCGGCATCGTTTTATTCTTGAAAAGATTGACCATAAGAGTGTCTTTTCCTTTCATATTACGATTGCCGGAATTATTACCAGGATTACTTTTCTTTCCTTTATCCTCAGAGGCAAAAATCATCCCATGTTTACGAGCCAACCTACCATTGGTCTCGACGAAAACTGCTGCTATGATAAATGAAGCCCAATCTGTGAATTAGGAACCCGTGAAGACAGCGATGGATGGTCGCAGATTCATCTTACATGTATCAATTAGCGCTGAATCTGGCATACCAGGGGGCATCTTTAAAGTTGCCTGTCGGAACCGTTCAATGAACGTCCGAGTATCTTCTTTCTCTTTTTGCTTAATTTCTATTAAGGAGGACATGTTCATGTCCAAACCTCCTTCATAGAAACGGAAAAGAAATATTGCCTTAAATTTGTCAAAAGACGAAATGCAATTGTCGGGTAAAGTACGATACCAGTCGTAAGCTGAACCCGTTAAACATCCAATGAATACTCTAGTGAGAAGAGCATCATTTTTCTGCAAATGTACAGTCATAATATCAAAGTAATTAATATACTGACTAGGTGAAGCCTTTCCATCAAACAATACCATGGACTGTGGCTTGAATTTCGGTGGAAACGGTACATCATTCCAATGAGGAGGATAAGGTTGCTTAATCCCTAACCTCTGGAGTTGATCCTTTTGCTTCAAAACTTCAAACTGTGCTTTGAGCTCACGCACTGCTTGAATGGATTCACTGGTTTGTGGAAGCGCATTTGATTGAAAAGTTGTCGGTTGTACCGTAATCCCGACCGGAGATGGTACATCTTCTGGAATGATGGGATCTGGAGATGCAGAATTTTGGTTAACAGCAGGCTCTTGGATATTCAAAGGTATATCAACCCCTTGGCTATCTTGAGTTGGTGCTGTTGTCTGAACCGGAGTTACCATTGCTGGTTGAGCAGTTTGTTGAGCCGTTATTATCTGGTGCATGCTTTGCATCATGTTAAGCATGTCTTTCAATGATTGCTCAACAGCAGTGAGACGTTGTTCTGTATTAACAGATGACGTCTCTGGTTCATCTCCAATAGCGTAGGATTCAACCTCTCTTGAAGATACAGAAGGATTAGTATAGAAGTATGAATCAACACTATCAGTTTTGGACTCAAGAGATTGAGTACCCCCAGCTTCAGAATCAGAAGTCTGTAATTGTCTTTGTCTTCTTGATCGAGTATTCTGATATACTCCTTCAAAAGAATCAAGAAGTCTGTTGAATTGTTGTTGACCTGGGGTTTGGGACGTGTTCCGTCTAGGACGTCGTCCTC
Source organism: Iris pallida (assembly GCA_029216955.1). Lineage (NCBI taxonomy): Eukaryota > Viridiplantae > Streptophyta > Magnoliopsida > Asparagales > Iridaceae > Iris > Iris pallida. The sequence goes on from JANAVB010043620.1 coordinate 2,150,217, forward strand.
TGTTGGTGTGAGATGCCATGTTGACTGACGTATATGACAACTCATCAGCTTGTTGTTGAGGTGCATTAAAATTCAATTGATCAAAAACTGACCGTCTGGAAGCCGAGCAACAACATTTGATCACAATCTGGTGACACTCACAGTGATGATTTTCTTGGAGAAGCGTCACAGGAGATTGTCTATTTTTACGCTTTTGCATTAACAATTCACGTAAATCAGAAGGAGTAGAAGGAGTAGTCTTCTTTATTACATTTGGGGTAGCAAAACGCTTAGTCCCTTGTGTATAAAGAAGATTACTGGCTGCATTCGCAGAACCAAACTGTACATTTTTACGCGTTTGGAGTTGTGTACGCAAATCTTGAGATTTTTTAGCACAAAGGACTCCATTTTTATTGCGTATGATTTCTAGGTTTGGTACTTTGCGTAGAGCAGTATAAAAAGGTTGTTGGTGTAGAACTGAAGCTTTACCAACAACATTTTTACGCCGTATGCATTTAGGTATATTCACATTAGATGTAAAAACATCGTTGCAAATTTTATCTACACTGTCACAGACAGGAGATTTACCTTTACGCGTAGAGCGTAAAAATTGATTATCTACCACGTCACAGACGGGAGACTTTCCTTTACGCATAGAGTGTAATTTTTGTGTGTCTACCACGTCACAGACGGGAGACTTATTTTTACACTTAGAAGCACAAGCATTAGAGTCTGCCTCATTACAAATGGGAGACTCGTTCTTATGCACTGAGCGTAAATTTTGGTTTTTACCCACTGGGCGTAAAACCTGATTATCTTCACCGTCATAGACGAGAGATAACTTGCCACACTTAGAGTGCAACGCTGAAGTAAGGACGGCCTCGTTATGAACGGGAGCCCCTACGACGACAGGAATGGGAAGAATTCCCTTGCCCTCAGAAGCAACAGAGAGATCAGAAGCTATTTTGGATTTAGGAATCCAAACTTTTTGTGCTTTGCGAGATTTTTGAACATTGGAGCGGCGAAAACCACCCTCAGTTCGGAGCATTTCTTCATAAGCAGTCTGGTCAAAATGTACAACCAGAGTCTTCTTTGTCGATCCAATCGACACATCATCGTATTGAGCAATTGCCTCCTCATCAGAGGAGAAGGTCGTCCCCAGCAGAGTCGCCATTTTTGTTTCACTTAACAAAATGCCTGGAAATCGGATTTTGAAAATAAAATGAGAAAGAGTACACGAAGTACAAATTTGATTCTGGAAAGTATTGCTATGGAAGTCTGATCTGTAAATGATCACTTTGTTCCTTGGACCATACGATGATGATGAAGATCACTGCTAGAAGATGAACAATTGGAAGAACTAAGTCACCAGAAAGGTATCGACGCACTTGGGCACTGATGGCGAGGCCGAATGCTTTCCTGCTTTGCTTCACTCTGTTCTTGGAAGAAAAGTTGAAGAAGAATGCTCCGAAAAATCAAAGTCTCTGGGCTCTGATCTTTATGTATTCTCTCCTTTCTCTCTGTCCGTCTATATGAGAAAAATTAGTCTATTTATAGACTTGGCTTCTTGTGCGTAAAAACTCAGCAAAAATTCCGTCTTTACGCTAACAACTGCCACCCATGACCGAAGTCATCCTCTACATACGTTGACACGTGTCCCATCATTTCAATAAGAATAGGATGCACGTACACACGTTCTTCGAGATATGTGGCATGAAAGCCATGTAGGCAAACCACGTTCTGAATTGGAATAGGGCGTAAAAACAACCCAAATATATCTTGAGCGTAAAGTAGTAGACTAGGCGTACAATAGCCCTGATGTAGACTTCCCGCGTAAAGTGGTTGTTAAATAACCTTGAGCGTAAAAGTAGCCCAAATAAACCTTAAGCACATGTCAACCGTTGAGCGTAAAAACTCGTATAATCTCCGTGAGTAAAAGAAGCCATATTATGAGCGTAAAGTGGCTCAGTCCACATACTAAACGACAAATGGGCCTCTGTGTAAAACAAATCCCTTTGATTTCTGTGATATATGCCATCATTAAATCTTCATATCAGACTTTGCATTAAATGCAAGACTTGACAGCTTTGTCCAGCGTAAAAGTGGTTAGCCTGTCTTGGGCGTAAAATTATTAGCTTTGACCCGGGCGTAAAATGATTAGCCTGTTTCGGGCGTAAAGTGATTAGCCGCTCTTTGGCGTAAAGTGGATCGATTTGAATGGAATGATCCTTATCTTTGACTCATTCTTATGAAGCACTTTTTACGCTCCTACAGAGATCAAGGGAAAACATGTGTGATTGAGACATCCTATAAATTAAAATACCCCGTAGGTCTGAAATTAGACCTGCATGGGCCACCAATAAAACCTTGTCACGCCCCAGAACCAGAATACCGGAGAGCGGGGGAGTGACTCAAGCCAGCTACGTATTACGGGTAGATGAATACCGTATAATTCGATCAATGCTGTCTAAAAGACGAGGGGGTGCATACTACATGAAAGTCTCACTAGGGTTACTCAACATCTATTGTCCCAATCATTCAATGAAAAGCAGTAAGTAGAGAACATGTAAGGATGAGCAGTAAGACGTCCCAAACACTCAGTCAAAATGTTCTTGAGATCTGGCTTTACAAAACATAGCCAGATAATATAACAAAGTATATACAATCGTTATCATCTGCAATCTGATTTAGTTACAATTATGTAAAAGTAAGTACAAGACAGTCCGTCTAACATGTCGGTGCCAAGCGGCAAAATGTAAAGTAAGTAGCAAAACGAACGGGGAAGAAAGGAACCCACTCGTGTCCTCTTGCGATCATCCATCTAGTATTGACCATCTTGGAGGTGGAAGTAAGCTGAGTCCTCGGGAACTGGCTCTAAATCTGGCCATGCAAAACTAGAGAGGTTAGACCTCTAATAGCAAGTACCACAAGGAAGCACGACATGAAGGATTAGAACCAGTGATAAGAGTTAAGAATATGATAAATAAGTCTCCGCTTGCTACTGGTATTCACACAATATTACGACACTTCAAACCAACTTCCCAACCAAACAAGGACAGAAGTTGACCCGTCATGTCCTGACATTCTGATTATCGCAGTTAGTTAACGAAGTAAGTACAGTACACAAACAAATCAATTTAAACGACAATACAACTACTACGGCTTGCTAACTGTAAGTTCCAAGTTGTCCTGGAAATATGCAATAAGGGATTCCTCAGTTCTTACTATGTACAAGCAAGACTAGTCTACCCAATAATCAATTGCGCCAATCATGAGTTAAACGACTCACAACGGGACGCCCGTCTTCAATATATGTAAAGATATAAGCAGATACTACTCCCTGTCCGTGTGGCAGATTTGTAGTATTTGTGGGAACCAGCCGGCATGTCGGGGCACTAATTTTTTCGAGATGGCCGCCATATAATAACTCAGGAATCCATTCTCTCCACACAACAATATGTATTAACATAACATGATTATATAGAGTTCATGTCAAAAGGGCGTAAGGATATAATAAGGGGTGCCATGCGCCCAAGGAGTATGCCCAAGAAAGTATACATAAAAAAGGAGTTACACATAAAAATAGAGTTACACGTAAAAATGGAGTTACACATAAAGGAATAACATTATGCGTAAAAGAATACGCGTAAAAGAAGTAGGAAATCATGTTATGCGTGAAATATTGTACGCCTAAAGAGTAACATTACATGTAAAAGAATACACATAAAGGAAGTAGCATTATTCGTGAAAGAATAACTTTACGCATGATTGAATACGCGTAAAGGAAGTAGCATTATTCGTGAAAGAATAATTTTACTCATGAATGAATACGCGTAAAGGAAATAACATTACGCGTAAAAGAATAACGTTATGCATGAATGAATACGCGTAAAGGAAATAGCATTATGCGTAAAAGAATAACGTTACGCATGAATGAATGAATACGCGTAAAGGAAATAGCATTACGTGTAAAAGAATAACGTTACGCATGAATGAATACGAGTAAAGAAAATAGCATTACGCGTAAAAGAATAACGTTACGCATGAATGAATACGCGTAAAGGAAATACGCCAAGCCAGAGTAGACTTGCGTAATCCAGATTCACGCTGACACGAATGATCGTTGGGCGTAGAGTTTGATGTTACGCGGGCACGTATAAACGTGGGCGTAGAGAACTTTCAGAACTCCAATTTTCGTAAAACCTTAATCTAAGCCTAAAATGTGACTTCCATGGATCAAATTAGGGTATGACACAAATCTCAACAACCTGGAATGCTCAAAACTTGGAAATAAGGAAGTTCGATAGATCAAAACCACCAAAATCCGAAAAAGGCCAATTTCTAGATCTACAAAAATAAAACTTTCAAATGCAAAAAATGTCAAGTTCTAAACTATCTTAGTATCATGAGAGAAAGACAAATGAACCATAAAAATGGGTTCACATGAGGAAGCAAGATGCACTTGCCTAAGCTCTTGGTAGGTGGAGAGAGTTATAAGGAAGAAGAAGAGTAAATGAGAAAAAGAAGTAATGAAGAGAGAGAAAGGGTTGGGCTTTAAATGGAGATGGTGGTAGGTAGGGGGTTGGTTGGGTTCATGATGAACCATCCTAAACCAAAATAAACCAACCCAAGCCGAACCCAAGATAAAGCAAAAGCAGAAAAAATACAGGAAAAATAATTAGCGTGAAATTAAAGGAATTAAATACAGAACAAATGCATGGTAAATATTAAAAAAATACATTCAAGCAGTACACGTATTAAAATACGCATTCTGGGAACGGGGAGTGACAAGATTTCAAATCGAAGTTAAAATAAGATTCTCAAGGGTCATCCCAGGAATCTCTTAAGGAATCCTAACAGTGATTGAGTATCCTCTTATTCTAACACTTTACTTTCTATACTCTATAACAGGCTCGTAGTAGTACAACTAAGTCGTTGTACTACTACGACATTGTACTAATGCAAATCTGGACCTGCATGGACCGGAGCGATGAGATCGTGTCTCCATAACCATCCTGAAGGCAGATCAAAACAAGAAGCAATTACTGATAATGAAGCGAAAAAAATCAAAGGAGGACAGTTGTTTTCAAAAGAAGACAATTAACAGCAAGAATAAGATAAGAGTTTTCCTAATGTGATTGAGTACCTGAACTTATCTCCTATATCCTACTGCAGGATGTAGTGATTCTCTATTTCGAGTACCACTATGAAATCACACTAGTTGTGATTGAAAAGAGACTTGCATGGGCTACCACTAAAAATGTGTCACGATCCGCACCCAGTGTAAGGGCACGAAACGTGCGTACGTCTAGCCTACACCGCAGTGTCGGCAGTAGAATGCTGTCCTAGGTCCAACATCTACACAATCTAGAATATGCTCCAATTGAAGAATGATATATATGGTACAACTCAATCACAATAACTAAGATGGAATAGAAGAAAGATAATCTCAACATAGAGTCACAATATGAATAATAATCCCGGTGTAAACCACACCATAATAAAATCTCAATACAATCACAATGTCTCAACAACTAGATAAAGATATAAGTCTAATCTAACTCATGGCAAGTCCTCAGTGACTACTGGATCCTGCTGAGGGTCCAGGTTACCTGTGTCAACTAGGCCTGCTCCATAGTTAGTGTCGTAGCAATCCTCATCATCTGTAATATTTTTAACGGATCCAGTCAGGATAGGAACGAATACATATCTCTCACACAGTTCATAACATGAAAGAAAATATAAAACAAGCTATAGAATAATATACATGAACTGATGTAAAAAAATAGTAGAAAGACTGTAAAAAGAAGAACATGATATAGTGGAAATAGATATACATGATATAGATAAGAAAATTGAGCTAACTACGTAATTTAAAGCACATGTTTGGTTATGTAAACAGGCTTGAGTTATACATGACTTAAATCTAGTTTGGAGTTATACATAAAATGGTGTAGATCACATAACCAAATAAATACTCTCCCTGCCTTAATCAGTACACAAGGATCTGTCAGGTTATGTTATTGTACATGAAAGTAGTGCGTCACATGGATAGCTAGTCCACATGTACACTGGATTATACATGAAGGCTCACATGATCATGAGTGTACATGAATGTCACATGAGTATACATGAATAAGTATGAATACAATGAGTAGACGATGCACATGATAAAGTACATGAGCACAATATACCCGATGTATCCGATGGGATAACATCGCATAAAGAGATCCATATAGTACTAATCCGTGATATATCGTGTCAGCAACAAGTAAACTAGTCTATAACAAGTAAATACGTCCAAGCAAGAATGAAACGGTCAGAGAATGTACTCGCCTGACAATCCGAGTTGCTGATGAGGATGTGTAACTGAACTGGAGTGATGTAAACCTATTTAATGTAACGACAAGTCAAAACATAGTCTAACATATCACAAGAAAGGACTACAATACAATTCTACATGCTTCTAAGTTCTTCTAGGTCAAAGTCAACCTTGGTCAACTCTGGTCAAACCTGGCCAACTCTGGTCAAACCTGGTCAACATTAAGTCAACTAGTTCGTTTACTAATTTTTAGGTCACACACAAGTTTTTAAGTCATTTGGAGTTCGTTTGAGTCGATTTGGATCAAGTTTGACCCAAAGTTGACTTTTGTCAACTTGGTCAACTTATCGGTCAACTCGACTAAACTAAGCTCATTGGGTTGATCCTAATCTGTTCCAATATCCTATAGTTACATTCATAGTCAATCCACATACATATAGGTATATTCACATTCATTAAGGCAATATATATATATATATATATATATATATATATATATATATATATACAAACACATATATATCTATACATACACATATAATTATATAATATGAGACTTGAAGGAAAAATGCGATAAAGGACTGTTGTGTAAAGACTCGAATCCGAGATTAAAACCAAGTTCTCAACTATGGGATATATCACATATATAAATACATATACACATATATCTATTTAAAGGGAAACTATATATATATGTAGACATATGCATAATATACATAATAACTCAATAGGTAAAAGGAAAAAATGATTTTGAAGAGGGAAAGGAATGTGAAATCTGAGAATAAGTTTAACTCTTACAAAACTGTCAACACATATTTATTTACATATAGTTTATAGGTTGAAATAAATATATATATATATATATATATATATATATATATATATATATAAAATATATATATATACATTATACATAAAGCAAAAAGCTATATATATACACAAATGATAGAATATTAGGAAATAAAAACCAACGATAAATTCCCACATATCCAGAATACCATATTACTGATATAAACTCAGGAAATATCAGTTAAAACTAAAGAAATCGAAATATCACAATTTCGATCAAAATATTGAATTGAAGGAAAAACCCAAAATCCATGTTAAGACCCAAAATGTAAAATACTCCAAACCAACTCACGAAACTTGGCAAATACGTTGGTCTCGACACGTGGGACGTGCTCCGGTACTCCCATGGTCGAAACCGTGTCCGTATCGTGTCCATAGAGTGCGTATCGAAAAACTAATTTTGCGTGTCGAAGAGGGTGTTCTCGCTCGATTGTGCGTCACACGCGTATCGAAAAGCCTCGTGCTCGTGCACACGGCTAGGTAGGGTCACGGGGTAGGTCTAGGACACGTCGACATGACACAAAGTTGCAGCGATGTGACACAGCGGCTCGTGCAACAGCGTGCGGCCTGCGTGCGCGCGTGCGTGCTCGTGCATGCGGGCTGCCGCTCGTGGCTTGCGCGTCCGGCCACGCCACGACTCAGGATCGAGTCCCGGGGTAGTCTAGGTATAGGTCTACGTGTTCCAACTCCTGGTACAGGTCCTCGACATGCCGTGTTCGCGTACGAAGGTCGTGTCAGCGGCGAATTTCAGCCTGAATGCACAGTTCAGTCGACCAGTGCACACGAGATTTCTTCGCACTCGCTTCACGAAATGACGTGAAATTTTATGGGCATGTGCGCAGAGCTTGCCCCTACGTTCTCGTAAAATTTCACATGAGACGGAGCTTTGTGCGTCGTGTTATGACGCACAGACAGCATGTATCACCCAGTTTCTAAAATGAGGGTAATTTTAAAATTTTGTATTTTATTTAATTTAATTATGATATTTAAATAATAATATAATTTTTGGTAATTTTTAACTATTTTAAAACTATTTAAAATTATGACTTATGATTTTGGTGTTTTGCTAGTGATACCGTAGAGACTGTCTGTCCTGGAGCATAACCATGTGATTTGGAATATTCATTTATTATTTTTAGCCTAAGGGTAATTTGGTTATTTTGACTAATTAAAATTTTTGATTTATTTATTGGATTGATGGTTGATGGTTTAACTTTTGCTAGTTGTGACATAAGAGACTAACCTAGATGTCGACCCTAGTTAAGGTGACTTGATTAGCATGGAGAGACCCTAGTCTGACTTATGTCAATCTAAGTTAGTCGTGTAGGAATCAAGACTTGACTAGAAGGCTTAGTGAATTGGTCAATAGGGTTGAGGCTTAGGAGATTGATTTCTAGACTAGTGCTAGTTGGCCCATGGCCCATGACTTGAAACCCTAACCCTAATTTTCTTCATTATGACCAGCCACTAGGTCATTCCCAACTCCTATTGTTCTTGCCTCTTTTATATCATTTCTCCATTTGACAAAACCAAGGTTTGTTCCCTTCTTCAAAATTTATATTTTATTTATTTAACATCCTTTTTCATCCTGGTCTTTTGCATTGAGTCCTAATTGATGTTTATGGACTGTTGGTGGAGAGCCATTTCAGTTTGGAATCAATTTGGAGCATTGGGCCATCAAGAAGAATACCCCCCATTTGAAGCTTTCTCTTGAGATTGACACCTATAGGTAAAACCCCTTAAATAGTGTTATTATTCTGATTTCTTTGCATATTAGGCTAGATCTAGGTGTCCCCTAGTTGTCCCCAAAATTTGGGCACAATTCGTGTCCTTTTGGTGTCCGTATCGGACACGTATCATAGTGTATAGCTAGGTGTTTGTTAAAATGCCTCATAGGATTTTATTTTCGATTTTTGTAAAACTAATTATAGGGATCCCTAGATCTACGTGTGTGTATTAATTTTTGTGAAGACTGAAAGTATTTTCATGTCGTTTCCGTGTTGGAAACGACCGTGGACACGCTGCACGACACCGCGTACGGTTGCCCTGCCTCTCGAGCACTGTAGCGGACACGACACAGCACGTCTTGACAGGAAATTTTATGGATACCTAGGCGACGTGTCTGACACCACACTGAGAAATTTTTTGCCTATCTTATCGAGCAGTTTGGGAGAAATCCTGCCCGCATCGAATTGACACTACACTGCTACACGTGAAAAATCACATCTGATACGCACCTGTGGTTCAGGCACGACACGTCCCCAACCCGATTCAGGGTGATGGACACCTAGAACTATCCCTGGCGAACATATATGCACGAGCACGAGGACACTGGGACACTGTGTCGAGTCCACGAGCTCGTGTCCTCACTGCACGAGACAGTGCTCGACCAGTGTCCTGTTCTTTGTTCGAATCCTGTTTGGAAACGTCTGTGTCGACTTGTGTGGACACGAGAGCACTCACCTAGACATGTACACATGTACATGATCAATACCAACCTATTAGATTAACTATTTTGTTGATTTCAATTCGATTTTGGGTGAACTCGTATTTCACCTGATACATTGGAACTGTCAGTTGGGTTTTGAGGGTTTAAATGTATTAACTGTTTGGTTGTGGGTTTACTTTGAATGTAGGTTGACCCACATACACCTAAAATTAGCTAATATGTTAGGTTGTGACTAGCATGGATTTCTTTGTTTTCGAAATTTACATTTGGTTGGAATGAACTGTCAAGACTGATACATAGTTTCCATGTTTCCTGATTTTTTTCCCATTTCGAGTTTTGTGATACACTGAACACTTGGACACTCTGTGACACTTGACACACTATGACACACAGGTAACACATTATTCACACCCTTCCCTTTTCCAATTTCGGGTTTGAGTACGTAGTTGATTGGTTTGTTCATTGGGTTTAAGTCATTTATTTTAAATGATTTCAGTAGGTTGATTAGTTGATGTTGGATTCTGAATTTTAATGTGTATTAACCTATTTGTGTATTCCATTGATTGTTTGTACACTTGAGCAAATCTAAAAAATTGCTGGAATGCCAGGGTTCACATGGTAGAGATTAGTTTTCCTATTCCTTAGTTTGTAATTGCAATTAGGTTGGGGATTCCCTTAATTGATGCACTGATTGGTTGATTTGAATCTGAGAATTAAATATTCTTTCATCTTGCTTATTCACACATTAAAATCTGAGAGTGATATACCCATTGCACTCATACACCATATAGACACATTTTGCAACTGAATCAGAGAACGAATAGGGTTTGAATGTGCACTGTTTTAAATGAAAACTGAAATTGAGACATCACTGATTCATATATTGACACACACACCCTTTCTAAAACAAATTTTCCTGAGAACTAAACCTATCTACCTACTGTCACAACCTGTGACACATTTAAACACACACACATGAGCTGATGTTACCCACACACACATGCACAAACTGACACTCTCATCCACTTTACACACACACATGATGAGAACACATTGTCCTGAAATATGGGTACACACATGAATGTTTACTCACACATACACACACATTGTCACCTCGACACACACATACATTGCATTGATTTCCTTCTCTGTTTTCACCAAGACACTGAATCCCTGAACACATTTATTACTGTCATTAACCTGTGAACCAATTACTGAGATGTTGTGCACTAAAATTTCTTGAACTTTACATTCCTTTTCTAAAACTGATTGGTGTTTCATTTGTCATGTTTAGTCCCTATACATGTGTGTTAGTTACTAAGTGTTAGTTTATAGTTGTGTTAGAGACTTTGATAAATAGATTTAGAATTTGGTGTTAATGGTTAGGCTTAATATGGACTGTCAAATTCTGAAAAAACCTGAGAATACTTGAGCCATGTGTTATACACAACTGTTATCTAAATTTGAGTTTTTACATTTGCCTTCACCCATTGACACATTCTCTATTGATTCACTGATTTCAATTCTACATTTCCTAATATCCTATGTCACTCACAACTTAGCTTAACACCCTAACTATTCACTGTCATGCACTGACCAATTTGACACATGCTCCACACACACACATTGCACTCTCTATATGTACATGTATGTTAATAGCCTATATACATATATAATGTCTATATATGCATAATGTGGCCTATAAGTGAATGTGTGTTATTATATTAAATTAGATAAATATTCAATATATACAATATGTGTGAATATGTGATATGGCCTATATGGCCTATAGCCTATATACATGGCACATAGCCTATGGGATGTACCCCTATGTGATACAGCCTATGTATATGGCTTGAATGCCCAGTGAATGTGTGTTGTTGGCTTGTATAGCCTAGTTTTGATGTGTGAATGCTAGCCTAGGCTTGGTTAGGCCTAGTGAGACTTGTTAGACTTATTTAGGTTAGGCTTGACCTAGATGATCTAGTTTGACTAGTGTGGTTGACTAGAGTTGACCAAGTGTTGACTATAGTCTAGTTTGACCTAGTCAGCATGAAGATGCATTGTAGATTACAATTATCATTCCTTGTATACATCTTGACTTGTGTTGCTCTAACTAAGAGTCAGTTACCTCATCTCGGATAGTACATTTACTTCAGACATTCAGATACGAGTCGAGTATATTCTCTGATCATTTCATAACTTGCTTAGAATTATATTCCTGCTCTAGTTTACCTTATCTGATGCTGTCACGATATTATCATGGATTGGTGCTATATGGATCCCTACATTGAGATGTTATCCCCCTCGGGAGCATCGGATACATCGTATCGTGTGTTTCATGTACATCGTGTATTCCTCGCTCTCATGTTATTCATGTTTATCATGTGCTTCATGCTCGTTCGTGCTCGCTCGTGTACTCTCATGTGGTATCATGTTCGGTCATGTTTCTCGTGCATTCATGGATAACCTATACTTTATGTGTACCCATTTATGGTCTTCATGTGAAAACCATGTACGTAACATAACTTGTCTGGATCCTTGTGTATTGATTGGGGTATGGCGGAGTATAAATAGTCATGTGAACAATTCCAAAGTAGTATAGCCATGTACGCCTCTTTAGTATAGCCATGTACAAATTAAGCCGTTCACATGTCGACTTTGTACTCTAAATCACTAGTCACTGGTAGCTCTCTACTTATAGTAGATATTTCTATTACAGTTCTCTTTCTGTTTACATCATGTACTTTTATTCAGTTTCATGTATCGTACTCTCTTGCATGTTTATATTCTCTAACCTGTTATGATCTGCGTGAGATGTATTGTACTCGCTCCCGTCCTGACTGGACCTGTTAAAAATTTTACAGAGGATGATGAGGAACCCTGCACCCCTTACTTTGGAGCTTGCCTAGATGACACTCGCGACCTGGACCCCTGGGGAGGTTCAGGCAGCTGCTGAGGATGATACCCATGCTTAGTATAGATAGCTTAGGCTGTTCTTCTTTTTCATGATTAGTTGTCGTCCTTGTTTTTAGAGTTGTATATTTAGAGATGTTGAGACTGGTAGTTGTTAACTTTGTTATTCATTCTGCTGTACCTCAGTTGAGGATTTTTTTATCTATTTCATCGTGCCATATTCTATCTCTAGATTGTGATTGAGTTGTACCTCTGTGTTAGCCTCCTTATGGAGAGTATTTCATGTTATGTTAGTTATAGTTCATGACCTAGAACAGCGTTCTACCGCCGACGCTGCGGTGTAGGCTGGGCGCTGTTACGTACTCTTACTCTCGCGGTGGGTGCGGGTTGTGACACGTTTTTAGTGGCGGCCCATACAGGTCGAGTTTATGTAGTGGTATTCGAACTAGAGTATCACTACAACCTGCAATAGGATTAGGATTTTCCTTGAGGTACTCAATCATATTAGGAAAAACTCTTAAACTAAATTCCTGCCGTCTGAATTCCTGTTGGAATTGTTTCCTTGAATAACTGTCCTCCCATGAATTATCATTTCTATCTCAGTATTGATTCCTTGTTTGATCTGTCTCCAGGATGGTGATCGAGACACGATCGCATCGCTCTTGCTCAATAGGTGCTAGTGAGAGGCCTACCACCCCTCTCCTGATTGTAGATGCTGGGACCACAGTACCCCCTATTTCTGCTCATATAGGAGCGTCTGCAGCTTTTGGGAGTGCACCTCCACCTGTCCGGAGGACTTCTCCCGTCATTCCGGATATGAATCAGCAGCAGTTACCTTCAGGGACAGTATATACGGCTCAGATGTTTACCTTTTTCCAGCGATTCTTGGAGTCTCAGCAGCAGATACAGCAGAGCCAGTCTGCTGATATCCGACAGAGCATACAAGATACTCACCAGTTGGTCAGGACGACAGTAGAGCTGGTGGCTGCTCAGCCACAGGGAAGTCAGATACAGCCGTATCAGCCGAGGACACCAGACATCCAATCCTTTAAGAAGATTGGACCCCGAGACTTCAAGGGTACAGAGGGCATCATATATGCTGACGATTGGATATAGCACATTAAGGAGATATTTCGATTGGCACAGATACCAGCTAGATTACAGATCGAGGCAGCAGCCAATCAGATGCAGGACTTGGCCCGTACTTGGTACCAGATGGACCCGAGGGTTGGTACAGCCGGTCAGACTTGGGCAGCATTCAAGAAACTATTCAAAGAGAAATTCTTTCTCGATACAGCACTCGGTGCCTTGGAGGCGCAGTTCGAGAGTTTGGTTCCGGAGAACCAGACCGTTGAAGAGTATGCCGGGGAGTTTTGCTATTTGAGTCGATTTGTTGAGGATCTTACTAAGACCGGGAAGGCGAGAAGGTTCCGCAGAGGTTTGATCAGGGAGATCAGGTCGTATACCAAGAGCGGCCGCGACGCCACTTTCGAGCAGATTCTGGTAGGAGCCATGGCAGCGGAGGACGATCTTGGGCTAAAGGAGAAGAGGACGCTAGATACTCAGGGAGCTAGTGGAAGTACGGGCCCGGCTAAGAGGCCCCACCTACAGATTCAGCAGCAGATGCCCCGTTTGCAGATTCAGCAGCAATATCCGCAGCAGATGCTACCTCTACAGTTTCAGCAGCAGTATCTGTCACTACCATTTTTCTAGCTTGAGGGTATTTTGGTCATTTTTGAAATTTTGGAAATTATTTGGAATTATTATGTATTATTTAGATTTATTGGAATTAATGTGATTTTTAGAGATTTTTAGTATAATTGATTTTGGTATTTTAGTTGACTTTGACTTATGTTGACTTTGGAGACTAACCTAGTGGCTAACCTAGGTCATGACTATGTGATTAGTATATGGAAACCTAGGTTGACTTAAGTTAGTGATCATTAACCCATTAGAATTTATTTTGGAAAAATAGGATTTGAATTGTTTAAGGAATGGCTTGTGATTTCACAAGTCATGACTTGTGACTTAAGGCTTAATAGCCCATAGGCCCACACCATGAACCAACCCTAACCCTAATCATCCCATGGTATCCACCATTGATCCTTTTCCCCTATTTAATCCCCTCCTAGAAATTAGGGCTAGCCTCCTTAGGAATTATTTGCCATTTTGGAAAGAGGTGAGTCCCCATCTTCCTTAATCCATAGAAAATCCATTTTAATTCGTTTTTCCTCCAAACTAATTGTATTAGGACCTAATATTAGTCTACTTGTTGTTGGTATAGAATATTTTCAGGAAGGAATCAATTTGGGGAAGTTTTGGTGGATTGAGGAACCATTCCAATTGGAGCTTTTGTGAGAATTTGACATCAATAGGTATAATCTATTCTAATCCATGAATTTACTATTTTATTGCATTACTAGGATGCCCTAGCCCTAACCTAACAGTAGGATAGCTAACCCTAGATTTTGAGTCCATTACGTATCCGTATCGGACACGTATCAACGTGTATAGGAACGTGTTCGACGAAATGCCTCAAAGGGCATTTCGACCTAATTTCTGGATTGTGTTTGAATAGGAAAATAGATCTTGACCTTGCTTATGCATTTCTATTGCTCTGAGCACGTATTAGTGTCGTGTCGAGTCCACACGAATACGCGAACACGTGGTAGCGCGTGCGCGTGCACGGGCACTGTGCATGCCCTGCTGCACGGGTGCAATTGCGACACGGACACGCGACGTGGACACGTGACGTGGACACGTAGGATTTGGCACACACCGAGGGGCAATGTCTGCCACCCCGTGTGTCGAGTTGCACGGCCTCTCGTGTCGTGTCGGACACGCACGAGCGCGTGCACTAAATTTGCACTGTGCGGTTCAGTGTGCAGTGTTGTGTCCTCTATGTTAATTCGATTTTTAATAGTTTAAATTATGTTTTTACTTGTTAACTAGATCCTATATATCATGTATAATCTATGATTAGACTAGGTTTACATGTTAGATTAGGTTTAATGGGAAGAATTGGGTTCGAATTGGGAATTTACTGCATTCTCTGATACTTTCTGATACCTTGTCATTTCAGCTTTTTTTTCCTAACATAATTTCCTGATTTGAATGATGGATTTCAACTGTTATATGTCCCCACATGTTTGGTTGTTATGATAGCTCAATGTCACATTCGATTGGTCTTATGGTATTGAGATTAGGCTTTGGTTCATGAATGAGGAATTAGGCCTTGGGTTGATTTCGAATACTGAAACTGTCAATACCTAAGTATATTGGACTGAATGTGTTTTTATGAACTGAGTTTGTGTTTCATAACCTGAGAATGAGCTTTTAGGCATTATGTTGATTTGGTATTGAACTGAGAACTGATTCCATTCAAACCTGATACTTTGTTTACTGTAAACCAAACTGGACTGATTTTCCTTCCTTTCAATCTGTGAACTATTTTAGTTCTTTAAATGTTGATTTAAATCTGAGTTTTGTGTTCCTATTAACTGTGAATGTTCCTCCTAAAAACTGGAATTGAATTCCAATTCCTTTCCTTTTTGAATGCCATGAAACCTGGGATTACTTCCTTATTAACTGAACTTTGAACTGTTAAATGATTTTTGTGTTAATCTAATATATGGGACTGAACTGAAATGGTTCCAAAACCTGGAATTGATTTCCATTTCTTTTCACTGTATCATTCCTAAAACTGAGATATTGATTTCCTTTCTCTTTAAAAACTGAGACTAATTTCCATTTCCTGAGATTGTGTTCCTATAGGCAAATGTGTACTGTTTGTTCCAGATTTTTTATTCAATTTCTAGCATCATATTTAACCTATTTTTACTGCTAATTAATGTGGTTTAAAACCTCAGATTTGTTCACCTATATGTTCTATTGGTGTGTTGATTTGGGGTTAAAATGGTTTTGAGTTGGCTTTTAAATCTGGAATTCTAGTTGAGGCTGTTGACTGAGTTGTGTTGGACTGTTTAAACTATTAAACTGAGTTGAACTGATTTGTTAGTGTTCTCAAAATTGAGATTTCTGGGTTATGGGCTGAACTGAGATATGGGTTAACTCACTGTTGCCTTTTGTTCACTGTTAATGCAATGCTTCTATTTCCCTTCTTGTTTCCTTGCACACACAAATGTGTTCACCCTCACTCTCACCCATCCTCATGACTGAACCCTATTGACACCCTCTAGCCTCACACATACACACACACACGAGCACTAGTGTCATATATACATGTATAGGTATTGAGATGAATAGATACATATATATCCAATATATATATTATACATGTGTTGTACTTTTATGGATATATATATATATATATATGTGTGTGTGATATGTTATAGGTAGCCTACATGATAGGTATAATCCTATATTAGATTGTTTGATATATTAATGTGTGTATTATAGTTAGACTTATGATTTGACATGTAGATATGAGTTATGGGTTGGCTATGGCATGGTATGCCTAGTATGGAGTCTAGAATAGACTGTTAGCCTTGATAGAACCTAGAATAGCTTGTTTGACCTAGTGAGGATTGGTTAGACCTAGTTGACCATAGTTTGACTTAGGTTTGACTTTAGGGTTGACCAGAGTTGACCAAGAGTTGACTTTGGTCTAGATTGACCTAGATTCATGTAGAATGCATTGATTTGCATCTTATTATCATTGCAGACTCTTAGTGACTTGTACTGTTCTATAGGAGACAGACACCACTCCTCGGACAGTATATATTCTCCAGATTCACCGGATACAGGCGAGTACATTCTCTGATCATTTCATATCCTGCATTAGGAGTATATTTCCTGCTTTAGATTACTTTACATGATACTGACACGTTGGAAACATGGATTAGTACTATATGGATCTTGTTGTGCGATGTTATCCCCTTAGCGGATACATCGGGTACTCGTATTCGTGTACTTTATCATGAACATCGTGTACTCCTTGTATTTGTGACATTCGTGTACGAAACATGTGAAACCGTGTATAATCATGTATTCACATGACCTTCGTGTACAATAACATAACTTAGCCAGATCCTTGTGTATTGATTGGGGCGGGGGGAGTAGAAGTGGTTATGTATTCAATCCAGTAGATTACTCGTATACAACCTCTGTAGATTACTCGTGTACAACATCGTACCGTTTACATAACAATCTTGTGCTCTGAATCACTAGACATTGTTAGTTCTTTATATACTGTAGCTATTTATTTATAGTCTTTCCTGTTTATCATATTATTCTTCATTTTCTTGTATCTTACTCTCTAGCATGATTATATATCCTGACCTGCTATGATTTGATGAGATGTACTGTGCTCGCTCCTGTCCTGATTGGACCTGTTAAAAATTTTATAGAGGACGAGGCTGAGGCGTTCTGCCCTACCTACTACGGTGCTACATTAGATGAGTGCCTGGACTTGGACCAGCAGCAGGATCCACTAGCAGTAGACGACACTCCCTTAGATTAGGATTGTCTTTACTTTACTTGGTTTACTGTATTTAGATTCTGGGATATTTCTGAGATTTGTATTTATTCTAGACACTTAGAATTCTGGGTTTGTATCTCTGTGATGTTTCTCTCCTGGATATTATCTATCTTTTATATCATTCTATCTTATCCTGTTCTGCCTTAGTTGTGATTGAGATATATTCTGTTATGTCACCCCCATTCGGGGAGTATAACTGTTATTACCTTCAACTGTTAGATGTTGTGACCTAGGACAGCGTTCTACCGCGGACGCTGCGGCGTAGGCTGGACGTACCCACGTCTCGTGCTCTTACTCTAGGGTGTGGGTCATGACAGTATCAGCAGCCAAGGGTCTACTTTCAGCAGCGACAGTTTCAGGACCGTGTATCCTTCCAGCAGGCACAGCAGCCACAGAGGCAGCAGCAGGCCCCGGTACAGCAGCTTGTCATTATTTGCCCATTCTGTAAGAGACCAGGGCATAATTGGGGTGAATGTCGGAAGAGGCTGGGCAGATATTTACTTTGCGGAGGATCTGATCATCGGCTGAGAGAGTGTCCCGAGTCATCGGGACAGACAGTTCAGGGAGCAGGAGCCAGGGCTCCGGTAGGCCAGCATAAGGGATTACCCTTACCGACTCAGCAGCAGAGGTATATGCAGCATCAGCATCAGGCCAGGTGAGGCCAGCAGGAGTGAGCTTTTGCCAGGACAGTCGAGGATGCTCAGGTCGTTGGAGATCTAGTTGCAGGTTTCGTTCTTTTGATTCCATTTCCGTAATTGCCTCTTATAGCTATCTTGAATTTCGACTCCCTCTGTTCCTTGTTGGTTGATCAATTATGTCCTGTTGTTCTTGTGTTATGTTTAAATTCTTTTGAGATGAATCATATGGACTAGGTCACCTCGGTTATAGAATCTAGAATCTTCAATAGTCGTGTTTAGCTGGCATAGTGAGGACATATAGTCAGTTTTAGGACGTATTTCTCGGGTGTGGGAATTTAAGGTTTTCGCTGCCAAGCATGCGGCAATGCAAAAATTTTAAATACCATAATTCTAGAGGTATATACCTTAGTCGAGTACTCTATGATTATTGTAGCCATGCTCACTAGCACGACGAAGATTCTGAGTATCATGATTTTGGACAGACGCATATGATTATCTGACAGTATGTTTGAGACTTTGATTGTTGTCACGACCCGCACCCGCTTTTCGGATACGAAGCATATCCAAACCCAGCCTACGCCGCAGTGTCGGCGGTAGAACGCTGTCTATACTCACAAGTCACTGAATCTATAATCACGGGAAGTTCTAGATCTCATCCACAGAATAATCAAGACATAAACAAGATCAGTGAATATCCATGAAACTAAGCAATAATGAATATAAACTGAATGTATCCAAAATCAATGTCACGTCCGGTGGACACAAATCTACTACCAGTAGACGAAAAAGTAGAGAAATACAAGAAATGAACCAACTGAGTGCAACCTGCTAACCAATTAACCTCAACTTGCAAAGCGCCGTGATCTGAAGCTAACTCAATCCACTCGTCTGCTCCTGACTCAAACTCGGCTAACCTGAGGAGATCATTAGGTCCTCAGATGACATAGCAAGATACATAATATACATGCCTATCTAGCAGTTTTATCATGCGCAAGAAATAAACAAGAAAGAACAAGAACAAGACCAATGACCACGAACACTAACACGAACACGAACACTAGAACAACTACGTGTAAATGAACTGCCGGATGAACGATAATCACGAGATCAATGGAAGAAACCAAACCTGTCACCCCCGTTTCCCGTATTTCGTAATTATACTCGAAGTTGGATTTTGGCATGTATCTTATTTTCTTGACTAGCGGATTTTGGATTTCTCGTACATTGGTTCTCGACCCGGCTTGGTTTATTTTATGGAGAAGGATTGGTTTGGTTTGGTTTATTTTACATTGGAACACCTTAGCCTATGCTCCTCCCTCATTTCCACCACAACCACCCTCTTTATTATCTCCACCTACCTTTCTCTCTCCTAATAATTCTCTCATTTATTTCTTCATCTTCTTCTTCCTTCCTCCACACAACACCATCACCCCTTAGGCAAGTGCACCTTGCCACCACTTGAGAACCACTCTTTATTTGTCCATTAGCTAGATTAGGCCATGGTGATCAACATTAGAACTTGACATTTTGTGATTTGGAGTCTCCATTATTCTAGATCTAAGTTTCTTCTATTTTCGGTTTTGCATGGTTTTGATCTATTTAAGTTGTATTTTTATGGATTTTGATGTTCTTATGTTGGAGAGAATTGAATTTCACCCAAGATAGAACTTTGCAAAGTCGAATTTGGACTTATTTTGACCAAGTTATGGACTTTTGAAGCTTTGGGTTCAACCTATGGAGTTCTTGCTGATTTGGAGAAGACAGTGAGCAGTGTACGCGAGCTTTTTATCTTGTGCCACTGAGCTACGCGCGCTCTTTAGCGCAGCGCAGTCCGATCCATATGCTGCCTTGATGAGGAGTCGTATGGAGTTCATACGCTGCCTTGATGAGGAGTCGTATAGAGTTCATACGCTGCCTAGATGAGGAGTTGTATGGAGTCCATACGCTGCCTTTTGGGAGCGTATGTCTTGCATACGCTCACTTGGGTGACAAGGAGTCGTATGGAGTTCATACGCTGCCTTGATGAGGAGTCGTATGGAGTTCATACGCTGCCTTGATGAGGAGTCGTATGGAGTTCATACGCTGCCTTGATGAGGAGTCGTATGGAGTCCATACGCTGCCTTTTGGGAGCGTATGTCTTGCATACGCTCACTTGGGTGACAAGGAGTCGTATGGAGTTCATACGCTGTCTTGATAAGGAGTCGTATGGAGTTCATACGCTACCTTTTGGGAGCGTATGTCTTGCATACACTCACTTGGGTGACAAGGAGTCGTATGGACCTCATACGCTGCCTTTTGGAGGCGTATGGAGTACTTGCACTGAGCGTATGACTTTTGTACTGAGCGTATGGCCTTTGGCTGACTTGGTCCTATGTCAGCGTGTCAGATTTGGTTTTATTTTCCTTAAGCTTGGCTCTTCTATAGCCCTGTATATTGATATTTTATTAGATATTTTACGTCCATTTTATATCCTTACACCTTTTGTCATGAACTTGATAATCATGAATTTATGTAATATGTTTGGAAAGGATAATTGAGCCTGACACGATAGTGACCCGTAGTGGTGCACTCCTGACATGAGTAACCTGACATGACCTGATAGTGGCCGTCGTGGCGCACTCCTGACTAGTACACTTGACCTGATAACCTGACATATTATATCTTGATAAGCTGTTGCGACGGCTACTTGACATGACATGACCTGTATAATAACCTGGACACCGTGGGCGATTGTGCTTGTATAAATAAACCAGTCCTGTCTTGCATCATGTCTAGGATGGGACTCCTGAGTACCACGGTCAGGAGTACCTATTGAAATGAACTAAGGACTAATAACTAGATTAATACATTAGTCATGAAGAGATTTCCCAGCTACAGGCAATCCCGTTACCTGGGCACGCCTTGGGATCTGTAGCCTGCCGTCGAGTAGGGCACATTTCCAGCACACTGTCATGTGTTGCACCCTTCAAGCTACCTAAGGGTACATTCGTTTCCTGGACGATGTACCCACTTGAATTCAACTCTAATCTTTTAACCCGGGTAACCTGGATGGTCTGCAGGGCTTGTGGCTGTAGAATAATCTTACTGCATCTTGTTAGTAATTAGGCTTGTGACAACCCTAGTTAGTTAAAGTATCAAGCCGTAATTCTTGCTTGGCCGTGAAGTGATTGGATGGAGTCTAACCAGTCTAGTCTTGCCCTGATCCTGTTCCAGATTATTGAATGACCAGAATGCTTGTATTTATTTTACCGATAAATGGTGAGAATTCCAAGTTCTGTTCAGACGAAGGGTTACAACCCCGGTCCTTGTTTGGTCTACGGGTTGTAACCTGGTTATCTGAATAGTTCCATGGTTATCTCGTCGTATATCATCCTGGTGTATTTTCTTTATTCCCAGTTCTTACTTTTATTTATATCTTGTGCTGATTGCTGGTTTTAGTTCTTAAGTGAAGCTTCCTTTGTGGCACTTGCTCTTTCTGGGGTCTGACCCAGCTGGTTTTGTGTGGCCAGATTTCGGAGTAGCTCCAGAGGATCTACCGACCTTCCTGCCAGATGGTGAACACTAGAAGGAATCCCGGCAACGAGTGGGTTTTATTTTGCTCTCCCATTCCCTTGTAAAAATATTCTTTTGAGGCGTTTAGCCGACGAGCACCTGTTTAGCTCGATTGCACTTACTTACTGTCTGCCTACGGGCTGTAACATGATTAACAGATCCTAGGGTTGATCATGTATGACTAAACTCTTGCTAGTCCTGACATTTTGTAACGACTAGCTTCATGATCAACTGAATATGTAATGTTTGGGATGCCTTACTATTGTATATTTAAGGATCATACATCTTGTGATTTTTACTTGCTTGTGATTGAGACACTAGGCTTGTTCATGACCTTAAGAGACTGTTGGCTTGTAGATAAACCCTCATATATCTAGACAGCCGTGACCGTATAGCGAGATGGATTCCATTTCATATACGTAGCTGGCTATGTCTGCCCCCGCTCTCCAGTATTCTGGTTCTGGGGCGTGACAAAACCCTTGTCCCGAGTGTGGACTCTCTGGTTTGAACTAAGCACTAACCCTCGTCCCGAGTGTGGACTCTCTGGCTAGCGCACGATAAGACACCCTCGTCCCGTGTGTGGATTCTCTGGTGTAATTGGTCAACCCTCGTCCCGAGTGTGGACTCTCTGGTGCCAATGATCACGACAAACACCCTCGTCCCGTGTGTGGACTCTCTGGTGCACCAAACAACCCTCGTCCCGAGTGTGGACTCTCTGGTTGTGTAAAACGATAATCAAGGCTATGGCAGTTCACTACACGTACTCGTTCTATGACACGACTCAAGCAAGGTACTGACGAGAAACAGCAAGTGTGAACCACAAGACCAAACATGAACACGGTTATATACAGTGAAAACAACTCAAAAGAATATAATACGAACAGCACATGTCCATAAACAATCAAAACTGGAAAATGAAATACAATGCATGTAAATAAAACTGTAGAGGATGGCAAGGTATACTTGTCTTAGGTCCTGAGCTGCAAGTACGGTTCAGAGCACTGATTCAAATCCAAATAACTTGTTTAGATGGTTTGACAAGATCAATACGCAGTTTAAAGGTACCAATAAGCTTATCTATCTAGATTAGAATGTTTCTGTAACATGGTTATCTTAGTAGACTTGGGAACAATCCCTAGTAGATAGTCACATGGCCTATAACCTATAGCCTATAACCAAACCCATATGGTGAAGATAATTGGACTACCCCTAGCATTATTGCTAATCCAATGCTACTTCCACCTTCATTCCTGTGCACTCACCCTAGTCCCCTATATTTGTAGGTAGGCCTATTACAAACTAGGAAATGTCCTACTTCACCTCTGTGAACTGGTGGGAGGGGCATTGGTCATCAACAAATAAGGCTAACCATTATTCCTTGATACCTTGAGTACAAGGTTGTACAACAAACCCAAACAATGTGTTGACACTCAAATAAAATGGACTGATATCATTACAATATAGATATGGCTGACACAGGATTCAATATTATGGTTGTAGTAGATCATGCTATAGTGTGCGCAATACAAGGGTAATGTATGTGCTATAATTGAAAAGGGTATAGTTGGTTCCTTCTCCAGAATTTGGGCATCTAAGGTCTTGTCTTGAGTACAATACCTCCTTCCTTGGGTACCCCTCTATGTGTATTCCCTTTCTAACAGCATATTGGTGTTGATCTAGGAGTTTAATTGCTATCTAATGACATCTGTAACAGTCTCTTATACTACCTATCACAGTCATCTGGCTTATGAGTCCTGTACTTATCCAAAACACACTACCTATTATAGTCACATCTACTATTCCCTTATAGATGTCATCAAACCTGGTCTAGAGGCCTTTTCCCTTATATACTCTGTTCTCAGGAAATCCTGATGAAGTTGCGCTGATTTGGAATTTAAAGACACTACTCTACTTTCAGAATACAGTAGACCACAGTTCAGTGAGATGAATGTCTAATTTGGGTATGTACTTGTCATTGGGTGACCCCAATACTTATCTACTATGGTTTTATGTTGACATTTAGAGTACTAACCTTCCAACTGGCTATGCCCGGCATCCCATTACTGATTCCCTTGGCTATTAATAACTTGTACGAGGTGTCACTTGATAATGCCTATTGCATCAACACCACCAAGGAGTTGCAGTCATAGGGAAAATATACACCCTCCCTTCACCTCGAATAAAGATTTTTAAAACTGAGAAGTACCAGAAGTCTGCAGGCTTGTAATACATATATATAGCACCAATGTATCAGAAACTTTTGACCTTCATAAATCAACAATAGAATCAAATAGTGGGTGCCCGGTTCTTGACCACACATTGAACCTTAACCTATGCTACCTGTGCATCCATCCTATAACAGAGCAATGGCATTCCCCTGTCCTGGTATCGAACTCGATACCCAAACCATACTGAAATCTGATAACAGTTTTATCAAAACTCGACGCTCTGGTTCAAGTCGAATCCATACTGAAATCCTGATACTCCCTCCCGTATCCAAATACATAACCTGTCCTAGACTAATGCAATTTCCACGTTGCCCATAGGATACGCGAGATGCACACACGTATTACTGTTTCTCTACTCAACACACACATTCACAAGTAATTTTCCAATTCCTACACACAACCCCTCTATGGAGATTCTTCTTATCCTCTAACCTGTTAAGCATATCCAGGAATCCCACGCACATGGAAGCCATGTTTTCCCAAAATTATTACAGTTGCACACATCTACCTAGGTACAAAACACACATGCTAACCGAATACCTGTGCGGCTTGGACTGCTATACCTATACCTTCTCCATCCCATATCCCTCAAGGATATACCGATGGTTTTCCAGCTGTTCTTGACATGGACACCTGTGAATGACTACCCGCCCTTTAGTTCAGGTAAGGGTATGTCTCCCTCTCTACTACAGGCTATCTTAGACATAATTTAGTCCCTCCTACCTGCAGGTATACATGTATCCTACTTATGTTTCATGCCTGGACGGTTACACATATATATCTATGGGACTGTAGGCAGCCCCATCTACTGCTGTATAAGAGTCTATATACCTATATGTGAAGTCTGATATATCCATGTGTACTCAACTAAACTCTAATACATGAGTACTGCCCCACAACTGGATGTTCCCATGTTTTTTCTGCAACCTAATGAATGTATTACAGACACATGATCATATACTGTGTATACGGATACATGGGTACAGGGAAAACCCCCCTCTCTTAAGTATAATTTTGAATACCAATAGTTTGCAACATGAATTTTCAGGATTAAGAATTGTGTACCTATTAGATTAGTCGCCTGAACTTGGATGATTCTTGTTCCTTCTCAATCCCTCCGCTCCTTGCGATCTTGCGACAGAAACTAGGGTTTCGAAGAATTTAGAGGCTGGTGGGTGGTTCGTGGGAACAATCGAGAATTGAATTTATATACCCCTGCACAATCCAAAGGAGATAAGAAGATGGGATTCAAATCGAGTTTGAAACAGATTCGATTCTATCTCTCTTGGATTCGATGGGATTTGAATGAGAGTTAGATCATACTCAATGGTTTCGATTCATAGCAGGATGAGTTCAAATCCCTGCTAGATTCTAACTTGGCCGTTAGGAATTTAAATTCAAACGTTTTGCAATTAAGCCCTCTACAAAACTGTATTTACACCTCTTCTTAAAATGACCCCTGTACTTACACATTAAGGTCCTTGCTTCTTTCCTATATTCCTATTAGGTCCCTCCATCATTCATTGCGAAACAAAGAAACAAACAAATATAAGTGAGACAAAAACAATTGGGTATGAATTTAATAAATTCGAAAAAAAATTGGTCACGGGGTTGACAATTGTGGGGTGTTTGACCTAGAAGGACTACTACCATTTTAATTTCGAGGACGAAATTTTTCTAAGGTGGGTAGACTTGTAACACCCAGTTTCTAAAATGAGGGTAATTTTAAAATTTTGTATTTTAATTTATTTAATTATGGTATTTAAATAATAATATAATTTTTGGTGACTTTTAATCGTTTTAAAACTATTTAAAATTATGACTTGTGATTTTGGTGTTTTGCTAGTGAAACCGTAGAGATTGTCTGTCCTGGAGCCTAACCATGTGATTTGGAATATTCATTTATTATTTTTAGCCTAGGGGTAATTTGGTCATTTTGACTTATTAGAATTTTTGATTTATTTATTGGATTGATGGTTGATGGTTTGACTTTTGCTAGTTGTGACATAAGAGACTAACCTAGATGTCGACCCTAGTTAAGGTGACTTGATTAGCATGGGGAGACCCTAGTCTGACTTAAGTCAATATAAGTTAGTTATGTAGGAATCAAGACTTGACTAGAAGGCTTAGTGAATTGGTCAATAGGCTTGAGGCTTAGGAGATTGATTTCTAGAATAGTGCTAGTTGGCCCATGGCCCATGACTTGAAACCCTAACCGTAATTTCCTTCATTATGACCAGCCACTAGGTCATTCCCAACCCTATAAAATCCCTCCTCCTGTTGTTCTTGCCTCTTTTATATCATTTCTCCATTTGACAAAACCAAGGTTTGTTCCCTTCTTCAAAATTTTTATTTTATTCATTTAACCTCCTTTTTCATCCTAGTCTTTTGCATTGAGTCCTAATTGATGTTTATGGACTATTGGTGGAGAGCCAATTCAGTT
Organism: Iris pallida; assembly: GCA_029216955.1. Classification (NCBI taxonomy): domain Eukaryota; kingdom Viridiplantae; phylum Streptophyta; class Magnoliopsida; order Asparagales; family Iridaceae; genus Iris; species Iris pallida. Next base: position 2,177,093 of record JANAVB010043620.1, read on the forward strand.
TGGAATCAATTTGGAGCATCGTGCTATCAAGAAGAACACCCCCCATTTGAAGCTTTCTCTTGAGATTGACACCTATAGGTAAAACCCCTTAAATAGTGTTATTATTCTGATTTCTTTGCATATTAGGCTAGATCTAGGTGTCCCCTAGTTGTCTCCGAAATTTGGGCACAATTCGTGTCCTTTTGGTGTCCGTATCGGACACGTATCATAGTGTGTAGCTAGGTGTTTGTTAAAATGCCTCATAGGATTTTATTTTTGATTTTTGTAAAACTAATTATATGGATCCCTAGATCTATGTGTGTGTATTAATTTTTGTGAAGACTAAAAGTATTTTCGTGTCGTTTCCGTGTCGAAAATGGCCGTGGACACGCTGTACGACACCGCGTACGGTTGCCCTGCCTCTCGAGCACTGTAGCGGACACGACACAGCACGTCTTGACATGAAATTTTATGGACACCTAGGCCACGTGTCTGACACCACACTGACAAAATTTTAGCCCATCTTATCGAGCGGTTTGGGAGAAATCATACCCGTATCGAATTGACACTACACTGCTACGCGTAAAAAATTGCGTCTGATACGCACCTGTGGTTCGGACACGACACGTCCCCGACCCGATTCAGGGTGATGGACACCTAGAAATATCCCTGGAGAACACATATGCACGAGCACGAGGACATTGGGACACTGTGTCGAGTCCACGAGCTCGTGTCCTCGCTGCACGAGACAGTGCTTGACCAGTGTCCTGTTCTTAGTTCGATTCTTGTTTGGACACGTCTGTGTTGACTTTTATGGACACGAGAGCACTCACCTAGACACGTACACATGTACACGATCAATACCAACCTATTAGATTAACTATTTTGTTGATTTCAATTCGATTTTGGGTGAACTCCTATTTCACCTGATACATTGGAACTGTCAGTTGGGTTTTGAGGGTTTAAATGTATTAACTGTTTGGTTGTGGGTTTAGTTTGAATATAGGTTCACCGACATACACCTAAAATTAGCTAATATGTTAGGTTGTGATTAGCATGGATTTCTTTGTTTTTGAAATTTGTATCTGGTTGGAATGAACTGTCAAGACTGATACATAGTTTCCCTGTTTCCTGATTTTTTTTTCCCATTTCGAGTTTTGTGATACACTAAACACTTGGACACTCTATGACACTTGACACACTATGACACACAGGTAACACATTGTTCACACCCTTCCCTTTTCCAATTTCGGGTTTGAGTGTGTAGTTGATTGGTTTGTTCATTGGGTTTAAGTCATTTATTTTTAATGATTTCAGTAGGTTGATTAGTTGATGTTGGATTCTAAATTTTAATGTGTATTAACCTGTTTGTGTATTCCATTGATTGTTTGTACACTTGAGCAAATCTGAGAAATTGCTGGAATGCCAGGGTTCATATGGTAGAGATTAGTTTTCCTATTCTTTAGTTTCTAATTGCAATTAGGTTGGGGATTCCCTTAATTGATGCACTGATTGGTTGATTTGAATCTGAGAATTAAATGTTCTTTCACTTTGCTTATTCACACATTGAAATCTGACAGTGATATACCCATTGCACTCATACACCATGTAGACACATTTTGCAACTGAACCTTGTAGGAACGAAATCGTAAAGCAGAATACTCTAGAGGGGGGTTGAATAGAGTAGGCAGCGGAATAATGCTAATTAAAAATTATTAGCAGCAAGATCACAAAATAATAATTACAACTAAATAATGTAAATGCAGAGATAAGAATGCAAATGCAAAGACAGCGATGTATACTGGTTTTCCTTTGTTGAGGACTAGTCCAGTCGGTAGAATTCTTGCTACCAGTTGAATCCACTATTGGCAAAACCGCAAGTTTTCTTATGAACTCCTTGCAACTTCTACAACGCGAGCTTTGATACGAAGAACTCGTCCAACTTCAATTGTGAAGAGGTATTCTTCTATCAAGTCTTCTGATTACAATCACTCAGAAACTTCTAGACCGCACCGCACTGGCAAATCGACTAGAGGATTGTAACATGCTTGGGATCTGAAAATTAAAGCTCGAGAAAAACTCTTTGGAAGACAGTAGGCGTTAAATAGAGAGAAGATTGAAAGTGAATGAGTGAGTTAAAATGATCGAAATCCTTCTCTATTTATAGGAGTTCCAAAGACAAAATTCTGGCAGAATTCGGGCAGAACTCGATGAGCAAATCTCGGTCAAATCCACAACTGCAGGAGGACCAAGTTCCAAGGAATTCAAAAATCAAAACGGCCACTAACCGAACTCTGGCCGAACTCTGGCCGAGTTCTGTCAGGGTTTGGTTATGGTTTTTTAAAATAGATTTTGGGGAATTTTGAAAACCTTTTTGGAGCTTTTGTAAATACGAATATTTTTCAAAACTAAGGACATTTTAAAAACATTTTGAAATTATTTTGGAATAGCCTATTTGCCAGTACGACTCGGTATACAATGTATTTCTAGACTCAATAAAATAAAAGATTATATTGCTCAAAGAAATACAGACTCGAACAGGCAAATAACGCTTCGGTCTTGAACTGAGTAGATAGTCGTTCTTGATCATGTCCAAGAGTCCGAGATATCCTGACTAGCTCCATATATGAATGATATAACATCTTTTGAGATAAGATACCATAAAAATTGTTCAAAATTGTTCAATCCCTGTATTATTCTCAAAACAAAACGTTAGATCCTTTTTTTCCTCCGTTGTCACTTAGCAAAATAATTATGAAGAAATAGGCTCCCCCGCAATTAATGCATAAGCTACAACAGTGAAGAAAAACAAGAAAATAATATCTCATGTAGTGAGAATATACAAGACATAACAGAGAAGTATTTCATAGGCAGTTTATAATAAAGAAGCAGATAAAGATACTTTAAAGAATAAATAAACTGTATGAAAGATAAACTACGCATCCCATAAAAATAAAATGATGTTCAAGAGACATCAAGAAATATCCAGTACAAGTCCTAAAAAAACTAATAATAAAAGCTAAAAAGAATGAAACTTGGAATGTCGGAGCATTTCCAAGTGTACAGTAGACAATAATTAAGTCTCAAAATCAGCTAATACATCATCATCACATCTCCTCATCATCCTCATCATCATCAGCAGCAGCATGACCGGCATGTCCAGAAGGACCAGCTCCAGAAGTGCCAGCTCCAGAAGAGTGTGGAGTAGCACCAGAACTGCGATACCAATCATAAGCGTTACCGGGCTGAAAGTAGGCATGAACAGCCTCATCCTCACAGCGGTAACCAGAAAAGGCTGGATCTCCAGGAATAGAACCGGCAGAATGTCCAGTCTGAGCAAATCGGAGATTAGTTGGAGAATTTGCTATCGCCTGATAACGAGTGACTTCGCGGAACTCACGTTTGTGGGCCATATCCGTCATCGAGACATGCAAATCAGAAAGATGTTGGTGTATGCCATCAAAGGTCATGGCATACTGCTGAGTAGGTGGAGGAGGTGGAGCAGTAGGAAGAGCAGCAACAGTCATACTATGACGAGATAGCTTAAGAAACTTGGGTTCAGGGTCTTGAGTACAAGTTGACAGATCAATATCGAAACGCTGGAAGATGCGTGGGATAATTATCGCATAAGAGAGATTTCTATCTCTTGCACGACAACGTCCCATCATCTGGATAATAGTCTTAGGGGCAGAAAAAGGAATCCCCTTAAGAATATGATACATAGCAGACAGCTCAAGTGATGTGACATCATCTTTTGAAGTAGACTTCAGAAGGAGAGTGGAGTAGATGATGCGATGCAATTCATAACTAAACAAGTTCAAGTTATTGGCCTTGAACTTTCCAGAGCGAACTCGATCAGGGGCACAGAGTTCAGCTTTGAAACTAGCAAGTGTCGTACCGTCGGGAAAATCAAATTCAGTAATATCATCAAGCGGTGCACCTTCGTTAGAAATACCAAGGATTTCTGCTAAGAGGACATCATTGAACTCGATATCTAGTCCGCCAACACGAGTACTTATGTCAAATGTGTTTAGTATGATATTGCAATAGAAAAGTCTAATGGCATTAGTAGCTACCGGGAAACAAAGTTTAGCAAAGTGTTGTAACCCTAATGCCTCAAAATAAAGGCGGTGATCTGGAAACACAGTCCATTTGATAGGAGCACCTATGCATATAGATCTCATAGAAAAGTCTCCATACCACAGAATGGCTTGATCTAGGGTTTGAAAATAAAACCCATCGAATGCGCCATCGCTCGATTGAACTGGCGAAAAGAGGAAATCCGTGTGTAGATTTGAAGATGATCCTTCCTCACTAGGATTGGTCGTCTTCTTCCTCTTGAAGGGGTTGAATCCCTTAGGCATTGTGTAAATAAAGTTAATATGCACGAATTTGAAAGGAGGAGAAATACGGAGTTATACCTCCCGAGATTCAAGTATGCTGTAGAGGACAACAATCTCCGTACGAATCCAAAATTTGGATGGATTTTACCACGTAGATTGGAAGAAACAAAGTGGTGAAGAGCTAGGGTTTGGAGAGCTTCGCGCGGCTACTGTTGCTGTGGAAGAGGTTTTTAGAAGCAATGAATAAAAAGAGGCTTTCGGGTTCTGGTTATATAACCAGATACCACTAACCGAACTCGGGCCGAATTCGGTCTGAACTCTGGCCGAATTCGCCTAGGGGTTCTGTTAGTTGGTTTGGGCCACTTTCTTTTTCATGGACTCATTTCAAAAATTTAATTCCAAGATTAGTAATTTTAACCTTCAATTAATATAATTAATATTATTTTATAGATTAAATTTTGTTACATAGCGACTGTCTCAGATTAGTTGTAGGAGTACTATCCCAGCTGGCGGAGGTTCACCGGGGAACTCTTAAGTACCGCTTTGCTTCAACCGTAGTTGTGGTGACAGACAGACTCTTTATTGGCTTGTCTCTAACATAGTTTTTGCGTATTAAAATATAATCATAAAACAAAATTAATTAACATTATTGACGTCCAAAATTCCTAATTCTCGACGTAAATAATTGAAACGATCTTCTGCTAGAGGTTTCGTGAAGATGTCAGCTAATTGATTCTCAGTGTCTATGTATACAAGGTCAATATCTCCATTCTGATGATGATCTCTAAGAAAATGATGTCGGATCTCGATATGCTTAGTACGAGAGTGACATACTGGATTCTTAGTCAAATTAATTGTGCTCGTGTTGTCACAGAAAATGGGAATGTGTGTGAAAAATAAATCATAGTCTTCCAAGGTTTGTTTCATCCATAAAATCTGAGCACAACAACGTCCTGCGGCGATATACTCAGCCTCTGTTGTTGATAGGGCTACAGAATTTTGCTTTTTACTAAACCATGAGACTAAAGCCTTGCCTAAGAAATGACATGTGCCGCTGGTACTTTTTTTATCAACTTTGCATCCAGCAAAATCTGCATCCAAGTAACCAATAAGGTCAAAGGACTTGGTTTCGGGATACCATAAGCCAACAAAAGAAGTGCCCTTAAGGTATCGAAAGATATGCTTAACTGGGCACAGAAGTGATTCCTTTGGATTAGCTTGAAAATGTGCACACAGGCAAACACTAAACATAATATCTGGATGACTAGCAGTTAAATAAAGTAAACTACCAATCATACCTCGATACTTACGTGTGTCAACAGGCTTGCCTTGTTCATCAATATCAAGCTTTGTTGAAGTTGCCATCGGAGTGCCAATAGGTTTGACATTGTCCAGATCAAACTTCTTTAGCAGATCTTTTGTGTACTTGGCTTGATTTATGAATGTCCCATTGTCAGTTTATTTGATTTGCAGTCCGAGAAAGAATTTTAGCTCTCCCATCATGCTCATCTCAAACTCATTCTGCATACACTTAGAGAATTCTTGACAAAGAGATTCATCAGTAGATCCAAATATAATATCATCAACATAGACTTGTATTAAAAGAATATTATTATTCAAAGACTTTATAAACAAAGTAGTGTCAACCTTTCCCTTTGAAAAACCGTTATCAAGTAGAAAAGAGCTTAGACGATCATACCAAGCACGAGGGGCTTGTTTTAAACCGTACAAAGCTTTCTTCAACTTGAAAACATGATCAGGGTTTTCAAAATCTGTGAAACCTGGAGGCTGTGCTACAAAAACTTCTTCTTTTATAAAACCATTTAAAAATGCACTATTGACATCAATTTGAAATAATTTGAAATTATGAAAATATGCAAATGCACGTAACATGCGAATGGATTCTAATATCGCAACTGGGGCATAAGTTTCATCGTCGTCGATACCTTCTTCCTGATTGTATCCTTGAGCTACGAGTCGAGCCTTATTGCGAGTCACTAAACCATTCTCGTTCAATTTATTTCGGAATATCCATCGGGTGCCAATGACCGGATGATCAATAGGCTTGGAAACAAGTTCCCAAACTTGATTCCGTTCAAATTGGTTTAATTCCTCATGAACAGCATCTAACCAAAAAATAATCACTACATGCTTTATCAATGGTTTTGGGTTCTAGCTGTGAAATGAATGCAATACAAGAAACAATATCTCTACTGGATGTACGAGTACTTACACCTTTGGTAATATCACCAATTACCAAATCCTTTGGATGATCAGCCATAAATTTCAATCTTTTCGGCAGACTCCGAAGGTAGCTGCTTCCGGGTTCTTCTCTTGGAGAATCAGCTGGTATTGAGCTTGGTACAGTTAGATCTTCGTCATTGTCATCGATAGTCATTTGATTCAATTCATCAAAGGTGACGTTGATTGATTCTTTGATGATCATAGTTCGTTTGTTGAAGACTCTGTATCCTTTGCTCTTGGCCGCATAACATAAAAATATACCTTCATCGGCCTTTTCGTCAAACTTTCCCAAATTATCTTTTGTATTAAGAATAAAGCATTTACAACCAAATATTCTAAAATATGAAATTGATGGAATTCTATCAAACCATAACTCAAATGGAGTCTTCTTCGATTTGGGTCGAATTAGAACTCTATTGAGAACAAAACAAGCTGTATTGACAGCTTCAGCCCAGAAATATTTGGGTAGACTAAACTGGTTTAACATTACTCTGGCCATTTCGGATAGAGTTCTGTTCTTATGTTCCACAACTTAATTTTGTTGTGGAGTCCTAGGGCAGGAGAACTCGTATAGAAAATCGTGTGTGTCACAGAATTGCTCAAACTATGCATTCTCGAATTCACCACCATGATCGCTTCTAATACAAGTGATCATGTAGCCTTTTGCATTCTGTACTTTCTTACAAAAGGAGACAAATTCGGATAATGCATCATTCTTGCGTGTCAAAAGTATACCCACGTGTATCTAGAGTAATCATCTACAATTACAAAAGCATATAACTTACCTCCGAGGCTAGCAACTCTGCTAGGACCAAATAAGTCCATATGTAGCAATTGTAGAGGTCTAGTAGTACATACTGCATTTACTGACTTGAATGTGGATCTGGTAGCTTTGTTCTTTTCACATTGGCTGCATACCGAATCCTTCTTGAATGTTATGTCCGGTAAACCGCGTACTAGTTTCTTCGTGGATAATATTGAGATTGTGTCCATATTTGCGTGACCGAGTCTCATATGCCACAGATGACTCTCATCACTTTTAGCCATTAAGCATCTACCTGAAATATTAGTTTTTTCCAACAAATAGAAAACATATATGTTGTCTTCCCTGGTACCTTCAAAGATAGTACTAGCAGTTGAGCTATCAACTATAGTACATTTGTCTTTGCCAAAGTTGATGCCATAACCATGATCAGCTAAATGACTTATGCTGAGTAGATTATGTTTCAACTCGGTAACCAGACAGACATCCTTAATCACAGGATAGGGAGACTTACCAACATCACTGATACCAATGATATACCCTTTCAAGTTGTTACCGAAGGAGACATAGCCTTCCTTCTTCTTCTTCGACAGTGTTGCAAATAATGTAGCGTCACCGATCATATACCGTGAACAACCACTGTCGAGGATCCATTTGCTTTTAGCATGTGAAAGGTGTTCCACCTACAAAACAATTTACAGATAAAACTTTTGGTACCCATTTCTTGTAGGGTCCTGAGATGTTAGCTTTTGGTATCCATACATAAATATTTAAATCAAAAAGCTTTCTGATTCCACATGCAGGAGAAATATGACCAGTGTGGCCACAATAATGACATTGTGCATGTTTAGTGTTGAAAGCTGAGTGGTGTGCATGGTTGGTAGGTTTAGGTTTTCTAGTATAGAAGAAAGCATACCTATAATCCTGTTTGGGCTTAACCTTTTGGGGTAAAGGTTTGATATGGTTAGGTCTGACAGTGTTTGGTTTGGGAATGTTCCAATTTTTTGGTAAGTGACACGTGTTAGGGTAGGAAGCAGCAGTCTCAGGCTGTTTTTCTAACCCAATTTCCAATCTTTTGGAGGTGTCATATAACTTAGTATAGTCAGAAGTTGGTGCTTCCATTCTGACTTGTGCACTTTGAAGACTTTTCTTCTCTTTAGAAAGTTCTTCTTTCAGTTGGTCAATAACCTTGTCTTTTTCTTCGGATGACTTGGTAGTCGCGTGTAATAAGAGCTTAATAGAAGAAAGCTCACCAGACTCACTAACATTATCTTTAACCTTAGCTAGTATGTCGGTAAGTCTTCCTATTTTACCTTTGTACTCTTTGAGTACCTTCTTAGAGGTTTGATATTTGCTACGCAGTTTCCTGTAATCACTTATCAGTTCACTGAAGGCTTCTCCTAATTGCTCAAAGGTGAAGTCATCATATGTATCAACTATAGGTTCAGAGAGTACCTGATCGGATGCCAGAAAGCATATATTTGTAGCGTCTTCTGATTGTTCATCTTCTGAGTCGCTGGGTTTACTTTTATGCCATATGCTGGTGTTGGCATACTTCCGTGTTGCTGAACTCTTCAGGTTCCCTTTCTCATACCTGTTGCTCTTCTTGCTTGATAACGAGTTTGTAGGACAATCCTTCTTCATGTGTCCCTTCTTCTTGCAGCCATAGCAGACAGCATCATCTTGATATCAGTTGTTGCTGCTATTGTTTTCTTTGGCTTTCTTCTCATATCTCATGAATCTTTTGAATTTTTTTACTAGGAGTGCATGATCTTCAGCATCATATTCACTGCTGTCTGAATCACCTTCAGCAGCTTTTCTTTGCTAAGCCTTGAAAGCGATCGTCTTCTCCTTTGGTGCAGGCTCTTCAAAATCTTGTAGCTCTAGTTCATGAGTGAGTAGCTTACCCATGAGTACTTCAAGTGTCATGGTAGTGAGGTCGTTTCCTTCAATGATTGTAGTAGCCTTCAGAATCCAGTTCTTTGTAAGTGCTCGCAGGAGTTTACGAATCTTTTCATGGTTACTGTAATCTTTGCCTAGGGAGGACAAAGGATTTACAATATCTAAGAATCTCTCGAACATCTGAGTAACTGTTTCGTTGGGCTTCATCTTGAACGTCTCGTACTCCTGAGTAAGTCTGCTGACTTTTGATTCTTTGACTTAAATCATGCCTTCATGTGTGACTTCAAGAAGCTTCCACACTTTATTAGCAGTTGTGCAGATAGATACCCTGTTAAATTCAGTTCTGTCTAAAGAACAAAATAAAGCGTTAATAGCACGTGCGTCAAGACTGGCCTTTTTCTTTTCTTTCTCTATATATCTGTTATGGGGCTTTTCAGTTAAAACTCTATCAACATTTATACGAGGTGGCTTTTGATAGTCATCAATAACAATAGACCATAAATCAAAATCAAGAGATTTCAAGAAGAAACTCATCCGTATTTTCCAATAGGTATAATTTGTACCATCAAACAGTGGAGGTCTGTTTGTGGCCTGGCCTTCACTTGTGAATTTCACAGTTGCCATGTGTTGTGCTGTGATCTATATAACAATTAATTAAATGAATAAATAATTATAATGTTACCTTGCTTTACCTGTAACACCCGCTTTGATACCAATTGTAGGAACGAAATCGTAAAGCAGAATACTCTAGAAGGGGGGTGAATAGAGTAGGCAGCGGAATAATGCTAATTAAAAATTATTAGCAACAAGATCACAGAATAATAATCACAACTAAATAATGTAAAGGCAGAGATAAGAAAGCAAACGCAAAGACAGCGATGTATACTGGTTTTCCTCTGTTGAGGACTAGTCCAGTCAGTAGAACTCTTGCTACCAGTTGAATCCACTATTGGCAAAACCGCAAGTTTTCTTACGAAGTCCTTGCAACTTCTACAATGCGAGCTTTGATACGAAGAACTCGTCCAACTTCAATTGTGAAGAGGTATTCTTCTATCAAGCCTTATGATTACAATCACTCAGAAACTTCTAGACCGCATCGCACTGGCAAATCGAATGGAGGATTGTAACTGGCTTGGGATCTGAAAATTAAAGCTCGAGAAAAACTCTTTGGAAGACAGTAGGCTTTAAATAGAGAGAAGATTGAAAGTGAATGAGTGAGTTAAAATGATCGAAATCCTTCTCTATTTATAGGAGTTCCAAAGACAGAATTCTGGCAGAATTCGGGCAGAATTCGGGTAGAACTCGATGAGCAAACCTCGGTCAAATCCGCAACTGCAGGATGACCAAGTTCCAAGGAATTCAAAAATCAAAACGGCCACTAAACGAACTCTGGCCGAACTCTGGCCGAGTTCTGTCAGGGTTTGGTTAGGGTTTTTCAAAATAGATTTTGGGGAATTTTGAAAATCTTTTTGGAGCTTTTGTAAATACGAATGTTTTTTAAAACTAAGGACATTTTAAAAACATTTGGAAATCATTTTGGAATAGCCTATTTGCCAGTACGACTCGGTGTACAATGTATTTCTAGACTCAATAAAATAAAAGATTACATTGCTCAAAGAAATACAGACTCGAACAGGCAAACAACGCTTCGGTCTTGAACTGAGTAGATAGCCGTTCTTGATCATGTCCAAGAGTCCGAGATATCCTGACTAGCTTCATATATCGAGACAGAGTTTAATCAATTATTAAAATTAGTTTGACCATATAACCAATGGGCCAACAAACCTGAGAACGAATAGGGGTTTGAATGTGCACTGTTTTAAATAAAAACTGAAATTGAGACATCACTGATTCACATATTGACACACACACCCTTTCTAAAACAAATTTTCCTGAGAACTAAACCTATCTACCTACTGTCACAACCTGTGACACATTTACACACACACATGAGCTGATGTTACCCACACACACATGCACAAACTGACACTCTCATCCACTTTACACACACACATGATGAGAACACATTGTCCTGAAATATGGGTACACACATGAATGTTTACTCACACATACACACACATTGTCACCTCGACACACACATACATTGCATTGATTTCCTTCTCTGTTTTCACCAAGACACTGAATCCCTGAACACATTTATTACTGTCATTAACCTGTGAACCAATTACTGAGATGTTGTGCACTAAAATTTCTTGAACTTTACATTCCTTTTCTAAAACTGATTGGTGTTTCATTTGTCATGTTTAGTCCCTATACATGTGTGTTAGTTACTAAGTGTTAGTTTATAGTTGTGTTAGAGACTTTGATAAATAGATTTAGAATTTGGTGTTAATGGTTAGGCTTAATATGGACTGTCAAATTCTGAAAAAACCTGAGAATACTTGAGCCATGTGTTATACACAACTGTTATCTAAATTTGAGTTTTTACATTTGCCTTCACCCATTGACACATTCTCTATTGATTCACTGATTTCAATTCTACATTTCCTAATATCCTATGTCACTCACAACTTAGCTTAACACCCTAACTATTCACTGTCATGCACTGACCAATTTGACACATGCTCCACACACACATTGCACTCTCTATATGTACATGTATGTTAATAGCCTATATACATATATAATGACTATATAAGCATAATGTGGCCTATAAGTGAATGTGTGTTATTATATTAAATTAGATAAATATTCAATGTATACAATATGTGTGAATATGTGATATGGCCTATATGGCCTATAGCCTATATACATGGCACATAGCCTATGGGATGTACCCCTATGTGATACAGCCTATGTATATGGCTTGAATGCCCAGTGAATGTGTGTTGTTGGCTTGTATAGCCTAGTTTTGATGTGTGAATGCTAGCCTAGGCTTGGTTAGGCCTAGTGAGACTTGTTAGACTTGTTTAGGTTAGGCTTGACCTAGATGATCTAGTTTGACTAATGTGGTTGACTAGAGTTAACTAAGTATTGACTATAGTCTAGTTTGACCTAGTCAGCATGCAGATGCATTGTAGATTACAATTATCATCCCCTGTATACATCTTGACTTGTGTTGCTCTAACTAGGAGTCAGGTACCTCATCTCGGACAGTATATTTACTTCAGACATTCAGATACCAGGCGAGTACATTCTCTGATCATTTCATAACTTCCTTAGAATTATATTTCTGCTCTAGTTTACGTTATCTGATGATGTCATGATATTATCACGGATTGGTACTATATAGATCCCTACATTGAGATGTTATCCCCCTCGGGAGCATCGGATACATCGTGTCGTGTGTTTCATGTACATCGTGTATTCCTCGCTCTCATGTTATTCTTGTTTATCATGTGCTTCATGCTCGTTCGTGCTCGCTCGTGTACTCTCATGTGCTATCATGTTCGGTCATGTTTTTCGTGTATTGATGGATAACCTATACTTCATGCGCACCCATTTATGGGCTTCATGTGAAAACCATGTACGTAACATAAATTGTCTGGATCCTTGTGTATTGATTGGGGTTGGGGGAGTATAAATAGTCATGTGAACAATTCCAAAGTAGTATAGCCATGTACGCCTCTTTAGTATAGCCATGTGCAAATCAAGCCGTTCACATGTCGACTTTGTACTCTAAATCACTAGTCACTGGTAGCTCTCTACTTATAGTAGATATTTCTATTACAGTTCTCTCTCTGTTTATATCATGTACTTTTTTTCAGTTTTATGTATCGTACTCTCTTGTATGTTTATATTCTCTAACCTGTTATGATCTGCGTGAGATGTATTGTACTCGCTCCCGTCCTGACTGGACCTATTGAAAATTTTACAGAGGATGATAAGGAACCCTGTACCCCTTACCTTGGAGCTTGCCTAGATGACACTCGCGACCTGGACCCCTGGGGAGGTTCAGACAGCTGCTAAAGATGATACCCATGCTTAGTATAGATAGCTTAGGCTGTTCTTTTTTTCATGATTAGTTGTTGTCCTTGTTTTAAGAGTTGTATATTTCGAGATGTTGAGACTGGTAGTTGTTAACTTTTTTATTAATTTTGTTGTACCTCAGTTGAGGATTTCTTTATCTATTTCATCGTGTCATATTCTATCTCTAGATTGTGATTGAGTTGTACCTCTGTGTTAGCCTCCTTATGGAGAGTATTTTATGTTATGTTAGTTATTGTTCATGACCTAGAACAGCGTTCTACCGCCGATATTGCGGCGTAGGCTGGGCGCTGTTACGTACTCGTACCCTCGCGGTGGGTGCGGGTCGTGACACAGCAGGGCATGCACGGGATCTCGTGCACGCGTGTCCGTGTCCGTTCGGATGCCGAAATCGTATCAATTTCTGATCCGTCTTCACAAAATTTGTTGCAAATCATATAAGGAAGGATTTTGTGAAAACAGAATAGAAAAATAATACTTTTCAATTCTAAGTGGCATTTTGCCGAACACGTACAACGTAAGACCGATACGTGTCCGATACCGCTGTCAAACGAAACTAAAATCCTATAAAACTTCATACATAGATCATGGATACCTATATGGATGCAATAATGAAGAAAATTCAGGAGAAACAAAGGTAGATTGGGTTTTACCTATTGAGAGTCGGAATCTCAATAAAAGGAATTCTCCGAGCGCTTTGTCATCCGATTTCTCCCAAGGAAATTCCTTCTTCTCCTTGCTAGCAGTACTCCAGCAAGTCCTCCTCTTCCCAATAAGCGCAATGGAATTCGTTTGAGGTAAAACGGACTCCGGATGAGAAATCTAGGGTTTTTGGAGAAAAAGAAATTAGGGTTTGCTCTTGGTGGCTATGTGTTCACAAATGAGAGGGGAGGGGGCTGCTAGTGGTCGGCCAGGGGTAGGGTTGTTAGGTTTAGGGTTTGCACATAGGCCAAGCACTCCATGAGTTGCTAAAAGGCCCATGTCAAAAAGAGTTAAAAAGGCCTATGAGAAAATAGCTTAAAAATCACTAAACAAATCTAGAAAAATAGGTAAAAATTCTAAATTAATTCTAACAAGTCAATAATGAACCTAAATCACATTACTTGGCTTCTAACATGGTTGACTAAGGTTATACCATCTAGGTCCTATCAATGCACCAATCAAAACATACAACAATCAATAAAAATCAAATAATGCACAATGACTAAAATACCCTTAGCCTAAAAATAGGTAATTAGCCAATCTAGTCATATGGTCGAGTCTCCTTGGTCATGGTTAGTCTCTAGGTCAAGCAGTCTCTAGGGTTAAGCTAGCAGCAACCAAAATCACAATTCACCCATCTAAATAATATAAAATAAATAAAGAAAATCACCAAAATCATAATATAATTTAAATATTATTATTAAATGATAAAAATTACAAACGTTCAAAATTATCCTCATTTTCGAAAAGTGGTGGTTACATGTGCCGTCGTTCGACCGCCTAGGCCGTCGACGAACACCGGAGCGGTCAAGAACAAGGGAGGCCCTGTTCTGTCGATTGCAGTAAGATATGCCCACTCACCGTAAGTTTTCTTTACGTATATTCGATCGTTTCTGACTCCAACGATTCCTGGGCATAGCCTACGTACCCTTCTATGATTCCAATTGATTAGTTTTAATTAAATACGTGTAGAAACCCTTCAAAATTTTGATCAGAAACCAAGAAAAATACTTGGTTTATGATACTTGAAAATCGGGTAGGATCTTCCCAAACCCTAACTTGGAAGGCAATTCTTTGCCCAACCATCGACATTGTTGAAAATCTGTCTGAACAGATTTATTGACAACCTAAAAAAGATTAAAACCCCTCTTTTATTTTTATTTTTACTCTATTATATCATTATCAAAATAGTTTAAAAATTGTAAAAAATAGTTTTTTAAAATAACCGATTTTGGAAAAACTTTTTGATACGTCGTGCACCCCAATAAACTGGACGACGTGGTCACAACCCATGAACATCGAAAGACGCATATGGATGTTGTTAATGTGTGGGATTCGATGGAACTCGATTTCGTTGCGTGTGTGCGACAAAATTAAGGCGTATCGGTCGAGATACCCCTTATTAGCCCCTTTGCAAACTAGCCCATAACTTCGTGCATGCTCATCATCTCTAAACGAAACTTGTGCCATCAAGACCGTGTCATTTTTTGGTCATATGTGCCAAGTTTGGTCCGACTATGTGAAGGTCGACCGGAACGCTACTTTGGCAGGCCCAATCCGATCCAACGGACAAATTTGTGCACGGCCCACTGGAATCCAACTTTGAACATACGGTTGGGTTTGTATCGTCAAATCGGACCCGTAGACATGGTTTGCTGACTTTAGATGTCGTAGGTACTAGCATGCTTTTCGGTGCAAAGTGAGTCCAGCAATGGACATCATTTTGACCCAAAATTACGATTTTGCCTGTATCTAGAATTGGACTTTTGGGTAGGTGTTTTTAGATATTTCCTTTATACCAAAAATGTTCGTAATATTTGTTTCAGCATCCGAGGATGTTTGTGGTAGTTGTTTTTCATTGCTTTACAATTCTAATGATTCGAGTCATTGGACGTTGCCATTCTGCACACTACCTCCAAGCGAGATACCTTGCCATTTATTGTCTAGTTACTGTACTCATATTCTACATGCATTTATTTATTATTTAATTTTTTATAAAATAAACTATGCTATATTGTTATAATTAGATACAATTATACTGTTTAGTTCTATTTCCTGTTACTTATTAAATTTATACACATTAAACCTAGATTTAAGAGACCAACCTCGGTTGTGTTGCATTCATTGGCCTTAACACATTTGTGCCACGAAGTCGTGAGTCGCATATATAACTCGGACATACGTAGCTGGCTGGCCACCGGTACGTATAAGCCGTGCGATAGGATTAACCGCTAATAATATTGCATGATTAGTTTAACTTAGCCGTTATAGAGGTTATATGTTGTGAAGGCAACATATAGGCATTAGGTGGGAGGACATTTCCTTAGCGTATGGGCTACTATGCACTTTACCTTTGTGTCTGTATGCTCCGCCAGAGATGGGGTTGACGACCCCTTTATCATGTTTTTGCTGGCCTCTAATGTTCGTGGAAATGTCATGCTTTGAGGTCCCTGGGGCCCACAAACGGGGCCATACCAAACCCATTATAGCCAGAGAGCCCATGCATTGGAGGGTTGTTCTTTAACTGTATTCACTTAGAATGGTTAGGCTACCTTACTTTTTGGTATATGTACTTTTGGTTTGGGTACTTATATCTGATTACGGCTAGGAATAGTAACTTATCGCAGACTAGTTTGCCACACCTTGTCCTTGTTTGGTTATAGTTATGGTTCACTTCTTCGATGAGAAGGTACTGAACCTTGTTGTGGTTCAGATACTATATTGGATTCATGACATGGAAAGATACTTCATCGTGGATTAGGATGCCATCTTCTGTCCTTGTTTGGTTAGGAGGATGGTACGCTAATTCGAGGGTAAAGTATTGGGCCATGTTATAATCTGATTTGACTTATTATTAATAGTTTATATTCAGTATTGCATGTTCTTTCTGTATCTTATTACGTCTCTCTGATGAGCTGGTGATTTCTCCAGGTGTGTGCTTTTATGACTTTTCGTAGGTTCTTTAGCCAAGATCGTGGTCTTCCCTTTTCTAACAAGGAGGATTGCTCTTGGATCGTCTATTGCTACTCTTGTCAAATCATTTTTCGTTTTTGTATTACTTCTCCTATTAGTTGGTAGTAGATTTGTCTCCGCCCAACATCATGTACGAAAGATAAATTCTTACTTGATTCTATAACAGCTTTATCTTTATTTTATGGATAAGATTAACTGTCTTAGTTTTACTCCATTTAACAGCTTACGTATATTTATTATACGGCTAGGATGTCTACGTTCCTAGTCTTATGTATTTTGGGACTAGGACGTTACAAACTATGAGCCAAAGTGGGACAATTTGATTTTGTGGATCTTGACCAAAATACAAAAATAAGCTCAGGGAGCATCGTTTGTATTACGCCGTATGGGCTACCCAAGCCGGCGTGGAGATGAACCAACATATGTTCCTGGCTCTTCTTGAGCTATACAATCCTTATACCGAGATGTTTTACACACCCGGAGAAGAACTGGGCCTGGCGCTCCATAAAATATTTGAAGTCTCGAGGCTCCACTGGAGGACTGAGCCATATGTGGAGTATTCCTCGACCAACAAGGATCTCTTCAATTTGGATGTGAAGGAGCCCAAGATGATGGCAGTGTATAAGGAACTGCTGTGCCACCATCATGTGTGCCAGTGGAACGACATGACAAGGACTTCCCTTATGTGACTGCTTGGAGAGATTATATCTTTACTCAGCATCACAATGTTCCGAAGAGGCTTCATATTACAACTCTTTCGGGTTCTTTACGTGAAGATATAGACGCTAGAATGAAAGAGTTAGGCAAAAAAGAGTCCCTAAATAGATATAGAAGGGGCACCTGCTTTCGATGTTTATAGTTACTTATGGCATGACATACACAAGATATCCTTGAAGGCTGTATTAGCCGCCTATCTGATGATAAGGCTGCACGATTATGTGTTCCCTAATAGTTCAAGATCTGTGGAAAGAGTGACCAGGAATATTATCTTATCCGTTGTAAAGCTGAAATTTGGCTATCGTTTGGCCCTGCTTCCCGTAATGGTAGGCAACCTTCAGCGGAGTCTACATGAATTTGTAGAGAATATCCTTCATTTGGAGGCCCTACCACTATTTAATGGGATGGTTAATACTACACCACCCTAATGTGGTGAGCCCTGGCCTAGAAGAGGGCCATGTTGAGGGCGATGCCTTCATCCGCCGCTACCGCAGAAGAAAGTAGCTACATATTGGTGTCCCATTATGGTGGAAGGTTTTGTCCCATATGAACATGTGGGACATTTTCAAGGTTGCCCCTATTTATTTGGGGTTTGAAGCTGATGAGGAGCGAGAGGACACATGCGTCGATGCTTCCAATCGGTCGCGTAGGGGTTGCGTTGGTTGCAGTACATCATAACCTCGTTTTTGGTTTATCGGAACAAGAATCACGTCTTCCTTGAGCCATATCTACCAAGTCGCTTTACCCGTCAATTCGGCTTTAGCCAGTTGATGTTGAACAACCCGAGCACCTGTTTGGGGTACATCGGGAGTCTACTGGATGGAGCCCGGGCATGGTAATATTATAATGTTGAATGTATGGGAGTGCACTTCACGGTGCCACTACTGAACCCCAAACCCTACATTTTGTACTCTGTGGTGATGTTCTACTATTCGGCGAACACTCTATCTCTTGGTTATAATCAAGAAAAGAGTTTCATTGTCGGGGCCAAGCTTGAGGCGTCATCGGACACAATCCTGAAGGCCTGGATGTATCTTTCGCCGGGTGCTCAAGTAGCGGAAGGGGCATCGGCTACCCCTGTGGAAGAGGCAGAGGAGTCACTAGAGGAGCCTGCGGACACTCGTTTGAAGAGGCGTACTTCAGCAGGAGCTAGTTTCTCAGCTCTAAAGAGTCCAAAGAAACTTTTGACCACGGGAGTGGTGATAGCTCCTCCCTTGCCCGTAGAAAGGACTAGGTATTTGCCAATGAAGGTAAATTGGATTAATACCAATCAAGGGATAAGGTTTTTATTTTTTACTTATCATGCTTTCTTTGTGTGTAGGCTGCGAAGAAGAAGTCTAGGTCTTCGAAGCAAGACTTAGACGAATCTTTTGAGAAGGAAGTCGTCAACTCTTCTGAAGAGCATATCCCTCCGGTTGCGGGTCCTCATGACGGAGATGCCCGAGATGCTGGTACCCGGGTGGATACTCCCACTTCTTTTGACTTTATGGAGGATAACTTTGGTGACCTGCTGAAGGCACTGAATATCGACCAGCCCTCAACGAGCGTATTAGGTACATCTTTTTAATATTCATACATGACTGTATATTTTGGTGTTATCTATAGTCATGTCTTGTTCGCAGATATGCCTCAGGAGGGATCTTTGCAGTGCCAGACAAACCTGCCGCTAATGCTAATATGGATGCAGAAGAAATCACTCACCAACCTCTCCAGGGGGGACTGAAAGCTCCCCTTGAAGCTGAGACAGAAGAGATTCGAGAGTCTCCCCTCCGACTGATACCTCGGATACTTGGACCAGGATTATCGCTAGACTGGACGAAGAGTAACAGACAACCGGGGGTGGCAGCCAGCCCGAGACCGATGAGGGAGCGGTCTTTGCTGGATTGGCCCATGAAAGCGAAATGGAGGAACTGCTTCGATGTCGAGCCCTACCCCTGCCCCAGCAACAATAGACCCTGATATTGGCGAGTCTTCTAAGACAGGTCTCAACCAGGGTGAAACTCTCGTTGTAGAAGGCCCAGCTCCCATTTATGTCCCCTGGGGAACTGTAACTAGGGTGATCCCATCAGAGTTGATGCCCTCTACGGAACTCAGTTTTGATATCGTTGGAGATCAGCCCGGACCGGTAGAAATTTCAATCTCGAGGGTACCTAGGTTAGAGTCTCCCTGGAGAGAGGCTAATCAAGACACCTCGGTAGCTGGAGGTTTGACCGGAGAGGTAGAGTTTTCTCCGCTGAGTGTTGGCTTTCAGAAGGCCACATCGTTCAGAATCATTGATACCTCTGACTTTGCTGCCTGTCCAGCTTCCATAGGACTCTCGACAATGGTGTCCCCTATGATATCTTAAACATCGACCGAAACAGATGACTATATAAAATTTATTGTCGAGGTTTTCTGGAAAATTTTAAAGATGGGGGGTATCTACTCTATTTTAGCAAGGCCGGACTTTTGTAGTGGATAAATCATCTACACTTCTGCAGGTAGCAGCCATAAGATCCCACCCGAGCTATAAAGGCTATGGCTGAAGCTTTGGAGGTATCATTTGGCGAGCTGGACCACCTTTTAATCGAGATCCAGGCCCTCCAAAAGAACAATCTCACCTCCCTTATAGAGTAGGAACGGAGTAAGCTAATTACCGAAGTTGCTGAAGCCAAGTCAGTTTATTCATTCAGCCGAGCTGTCTTGGAACATGACCTGGTCGAAGCCAGCGCCAAGGAGTATGAACTTGCAGTTGCTGAGGAGGCTCAGGTCAGTCTACATGAAATCTTGGGTCAGCAAATGGCAAAAATTAATGATAAGATCCGTCTGCTCCAGGAACAACGAACCCAACTCATAGCTGAGTCTCAGCGTGTGGCAACCAAGCAGGCCACCCTTCGCCATGAGGCGGAGGAGTATACTCGTACATGGCTAGCCTGACCGAGAAGAAGGTGAAGCTGGACGCCAAGTATGCCGAATGTACTTCCTTTGAGGACGAGGCGGTGGTGCGTAGTGAGGCTGAGCGTTGGGCTTTGGCGAGTGTTCAGTCCTGGGCTGAAGCTTTAAAGCGCCGTATCGGCGATCTGTGTGTCGATTCTTAACTTTTCCTTTTTGTTCTTTTTATTGTCTTTTATTTTTGTTCCTTTCAGAAGGAATAATTTTTTGAATGTAGTTTACTTTTTTTCGTGAAAAAGAAATAAAGACTTTTATTTTCTCTTTCTTTGTGGAAATTTTATGGATATAGCATCTTTAACGTACCTTTGTTTCAGGCACATATGGTAAGTTGAGATGACGATGGAAACTTAACTAGTAGGCATGTTTACTCAGAGGTAATGTGGACGCAGTAAACATGAGATTTGTAGTAGAGCTATCTTACTCAGAGGTTATATGAACATGGTAAGACCGAACTCTGTGGGGACATAGGAAACAACTCAGAGGTGATATGGACTTGGATGTTTTATGTCTAGAGTATAACAACACAGAGGTTGCTAAATGAGAATGTTCACTCAGAGGTAATGTGGACATGGTAAACTTTTATTTAGAGTCATCTTACTCAGTGGTTATGAGAACATGGTAGGATAGAACTATGTAAGTTCGTAGAAGTCAACATAGAGGTAATATAAACGTGGATGTCTCCTACTGGGTAAATAACGAGGGAATGTCTTAGACCATCTCGGCTTCAGAGACATATTACAATTAAGAGGCGTATTCACGATCTAGTTAAGGATTGTAGGAGTGAGATATTTGAGGGCAAAATAAGCCCGATTGATCGTTTTATAGATATTTGTTGGGGATGCAGAATGCATAAATACAAGTTGATACGTTTCAAAGATAGTATTTCTTGAGGAATTTGCCATTGATCGGCATCATGAATAAGTCTCCGTTGGATTTTGCGAGTTGGTAGGCACCGTTAGAGTACATCGTCTCTATAACGAAGGGACCCTCCCATTTGAGTTCAAATTTCTCGGCTGATTTGTGAGTCATCACCATTGGCCTTTTAATTGATAAGACAAGGTCACCCACTTGGAATATTCTTTGTTTAACTTTTTTGTTCAAGGCTTCAGAAAGAGCCTGATAGAGCTCAATGCGTTGTTAAGCCAGAAGGCATTTTTCATTAAGCGCCTCCATTTTTTGTGATCGACGACATTGGTTGTCCTCATCCGTCAGCTGATTTGTGATGGACACTTATAGCAAGGGGATCTAGACTTCGAGGGGAAGGACTACTTTTTTCCATACACTAGAGAAAATGGGGTATTACCCGAAGGAGTTCGAACTTTTGTACAGTAAGCCCAACTTCTTGTCCCAGTCACGTTTATTGGATGACACGAATTTCTTGAGGATTTTCACTATTGTCTTGTTGAAGGCTTCAGCCAATCCGTTCGTCGTCGGGTTGTAGGCAGTCGATGCCACATTTTGAATGCGGTTTTTATCGCAGAACCTAATGAATGTGTGACTTATGAATTGCGGTCCATTATTATGGATGATCCTCTTAGTAACTCCAAAACGGTAGATAACGTGATGCTTAATGAAGCTAATCATGTTTGAGCTTTTCACCTTGAAGAGACGTATTGCTTCCGTCCACTTGGAGAAGTAGTCGGTGATAGCCATAATAAAGCAATGCCCTCTAGAGGACAGAGGAGTGATTGGCCCCACTATGTTCATACCCTAAGCTTCAAATGGCCAAGACACGACCGTAGGGTACAGGAACTCCGAAGGTCGATGAATAAAGTTAGTATGCAACTAGCATGCACGACCTTTCTTGGCATGTTCAACAGCGTCTGCCATCATGGTAGGCTAGTAGTAGCCCATACGTGGAGTCGGTTCTATAGCTTAGGACCGGGTTGGTGGGCTCCAAAGGTACCTTCGTGGGCTTTTCGGAGAGCTTCAACCGCCTCCTTGTTTGATAAACATCGGAGAAAAAGTCCGTCATATGAACGACGATACAACATTTGGGTGGTTATATCATTGTAGAATCGGAGAGAACGCCTTTTAACAGATACTGCCTCTCTTGGATCATCTGGAAGAATTCTGTAGACTACATAGTCTATAAACGAAAATGGCTAATCCCTAACGCTGACATTGGTGTCGGTCTGTAGAGTGTGGTCTAGGCACATGCATAAGTTGTTCTTGGGGCACATCAATTCTCGACCAATCATCGTATCGAAGTAGTAGTTCCCAACGGGGGATGCCAGGGAGGCAGCAAGGCCAGCTAGACCATCAGCATCTAGATTCTGTAACCGAGGCACGAGTTCTATATAGAACTTGGTAAAATTAGAGATAATGTCCAGAGCTACCTTATGGTAGGGTAGTAGGTCTTCATGACGGACCTCATACTGATCTTAAACCTGGTTGGCTATGAGTTTCGAATCACCATAGGACTCAAGTAGTCAACCCCCAGTTGCTTTGACAACTAAAGTCTGATGATAAGAGCATTGTACTCTGCCACATTGTTGGAGCACAATTCTGTAAGGGAATAAGCAAGTTGGTTGACTAGGTTGTCTGGAGAAACCAAGACTACCCCCACTCCCGCGAAGATCTAACCTTTAGGGCCTATTCTCGAGGCGCCTCGAAGAACATCTGCCAGACGGAGTCCTCTTTGACGATATTGGACTCTAACACCTCATCCAGAATGTCCTCGTAGAGTTTCGATATTTCCGGTATCGGATATGTGGCTAGGAAGTCGGTAAGTGCTTGGCCTTTAACGGCTTCTTTGGAACGAATATCATATCGTATAGTGATAATAGTATTGCCTATGTAGCTAGTCGAGAGTTTAATGCTCCTGGTTTCGTCATTAGGAGATAACATGGATTGTATGACCGGTCACGTAATGACGGGTCATTTGAATAGCGAAGACCAGAGCTAGGCACTCCTTCTCAATGGGATTATACCGATGTTCGGCCCTATCATTGTCCGGCTTAGGTAGTGGATGGATTGTTCGTGGCCTGCATTGCTTTTCTAAGTTAGCAGGGCTCCAAAAAATGGTCCATTGCACGAACGTAGAGTATGAAGGGTTTACCCGGCGCTATTAGGACCGAAGGGTTCATGAGGTAAACCTTGATATCGTCGAACGCCTTCTGATACTCTTTGGTCCAGACGTAGGAAACTCCCTTCTTCATAAGTTTGGTGAAGGGTTGGCATCATCCATAGAGATTTGTATAAACCTTCTGATATATGCGAGACATCCTTATAGGCCTCAAAGTTCTCTTAGATTCTTCAGATGGCGCATATCATGGATAGCCTTGGTCTTTTTTGGGTCAATATGGATACCCTTTGTAGTGACAATGACGCTAAAGAACTTTCCACTAGATACCCCGAGGAAGGATTTAGCTAGGTTTTTCTTGAGTTGATTTGCCCGTATGAGATCGAAGACTCCTTAGATCCTGCAGGTGATCTCCCCGGAAGCAACTTTTAACGACGATATCATCAACATAACATTCAACTATTTTATGAAGATGTTTACGAAAGATGGTGCTCATAGCATGCTGGTACTTTGTACCTGCATTCATTAATTTGAAAAGTAATACTGTATAACAGCAGATCTCTTCTGGGGTTCAAAATGACGTGTGCTTCTCGTCGTCCGGGAACATCTTGATCTGGTTATAGTCCGAGTATCCATCCATGAAGGACATGCGCTCGAAGCCGTATGTATTTTCAATCATTACGTCGGTGATCGGAAGAGAAAACTCATCCTTTGGACAAGCGGAATTGAGATCTCGGAAGTCTATACAGACCCGAATTTTCTCGTTCTTTTTTATCACATGGATGATATTGGATACCCTATACGGGTGTTGTTCTTTACGATATACTTACTTGTTATGAGTTTGTCCACTTATTTCTCAATGGTGTCCATGACATTGGGGTGAAAGCATCGTTGTTGCTGCTTAACAGGCTTAGCATTGGGTAAGATGTTAAGATTATACATTGTGACTTGCAGATCCAACCCTGACATATCTTCGTAGCTCCAGGCGAAGACGTCGATATTTTCCTTGATGAGTTGTACCAAGGATTCTAGATATTCTCCTGGTAGACTTTGTTGATAAAGGTGGGCTTGGGCAAGGAGTCATCCCCCATGTCAATTTGTTCGACTTTATCTTCAGTGATAGGTTCCTGTTGCTTGAAACACAATTTCTATTGAGACCCTAGGCGTTGAGCTGAAGGTTTTTCTTCAAAGTATTCCAACCTCTGATCGTTACCTTCTTCTGAGGATGTGCGAACATTATATTGATTTATAACACTTTTCTGAAGATTGGATCGATGTTGGTATCGAAGTTCTAAGTGGAGGCTTCAGATGAATGAGAATATATCTCAACCTCAGTTTATGAACTCTCTAGGGTTGTTGAAGGCGTTGTGTAACCCACTCCCCGACGAGTGCGGTGATAGTAGTCCTGAGGTTTCCCTTTTGGTACGGAAAGTCATAAGGGAAGGTATCAAACTTTGCAATAGTCAACCCTTTATCGCTATGCAAGTCATAGCCCATCTTTTGGATGAGGTATGTTTCTTAAGTGGTATAACGGTATGTTTGCATTTTGATATTATCAGGCTCCGTTTCAATGGGAGAGAGGTCTTGATGACGTTCCACTCTACCAAAGATTATAGTTTTTCGCCCTTTGTCCTAGGCAAAACCACATAACAGGCACCTCCAGACGGAATGACCCGATTTATTGTATTAACAGTTGTTACTTGTGTTTGTAACGCTCTTAAGACATTATCTATAGTATGTATAATATTCCATTGTGGAAGATTAGAGTAGTTCAAAGATAGCCTTTTATTGATAAAATAAGGGATCTTATCCTGGGGGATTACATCATCAAGTGAAGGTGCCTCAGTATGGGCAGATATATTATTCCCTAGTTCTTCATCTGTGAGGATCGAGATTGCCACATGAGGAGGTATATGGACCTTTCGTCGTAGCTTGGCCACGAGAGGAGCTGACATTCTGACAGTCAGGGTGCCTTGTGGTCCCGAAGGAGTTTCTGGAGATCTTTTCGGCAATCTGACCCTAATGGGCTCTTGGGCTCTACATAGGAGTTGGACGACCATAGGAGTTGGAGCCTTCCCGTGTAGCTTAGCCATAAGAGGAGCCGACACCTGGGGAGGTTTCCCTTTGAGTCATACTCTTAATGGTTCTTCAGTTACTGCTTCGACTTTTGTTTCATCGTTAGCATCATTGTCGTCATCGTCCAAGTAGACTGATTTGTACAGAGAAGCATCGGTATAGTATACGTTGATTCCTCTGAAGGGATCAATGTCATCGAATTCTGTTCTGATAATGTCGTTTCCAGCTACGTACTTCGAACACTGGTGGAGGGTGGATGGCACGATTATGTACTCGTCTATCCATGGGCGTCCTAACAACTTGTAGGATATATCAAAATCAATGATATAGCAGGTCACCTCCGTCTGGAGATCGCCTACATAGCATTTTAGGCAGATCTTGTCCAATAGATTACTATTATCTGCATTGAAGCGACTAATCATAGTATTGGACACTGTTAATCGATGCATCGGTATCCCCAGGGTCTGCAGTAGACTTCGAGGGATGATGCTGAGCGAAGAATCGGGTTCAATATGTATCTGGTCCATCTTGATGGCATCGACATACCCCGTGTAATACAATGGTCTGTTGTGCCGATTATTCTTGAGAAACATGTCCTATTGAGAGAACGTAATGTTGAGTATGATCTCTCCCACATGATGGCAGTACAGACACGTGGCTGGGTCCTTTTCAGGTTGCTACCTGGCTCATGAAAGACTTGGCGTCTCTCAACGCTTCAAATAGAGCATCTCGAGTATCTTTATAGAGTCGGAGAAGCTCAAAAAGAGATAACCGAGCTGGAGTATTGGCTAGCTGAGCCAATATGTCAAAGTTATAGGGCTTGATCAACCCCAAAGTTCTCTCTTTTCTCAGAGACTTGTCAAAACGAGCCTCATTTTGTTTTTGTTTGTCCACTACCGAAGGTCGGATGGACCCTCCCTTGAAGTAGTTGGAGGCGCCTCTTCAGCAGGAACCTCCTTCTGCTGAGTGTTTTTTTTTGACCTTGTCACAACCGGCCAGGCTTCTTCTAGGGATACAGTGACCATACGCCAAGATATGGAATTTTTGCCTTTGCTTTTGGTGGTAGAGCGTGCCACCTATTGAGTCAGCTCTGGGGCTAGATCTGGGTAAACCCACATGATCTTACCCCGGGACGTGGTGAGTGGCACCAGCCCACTCACGTTATGACGAGTTGGAGGAAGGTTGGTTACTTCCATTGTCACCTTTGGGATGTGGACGACGCCATCTTGGGCCTCAGTTGGCGGAAGGGTACAAAACTAAAGGGACACCATGTTTGTTGAGACTATGTTATCCTCATAGTCGAGGGTAAGAATATTTGCATTGATCATGCGCTAGATGTATTTCTTTAGTATATAACAGTCTCGTGTTGGGTGTCCAACAAACCGATGAAAGTGACAATACTTCGGGTCACCAATACTGTCCACCTTATCGGGGCACTTAGGTTCGGATAATTTGATTTTATCGCCTTGCATAAGTATTTTAAAGAGTTATAGATGTCCTCATCATTAAAGGAGTAGACCTCCTTTTGTCGTAGTGCTGCCGGTGGTTTCTGAGTGGTAGCTGACGCACCCTTGGAGGCATTAACATTCAATGAATGTATTCTCTTAGTTTCACGCCCATGGTTATTGTTGTTGGAAGGCCATTTTCCTTTATCGTCCAATGCGGGGACGCTAACTCCCAAGAGACGAGCATCCCTGGCTTTTGTTTCGGTGCTATCAACACCGATGATGAACGAAGTCCAGTCTGAATATTGGATCGAGTCAACCCAAAGTTTGACTGTCGGTGACATGTTCTTGCGGTAAGAATCCATTAGCATAGGCTCCGGGATACCAGGAGGTAACCTCAGGGCTGTCTGACAAAAATGTTCGATATAGGCTCGAACTGGTACTTTTTCCTTCTGGGTTATGTCCATCAGAGAAGACATCGTCATATCCATTCCATCTTCATAGAATCGGAAGAGAAAAAGGTACTTCAGATCCTCAAATGAGGATATGCAATTGTCAAGGAGGCTGCAGAACCATTCGTAAGCCACCCCCTTTAACGCCCTGATAAATAAACTTGTGAGAAAGGCGTCATCTTTTTGAAAATGTCCCACCATGGAGGCAAAGTATGTCAGATATCGACAGGGAGACTCCTTTTTGTCAAATGGGGTCAGCGTCTATGGCTTAAAACTTGGGGGGTTCAACCATGTTGTTCCGCTCAGACGGATAAGGTTGCATGATCCCGAGCTTCTGGCGTGCTTCCTGTTTATCTTTTGCCTATATACGAGTGCATTGGTCCTTCACTAGCTCGAACAATTCTTCGGTTGAGGAGGAAGCGGACGACCGAGGCAGGGTATAATGATATGTTCCCGAGGGTATACTCTGGAGCGGTATATTTGATTCCTCATTGGTCCCTGGGTCGGAACTTACGAATGTAGGAACCCTCGATGGAGGATGAGCAACTAAGCCGGTCCTGATATCGAGCATGACCTGTGTCAAGGCCTGCATGGAGGTGGTAGGAGTTTGAAGCCCTGCCTCTAAGGTATCGATACAATGCAAAAGATTTGGGGCAAAGCTTCTCCCTCCTATCCGTTTCCACCCCCTTTCATATAGACAGGCGTGTCGTGGGATGAAATGGATGGAACAGCGGACCTCTCACTTTTAGCCTCGCTATCTTGTGGGAAGATCGACATCAAGGCTTCCTCTTCTGAATCCCACAATTGGCTACCCCCAGCTGTATCAACATTTATTGCTTGATCGATGTCATCTTTTTAGAACGAAGGGTTGTTATGAATTACCAGGAGGTTGCTACCTCCGGTGGATGATGAAGTCATCTACCCTAAGGATGACTTGCTTTTGGACCGGGTATGTTAGAATACCCGGGTATTGGATAATGCTAACTTGATGCCTCAGGGCCGACTTTTGGATGCAATAGCCAAAACCGGAGGGTTATTACTCTTAGAATTCCTCTTTACAGCAGATGAATATGAGGTAGCACGGCAAGAGGCAACTAAGAGTTCTTTCTCGTCTTCAATCGGTACCCTCTTTCCGAGATGATGTTGGATGGGTGCAGCAGGATGCAGTCATTAGAACATAGACTACCTTGGTAGTGGGGCCATTGTTTTGCAACAACAGCAAATGATGGTGACAGTAACACAAGTTTGTTGTGCTAGGGGTGCGTTGTGCATAGTAGTCATCTCCCTCGCTTTACGTTTGTGAGTAATCACATCATGTAAATCATGCGAAGAGAGATTCATATTTATACCCACTTCTAGCACGTTGCTAGGCCAAACGCTTGGGTGTGTATGTGGGTGATGCACTCCCAGATCTGGTTCTAGCGCATGAGATGCGCCCAGATTGTTGATGGGAGAAAAACACTTATTGTGAATCGAACCCACTTCATACGCACAGCCCACGTGGGCGCATGGGTTCGACAACATAAGATTTTTCCCCTGACTTGGTTCCAGTGTATAGGATGCGCCTAAGTGGGAGGGAGACTTCAAGAACTGACCCATTCAGGATGCTAGAGTGTCTGAGTTAAATATATACAGCTTGCCATCAGTCGTGCGCATGACTTTCAATACACATTTCTGCTTACTGTTGTCTTAGCACATTCAGAGTGTATGGCCCGTATTGCCTTAAATTTCTTCGTGCTAGCCTGCAAAGGTGCATAGTACTCGAAATCTAGCTCTTCCTTGCCATGGTGGAAAGTAATTCTATCGAAGACAAAAAGTTTTTCCTGTGCAGCAGAACCCATGCGTGGGAGTGCGGTTGCGCCATTGTTCTTTCGACGCATCATCTTTGCCTGGAATAGGGGTCACTGGGAATAGCAGTCAGCACTGCACTTCCCAGACATATGTGCCACTCCAGAAGCAATGTCGTGCTTGTTGATGGAATCAGCAGTAATGAGTGGATGTGCTGGCGCAGTCCCTCTAATGTTGGTGCACGACGAATCACCTGTGGGGACCAAGACTTGGCGAGTCTTCTAAGGCTTTGATAGCCGCTTCGAAGGGCTCGTGCTACCTTTAGAGAGTAATTTCTCGTAAGCTTGTTGGTCGAAGCACATAACCAGCATCTTTTGGGAAGACCCGAGTTTGTTGTCGTCAGATTGCCATACTACTTTCTTATTGGAGGAGAAAGTCATCCCCAGCAGAGTCGCCAGCTTGTTTTCCATTGAAAAGTGGTAGAGACTTTTACTTTCAAACAAATAAAGAAAAGTAACTTTAATCCTCAACAGGATCTTTTGAGTATAATTTGTTTTCTAGGGACGCGTGGCGATGGAGATCGAATACTGTTTCTGATTCCTTTACTTCGTTGATGATTTAAAGACGATGAAGAGAAAATTATAAATCTTCGGTTGGACGACAATTCGACTGTCTTGAAGTATGCTCTGACTCTCGGAATGTTCGGTCTGCGAAATAAAGGAATGATCCTTTTATTTATAAATGGTGGAACGAACCATCCATGCGCTCATATGTGATACATGCATGGACTTTTTGGTACGTAGGAACACTACGTACTTGACTTGTTGGGCGCAGGGGCGCTACTCAGGGAAGCTTGAACTGAATCTGGTGTAACTGTACTATTGGGCTGTGGATGATCTGACATATGACAGTTGTTGATATTCGTTTGTTGCTGAAATTTTGGGTGGTAGGCACCCGTTCATGAGCATGACTGAGCCAATGACATGTGGCGCGTATACATTGCTCAAAGATCTCGATCTGTTGAAATACGATAGATTTGATACACCGTTTTGGCTTATCGTATGGGGGAACTTAAAGCATGGCCATTAGGGTGCATGACGATTCTGGGCACATGGCCTTATGGTGCATGCGAGTCTCAGCACATGTCTTTAGGGCGCATGCGAGGGACAGCGGGGTTAGCCACGTGGCTGAGCATAGCTGTAACCGATAAAATAGGTAATGATGACACCGACGAGTGCTGACGTAAGATGACTTTTTGTTTTCTGTGAAATCGTCATCTGCACTATTTTTGAGCCATATTCTGTTGACATCTAACACTCAGCATTAAATGCTCATGGGCAAGGAGCCTTGTTTGTGCATCGACTGTGTGGTGCGTCACTATACCCGGTCTTGTTGAGGAGGTGCATTATTTTTTGTCAACCTCGCAGAGCGTTTTGGGGCTCGAAATAATAATTTTTGACTTAGTTGAAATCTTGATGGCAAATTCATTGTCATTAATGTGAGGTTCATCCTATTAATCTTGGAGAGATTGCCACTTTGTGCATGGGTTTGATCGTGCTTTGGCCTATAAATAGGTGTGTTCCAAGAGAGCCTCCCCCTTAGATGGGTTTGCTTATTCTCGTTTCACCCGACTTCATATCAAGAACAGACTTAGCTTTCGATGGCCGTGAGCCTCCCCCTTAGAGAGTCGGTCGGTTGTGGATTGTAGATCTCCTCGTTAAAAGAAGCTACGATTTTGATAAAGAACCCCATCAGAGAATTGAGATGCGTCAGGTTGGCTATTGGCAGAGCAGTTCGTAATTGTGCACTTCACTGGCCGTATTCTTCCCCGAGACAACATCGAGTGCCAAGATATTGATTACCAGGTTTGGGTTGATTGCTAACCCAAATTCTGCTCAACCAGTACCTTGTTCTCATGACAGAAGAGACACTAGCCACCAGCGGGTGATCCACATGGCCGAAAATAATGTTAAGGCCAAAGCGATGCGCTTAGCTGCTCATTCTATATAGTAGAGGACAAGGTTAAGTGATGCGCCTTTGCTGCTAGCGGCTGAGACTCATCGTAGAATTGTTGCACCTGGCTTAATAGCTTAGAGTAGGCTCTTTGTAGTAGATTTTTCATGTAATCACAAATATCAATGAAAAGTCCATTTTATGTAATAGATTTTTAATATGTTGTAATCAATAAAAATCTTCTTTTTATGCACTTTCTGTCTTTGCCGTCTTTTCGGATGCGCCAACTATGTTTCTGACATTTGGCACATGCCTTTTGCAGCTCATAGGGATGTGCCTTCTTGAATTTGGTTTCTGGGGCGCATGAATTCCATGCTTCTACAACGTCCCAGTTCCATAATACGTAGGACTAGGAATGTATACATGCCAACTGTATGTATACGAAGACTACTCCAATTTATGGAAATCTACGTATACACATATAAGCTATAATTAGAAGAGCTCCAGCTCATGATAAATAAGTCATAGGCAATACTAATTCTCATCCACAAGGTCAGATAAAAGAATAATATCTCAAATATATATCAACTAAATGATAGAATGAAATATCTGTCAGGTGGAGAAAAATCCACTACCGAGCAAATGAATCAAAAGAAGAATAAAATGAGTAGCTACTAATAAGTCCACTATCCAAGGAAAGATCATACGGTCTGTGAAGGAAGAGTCTAGTCTCGGTCATACTCTTCGAGATCTTGTCGATCGTTTATACCTGAAGAGATTATCAGGTCCTCGGGGCACATAGCAAGATACATAAAAACATGTCTTTCTAACAGTAAATAAAATACATAAATAATAACCAGCAAGGAAACAAAAATAACTAAGTAACAACGACACATGCATCCAAGAAAGGAAACAAAATAAATAAGCAACAACTATACAAGAATACAAGAACAACTACGCACAAATGAACTGCTAGAAAAGAAAACACGAAACAGGTAACAAATGCCAAGTTCGTAGGTAAACACATGGCAAGAAGTCAAGGAATAACCAAACCCTCGCCCCTAGTGTGGACTCTCAGGTTTGAATAATAACCAAACCTCGCCCCTAGTGTGGACTCTCGGGTTAGCTTCAAGCAATCAACCTAGCCCCTATATGGACTCTCAGGTTGAGAATAAACGAAAATAGGAATAGCAGTTCAGTTATGACGCACTCGTCCTTACGAAATACAATACAACTCAGACAAGTTACAAGTGAGAACAATTCTAGTATAAATGATAATGCCAAAACATGAACAAGAATGATATATCAACGAAACAACTAAACTAGTATGCATAATATGAGAGAAAACACATATCAACAAATCAATCAAAGGAAAAAATGACATGTAATAAAAGAATGCAAATAACTGATAATAAAAGGGAACACTGGTTATAAACATGTGATATGATGAAACAAAAACAACTAATATGTAATATACTGCAAAAAGACAAGGTATACTTGCCTGGCATTGTTTGTTGGATTCGACGTGTGACTTGATCGTAGCAGCACATAATGGATAAAAATGCCATAGTTCTACTAGATGATCCCGATTTATGGCACAGACAGTTCCATCGAGTCCGAAACAGTCCAATTAGCTAGGGTTGATATGTAGAAATACAGAATTCGCGAAGAAAATAGGAATATATTGGTTAGTCACGATCAAGATTTTCTAATATAGGAGGAAAAATTATTTAGGAAAAGTAATTCTTAATGAGAAAAATATACATATTTATTTAGAATATTTACAACTATTTAGCATTTATTTATAACTTTTGTTAAATATAATATAATAGTCTAATGGGTTCCAACCTACATTTGAAAACTACTCTTTATAAAAGTAATCCCATTTAGAAATATATATAGTTTATATTAAACTCATATAAACAAATATGTATATACAAAACTCTAATTAATATATATCTATATATAAACTACCTTTCAAAATATACTTTTGTATAAAACTTATTAGAACCATAAGTCCTCCAACTAAATATTTCTATATAAAAATATTTAAGCCCAAAATCTCTTCATATATAAAAGCCTCAAAATATTCAACGATTATTTAAAATATGGTCAAGTTCTTTTAGGAAGTAATTAATTTAATCAGCCCAATAATAAGTTGAAAATTCAAAAGCCCACAGTTAAAAACAACCCTAACATTTATATAAAAGTCCTCATTTGTATAAATTCCAAAAAACTATATATGGATAAAACACCAAAATAGTTTTTAATAAAGCCAATAATCATATTTTAAAGGCCCAAACTACATATAGACTATATTGATTCCTAAAACAATTTTACCCGTTATATATAATAGATGCATTTGTATATCCTAAAAATTATTTATAGGACTACTTAAGCCCAAAACACCAACTGATTATTTGTCTGTGTCATGACCCGCACCCGGTATAGGGCACGAGTGTGTAACATCGCCCAGCGTACGTCGTAGAATCGACGGTAGAACGTTGTTCTAGGTCGCTAACTAACAACTCACACAATGATATAATGTACTTGTCATAAATCTCAACTTCGAATGGAAGACAAGTATAAAGATATGATAATACTCAATCACAGTCTAAAGCACGATAAGATATCAAAGAAGAC
The DNA here is from genome assembly GCA_029216955.1 of Iris pallida. Classification (NCBI taxonomy): domain Eukaryota; kingdom Viridiplantae; phylum Streptophyta; class Magnoliopsida; order Asparagales; family Iridaceae; genus Iris; species Iris pallida. Next base: position 2,210,977 of record JANAVB010043620.1, read on the forward strand.
TAAATAACTATAAGACTCAAGAAACAACAACTAAATAATATCCGAAACAAATCTCAAATACAATGTTAAAATCTCAAATTATTACAATTCAAGTTCAAACAGAGAATCTAAAATAAGTCCACTAAACTAGGTATGTCGGTCACTCCTGAGAATTGGGACCCAAGGTAGCTATCCCCTCTTCGGATCCATAGAAGTTAGGGCACGTATCCCTTGGGCAATCATTTGAAAAATATATCCAGTCAGGATCGAACAAGCACATCTCCTCTAGCAGTTCCAAATAAATGACAAAGACTATAAAGTAGTAATAGCAAGTGCTACTTGATGAACATGGAAAGTTTGAGACAGGTAATAAAATAGAATCTACAGTTAAAACCAGAAAAGTAAATACAGTAAAATAGAAGAACATGACAGTGAAAATTATAAATAGAAGTAACTGAACTAGAACGATGTGATACGAGTCCAATCAGTATAAATAAGACAATATGAATCTAGTACACGACACTTATCCAGTGTGCTTTGAAATATTGAGTTCGACATGTAACGATTAGACGTGTAGTAAATACGACACATCGCACGCTTGGCCCAGCGGTAACATCTTTCTTTCTTGTAGGGGTGATTCTTGTTGAATACGGCACATCACAGGCTTGGCCTAGCAGCGACCACTATCTTGCTTGTAGAAGTGATTCTTGTTGAATACGGAACATCGCACGCTTGGCCTAGCGGCAATGGCTATCTTGCTTGCAGGAGTGTTTCTTGTTGAATACGACACGTCGCACGCTTGGCCTAGCGGCGATGGCTATCTTTCTTGTGGTTCTTGTTGAATACGACACATCGTATGCTTGGCCTAACAGCGATGGCTATCTTGCTTGTAGCGGTGGTTCTTGTATGATTGAGAATGTTTACATGTTTACTCGAGTATTTCCCGAAACATAAATAGAGTACGAGTCTAGCCAAAAGTAAATGGTGCTTGTAGGTGATTCGAGTAGGTGGTTCCAATGAGTGGTTCTAGTAGTAGGGGCTAGACGAGTTAAATACATGTATCACAAATGAATGAATCCAAAATACCAATCCGTGTTGTGACAGTGAATCAAATAGAACTATACTAGAAGCTGAATCATAATAATCATCAAGTAAATAAAAACTATTAGAGAATGTACTCGCCTGTTGTCCAGAGCAATGAATGAGGATCGATGTCCAAGGTAGTGTCACAAAAATCTATAAATCAGATATACATAGTTATTTGGTGTTCTAAAGTATACAATATATTAAAGTGTACTGATTACATGCTTCTAGGTCCTTTCTAAGTCAATAAGGTCAATTTGGGCCAACACTAGTCATTTGGTCACTATTTGTCAAACTTGGTTAATTTGGTATATATATATATATATATATATATATATATCAGTCAATATCTAGTTAAGGTAGTCAATTTATCTTCTACTAGCATATGCTCTTTATAGTATGCATCTTAACTCATACTATACCTATATACATATTAATACCCTAACCTTTTACTATACCCACTATATATAATATACATATAACACACACACTATAGCCTAGGGTCACACAAATTCCTTGATACATCTACACACAGTTATGGACATACTCTAGGCACTAGGTCCCTTCACTACCTCAAGTATACAAGGCTAATTCCCTTCAATTGACACCTTCACAACCACTCTAGGTCACCCTACCCTTGTGCCTTATACTCAAATATCAAACCCTTCTCAAAATAACTAATACAAATATATATATATATATATCCTATATAGGTTGTGACTATAAGGGACAAACCATATGACATTCATCCTCATTCTAATACTGATACCATGCTATAGAAGTCCAATGTATCATCAAGGGACTGATACATAGTAACATAGGGAACTGATATCCCTCTATACCATTGATACAAAACTCAAGGCTATATATTATGTAAGGTAAGGCAGGGAATTAAACAACTGTAGATGGAAGCTGTCATTTGGAATAGGAACTGAGCTCAAAATGGAAGGTAAAACAGGTAATGTCCTATGGACAGGACTTATAATTTATCTAGAATGGTATTAGGATAGGGACTGATGTATACACAAACTAATCCTTAAGTGGACTGTCAATATGCTAATGTACTGAACCAAGGAGTACAAGACATGGACATCTAATAAATGGGACTGAACATAAAGAGGGCAAGGACTATACTGAAATGAGGATTAGGGGATTGAACAAATAAACTGGGAAGGATACTAATATTTGTAGGTTGACCCCATAACAGAGACTGATACAGAACAGTAAGAGAAAAAATGACTGAACAGAAAATGGGGACAGAACATTGAACTAAATGTCAAGGCTAACCTGAGCTAATATCCTTGACTGAACCAATAGGATCCCCAATAAGGGCTGAGCATTACCTCACTAATCCAAGCTAAGATATGACTGACCTGTGATGTTAAACTCAACCTCCACTCTCCTCTAATCTTAACAAATGCTGCTCTTGCTATTTCCCTTATCTTCTCACAACACTCACGTGCCAAAACTCTTTATACTTATATGCTCCCATTCACTACTCTTTATACTTATATGCTCCCATTCACTACTCTTTATGCCCTATCCCTCCTCTAATCTCTCTAATACACCCACACTCACACTCACACTCACACTCACACATGGCCTCATGACACAATCACTACAGTCTATTTATCAAGCACTTAATGTGCTTCACAGGATACCCACATTACACTCTCTGATATACTCATAAAACACACACTTCAAAAAACTAATCCCTCTTCCCCTCTACTCTCAACTAATTTCAGTGAACACTCACCTGCCCATTTTAAAGCCAAAGGCTAAGGCTAAGCCCCAACTTTCAGGTGCAGCTACTGCTGTATCTGCAATGGCCAATGCAAGCCTTGCCAAGGCAAGCTTCTGCTGTAATGGTATATGCTCTGCTGCCTGGGGGATCAAGCCACTGCCATGTGCCTCTTAGCTAACCCCAAGCCTATGATACATACTAAATCCCTGGACAGAGACTCCCTTCTTCTTATCAAAATCTGATACAACACATACATTCAACTCCAACATACACTTGCTGCTAGCAACATATGGTAACATCTATTTGCCCAACCTGCTACACGTATATACACATTAGTTATATTAGAATAGTATTCAGAATGCAGATACTAATCATACAAAAGGAATAGCATAATATCATAAGGGCAAAACATATTCTAAGAAACATGGAATGAAACTAAGGGTGACTGAACTAATTATCCTAACTGATATCTACTCATATGGTTCTTACTGCCACTAAAGTGGCCCATAACCCGAGCTCTCCTACTCCTATCCATTCCAAAAGACATCTAAATGGCCTAGAACTTGAGCCTATATATAAAGAACTAATACAACGAAAGGGATTGAAAGTATAGCTCAGTCAATGACTGATACTCAAATCGAGTATCGAGCTCAAATCAAACAATATACACAGGTACACACCAACTTGCGACACTCACAAATATGGGAAGCTCATGCCCTTTTTCGTCCACTATTTGGTTCTTGACACCCCACTCCTATGCACTCATTTGCTTGACCTTTAATCCCAGGTAAATAAATGCTGTCCCTAATCGCATACACATGCAAACCAAGATACATATGCAAAGAGGCAACCACTACACTAGTTGTTACACCCTGCACTATACATAGGCTATACTCACACTCAACTGACCTACTGTACATCAGTTGTAAACATACTACTATGATGCATACACTAATATCTTAGCACATCTGTGCACCTATCATGTCAACTCTACTCACAGAACATACCTACATCTACTCCTACCTACTAACTACAGGTAACACTCTCTATTCACTGACTGAACCATAATGACCAAGGTCTGAACATGTATATCCTAAGCCAATGGAAGGATAGGAAACTGGTACTCAAGGCTTAGGTATTGATACTTTAATCTTGGGCCTGATACAATTATACAGTATGGATTTGAAAATATTGTGGGCAGTTCTGCATACAACCAAGGGCTAAACTCAAGTGAATGGTCAGGATAGAACAGGGCAAGGGATGAACAGGTGAACAGAACACCCATTCCCGAGCCCCCAACCAATATTAGATCTACCAAAACTATTCTAAAACACCATACAACTACTAATATTGCTAACATACTCTATTACCAATACAAATCCTAGGTTAAATCTAAAATCTAGGTATCAAATGCCCCAAGAGTTATTTTATCGAACACTTAGTGTGCGTATCTGATACTCTCGTGATATGTACTCCAAATGGATACAAACTTGACCTAAATCGATCCTAATATAATAGGAATCCTAAATGAATGCATCTACATTAAAGAGCTAGAAATTAGAGGGTTTAGAGGGATCTTACCAATTGGGAGTTGGAATTCCAATGAAAAGTCTATAGATCTCGATCTCCACCAAGCTCCAATGGCCAAATTGCTCCAAATTCTTCCAAGCTAGACAATAGAGGTTTCCTCTTTTCAAGGGGAAGAGTTTGCAATTCATTTGAGGGAATTTGGACTCAAATTGAGGAATGGAGGCAACTTGGAGAAGAACACAAATCAGGGTTAGGGAAGGAGGCTATGTAGGCTATTAATAGGAAGGGAGAATGCTCATGTGGCCGACCAAGGGTTGTCTCTAGGGTTTGGTTTGGGTGCAAAGTCTAAAAAGCCTTCCTATTTGTCATACCAAGCCCTTTAAGAAGAAGGCCCATTGTCACTTAATGTTTAAGTCACTAAATGGATTCTAATGAGACTCTAGCTAGATTTGAGTCTAACTTAAGTTGTCTAATCTCTCAAACTAAGTTTCTGTGGTCATGGCTACATCTAACCAATGTGATTGTAAGTTTCACCAACAAATGACACTAACATAATCATTAATTAAATAATATTAAAAATAATCAAAAAAATACAAATTAGCAAAATACCCTTGTTCTAGAATGTGGTGGTGACAGTATGGGCCCATACCTAAAAGAATCCCTTTTGTTAATTGGATTAAACCCAATCCCAATGAAATACATAAGCCTAGAACAACCCAACAAGCCCAATAGCAAACCTAATGTTCATAGTAAATTAAAAAAAACTAAAGAAGAGAGGAAAGGAGATTATAGAGTTTGAGAGAGAGAAGAGGAAGTGAAGAATGGGGATTCCTCACCAGTGCTCGATCGGAGCGCGATGGAGCGAAGCGCTAGCTGTCTGCGGGTAGTTGAGAGCTCGGTCGGAGGTCGAAGAGGCCCTAGGAGACAACGCCAGAAACAGATGGGAGCGACAGAGGATCTGATGACGTGCGCGACGACTTGTCAACGTCGGTGGTCAAACGGGTCAGGATGTGCCTCAATAAGACAGTCGGTAGGTGGAGGAGAGGCAGTGTCAGGCACAAACAGAGTCAAGGTTAGTATCGAAGGGAAAGAAAATGGTGGTGGTATGGGAATGATGTTGGTGACAGCGGGTGGAAAGATGAGTGAACGGAGGAGGATGGTGCCTGTGGCCAGTGGAGGCAGCCGCAGGTCTAAGCTCAGCGAGGTGCGGCTCCTATGGGTGGGCGAAAAGGTCGAAGAAGATTTCGAAAGGTGAGTTGGGGTTCTTGCGATATGGCCGGGAGTGCAACGGCTAGGTGGTCGAGGCTGAAGGGTGGTTGGAGGAGTTGGGTGGAATAATGATGGTGGTGGTACGAGTGCTCCGGCGAGGATGTTGTCGGGACTGGGCGGACTCAGAGGAGAAGATAGCGACGGTGGTGTTATGTTGGAAGGTGGTCGTAGGCTGTGTTATAGCCGTGGTTTGGTTTAGGATTTAGGTTTTGTTGATTATGTCGTATCCTGGGTGTCGGACATGATAGGGGATGGGTCTCTGGGGTAAAATCGTGTCCGGATTTCTCGTAAACGATTATTTTCATACCCCGATCTGTCACACCCCTCCCCCATCCCGCAGAGTCCTTTCGTCCTTGCTTCGGACTCTGCATGACCGTTCGTCCTCGCTAAAACGTGATGTCGTATAAGCCTAAGTTGCGCTTGCACAAGGCTAAGGCCTGTACAATGACTAAATAAACAAGATAGACAATATACAGTGTAACATAAAATAAATAATTAAAGCAGCAACGGACATTTTGCAGATATATATGAATTTAACACAATGGTAATAAGAAACAATTCTCTTTATTGATTTTTCTTGAACAATTTACAACCTTTCATTTCTCTTTGATACAATGCCATAATTGGCTACATTCTCTCATAATCTTTACAAAAGTACAATGATCCCGTTTTATACATTACATCCCTTTATATACAAAAACCAACTCTTTGCAACAGATGTCCATCTATTGGCATCTCTTCTAATTTCTGGCTCCTAAGGATGAGGTTCGGGCTATCATTTCGGACTATCCTTCTCGATACATCTTGCACCTGCATGCAGACTGATGATGGATCAGTATATCAGCATACTGGTGATTGTGAACAATGGGCTACATTTTTGTAAAACGATCACTATTTATTTAGCGAGAAAATATTTCTTGTGATGTGATCTTGCTACTTTTACCTATGTTCATTTCATGCAATACAAAGTTAGTTTACATCTCTTTTGAAAACATCTTTAAAAAACTAAAGTTTATTTCTTTCAAGCATGTAAGGGACTGTACAACTCTTGTGTAATGTACAACATGTTTCATAAGCTATATCATTTCTCTTGTTCAAGCCACTCTTAGGGACAATTATAAGCACGATATCACATCTTTTCTTTAATGGGACGTAGCATTTCTTTGCAATAGATTAATCTTTGTAAGCAATTCATATAGAAAACTTAAGCAACACATATATATCACTTCTCAGTGATTCATACCCATAGCCAACAATCATCCCTACAAAAGACAAAGATTAGCATAAACATAATATAAGAAGCATACTTTTTCGTCCCAACATGTTAGGCTTGCAATAATCTTTGTCTATATGCATGAATATAACTCTATAGTTCATAGGCATTCCCATATTAGCAATTGAGGCGTTCTAGTCCATCTCACTAATAGACTGACACCCTCCTCTGGTTGTGGATACTTCTAGCCCCAAGTGTCTTATTCTCTCCTAGGCCGATCGATTTCGGACGCCCCCAGAATCGATCGGAAGACTACCACTTGTGCACAAGTTGTCTAGACCAATACAAATGCAGCTATCACATAAAACTATCCTGCACCAATCGAGCAACTTGTAAACACTTTCATCTTCTTCTTTTTTATGTAATCGAGCCAATAGCTCTATTCTTTTCTCTATACGGACAAGCCGTATCATCTCTTTTCAGGCAAGTTTTGTATAATAGCAATCTTTCTATCATTTTATTTCTTTTACAATAGTTTAATATCATTAAGCATTGAAACATACTGTTAGCATATGATAGGTATATGAAAGCATCTCATTTATCTTGTTATTAGCATAGCAAGGTTCTCTTGATCAAGGCAACGTTCATTTCTTAGCAAGGCATCAAATTTATCTTTGTTTCTTGTTTTAACATGGCAACATGTGAATTCTCTTTAAGCATACTCAATGATTACGATCTTGTTATTAACAATAGAATTCAATCAAAAACTCAGCTTCTTATTAAGCGTAATAAAATGAGTCCTTGTCTACTCACCCAGATTAATCATCTTCTGTTGCAGAGCTAGCAATCCGATCTCTCTATTTATCTAGTGCCTTCGCGGAGAGGGCACTACATAATTATCCACCGAGAAGAAGTTTTGTCATTGAAACTTAAGGAGAAACTTACTATATCCATAGCAGCGATAGTCCTCATCCTTCACCATCATCAATCTATGAAATCACGATTCACTTCATATCAAAAGCTCGTGTTCAATAAAACATCTCAATCTCAATCAATCAATAAAACATATATGCTGACATCATAAAATATTTATGGACTTATTGTATGGAACGTTCATCTCATTGATGAAATCAAGCAAGCAAGAAAATTTTGATCAAAAGAACATCTTTGAATTCAATCAAGACAATAATTGGCCAGAGGATCGTATTGCTCTGATACCATTTTGTCACGCCCCGATCTGTCACACCCCGATCCCGCAGAGTCCATTCATCCTTGCTTCGAACTCTGTAAGACTGTTCATCCTCGCTAAGGCGTGATGCCGTGCACGCCTAAGTTATGCTTACACATGGCCAAGATCTATACAATAAATAAATAGACAAGATAGACAATATACAGCGGAAAATAAAGCAGATAATTGAAGCAGCAGCGAACATTTTGCAGATATATATGAATTGACCACAATGGTAACAAGAAACAATTCTCTTTATTGATTTTCCTTGAATAATTTACAAGCTCTCATTTCTCTTTGATACAATGCCATAATTGGCTACATTCTCTCAGTATCTTTACAAAAGTACAATGATCCCGTTCCATACATTACATCCTTTTATATACAAAAACCTAACTCTTTGCGAAAGATGTCCATCTCTTGGCATCTCTTCTGATTTCTGGCTCCTGAGGATGAGGTTTGGGTTATCGCTTCGGACTATCCTTCTCGATATATCTTGTACCTGCATGCAGACTGATGATGGGTTAGTATATCAGCATACTGGTGATTGTGAACAAGGGCTACATTTGTTTGAAAGGATCACTGTTCATTTAGAGAGAAAACAATCCTTGTGATGTGATCTTGCTACTTTTACCTATGTCCATTTCATGCAATACAGAGTCAGTTTATATCTCTTTTGAAAACATCTTTGAAAAACCAAAGTTTATTTCTTTCTAGCATATAAGGGACTCTTCAACTCTTGTGTAATGTGCAGCATGTTTCATGAGCTATATCATTTCTCTTATTCAAGCCACTCTTAGGGACAATTATAAGCACGATATCACATCTTTTATTTAATGTGACGTAGCATTTCTTTGCAATCGATTAATCTCTGTAAGAAATTTATATAGAAAACTTAAGCAACACATATATATTACTTCTTAGTGATTCTTACCCATAGTCGACAATCATCCCTGCACAAGACAAGGATTAGCATAAACATAATATGAGAAGCATACATTTCCGTCCCAACATGTTAGGCTTGCGATAATCTTTGTCTATATGCATGAATATAACTCTGTGGTACATAGGCATTTCCATATTAGCAGTTGGGCCGTTCTAGCCCATCTTACTAATAGACTGACACCGTCCTCTGGTTGCGGGAACTTCTAGCCCCAAGTGTCCTGTTCTCTCCTAGGCCGATTGATTCCGGATGCCCCTAGAATCGATCGAGAGACTACCACTTGTGCACAAGCTGTTTAGACTAATACAAATACAGCAATCACATAAAACTATCCTGCACCAATCGAGCAACTTGTAACCAATTTCATCTTCTTCTTTTTTATGTAATCGAGCCAATAGCTCTACTCTTTTCTTTATAAGGACAAGCTGTATCATCTCTTTTCAGGCAACTCTTGTACAATAGCAATCTATCCATCATTTTATTTCTTTTGCAATAGTTCAATATCATTAAGCATTGAAACATACTGTCAGCATATGATAGGTATATGAAAGCATCTTATTTTTTTTGTTATTAGCATGGCAAGGATCTCTTGATCAAGGCAACGTTCATTTCTTAGTAAGGCATCAAATTTATCTCTGTTTTTGTTTTAGCATGGAAACATATGAATTCTCTTTAAGCATACTCAATGATTACTATCTTGTTATTAACAATAGCATTCAATCAAAAACTCAGCTTCTTATTAGGCGTAAGCGAATCATTAAATGAATCTTTTTCCACTCACCTAGATTAATCATCTTCTGTTGCAGAGCCAGCAATCCGATCTCTCTGTTTATCTAGTGCCTTCGTGGAGTGGACCACTACAATTATGGTAGTGGAAAAGAATAGATGAACATAGACACGGTGCACAAACACGATTGGTGATGAGGACACGGGCGCATGGGTCCGGACGCGACTATAGTTAGGATGACGACAATGGTTGTTGTAGTGATGGATGGTTGTGGAAATAGTGGTTTTTGGGAGAAAAGAAGGAGAAAGCTTCTCCTTGAATATGAGAAGTACTCCTAATTGGATAAGCATATAGAATTTAAGAAAACTAATAGATAAATTCCACCATTTATTTAAATCAAATAAAATTTAAATTAACGTAAAATATTGATTTACAATAATACTTTAAACTAATAGTTAATATTATCAAAATAATTCAATCAATATTTGATATTTATCAGAAAATTTAAGTCAATGAATTTAAATTGATCTATCTCATCTCAATCTAATAATTAATCACATAAATAACTTATTTTAAATAACATTTAATATCATCAAAATAATTCAAATAATATCCGATGCTATTGAAATAAATTAAAGAAAATTTACATATATCCAAAATCATGTTTAGAATAATTAGCAAACCTTTTTAATATTCACTATTCAAAAATACTTGAGACTTCCCTTCTGTAGAAATTAAAAGATTATTTTTGAAGCAAAATATAAAAATTAAAAATATTGATAAAAAAGCACCCAAAATATTAATTAAAATTTTGTGGGGTTTACACACACGGACACACATGTTGACACACTAACACACTCGGATACAAACCCTAATACTAACACGGACACAGACATTCACACACACATACACTCGGTGTACACATATGGACACACACCCTAGTTAATATATTTGTGTTCATGTGAGTCCATTTAGATATATATATATTCTCCATTTTATAGTCACTATGCTATATAGTAGTTTGATAGGATTTTTATTATGAATTTAATATCATATGGTGTTGAGTATCATCTAATTGGCTTGGTAGTAAAGAAATGAGTATTGGCATCATTGCGAGTTAGTTTATATGTGTCAAATTAGATGTGTGTTGATTGAAAAGTGTCAATTTGATATATTCATATATATGTATAAGTATACAATTTGCTGGTGAGCTAGTGTATCTTGTGTTAGTGTGTGTATATGAGTGTCGAGTGGTAGAGTTTCCTTTGGATGACGATGTATTTGTACTAGTGTATCGTGTATGTAAGTGTGTGTTCAAGAGAGTGGGGGTCGGGGTGTGTGTACACAGTGCATTTGTGTGTGTGTGTGTTTGTGTGCGTATGTGTGTGTGTGTGTGTGTGTGTGTGTGTGTGTGTGTGTGTGTGCGTATGTGTGTAGTGTCAAGATACAAGTGTAGGTATCATTGGTATATTGTTGGTATGATTGGTATAGTATATAAGTAAGTATCTTGAGTATAAGAGTGTCCACGTGTTCCTTGTGAGTCATATCTATTAAAAGAAAATTTATTTCTGCAAGCCTTTTGAGGCAATTACAGTTTCTACCAGAAATGGCTAGAGTGTTATCAATACATATGTTTATATTGGACATTCCGAGGTCAAGTGTTCCGTGTAGGCACACAACTTTTCGAATATGAGCACATGATGGCGGAGATATCATTATCTCTTATACTAAGTGTCTGTGTCAGCCCGAAGTCAAGTGTCCATGTCATCCCTTCTCTGAAAAAGTAAATTTATATCTGTAAGCCTTTTTAAGCTTTTAGAGTTCTACAAATTTTCGAAAAAAGGAAAAAGACAAAGAACAAAAGGAGTAAAAAAATCATAAAAAAACTAAAAACTAAAAATCTTAGAAAAAAAATAATACTTAGCCTTTTCTAGTATTTTTTTAAATCTTGTAGAACTTTGAAAGCCTTAAAACGTTTACAGAAGTAAATTTTCTTTGAAAAGAAGGGCTGACATTGAACACGTGATCTAATACTTATTTAGTAGGGATTGAAATCAGAATTGTCCACATGTCTACTAGTTTTTGGATAGTCACGAATTATAAAATGGATCATTCACCGTTGGAGGTGGTTAGAAGATTGTTGAGCATAATGCCCGATTTTAACATATCATAAGAATGCTACAACCAATTGATGGAGTTGATTATAGATATCTTATCAGCGGGTGCTAATTTACCTAAAGACTTCTACCGGTCAAAGAGAATAGTGAGACCACTCTAGATGGGATACGAGAAAATTGATGCATGTCACAACATGTGCATGCTGTACTATAAAGACAACAAGGATGAAGACCTGCGTAGATTTTGTGATGCTGATTGTTATAAGACAACTGGTACAGGAAGGTCTTACGGTGCAACAAAGCCGACAAATACGGCTCTAGATGGGATACGAGAAAATTGATGCATATCACAACATGTGCATGCTGTACTACAAAGACAACAAGGATGAAGACCTGCGTAGATTTTATGATGCTGATTGCTATAAGACAACTGGTACAGGAAGGTCTTACGGTGTAACAAAGCCGACAGATTCGATGCACTACTTGCCTTTGACGTCGCGGTTGTAGAAGTTGTTTATGGTAAATGAGACTGCCGAAAACATGAGTTGGCACAAGCGAGAACAGATTGAAGGAGTGCCGGATCACCCATTCGATGGAGAAGCATGCAAGCACTTTGATCGAGAGTATCCTGATTTTGCTTCGGATCCACGTAATGTAAGATTGGAGCTCTACTCCGACGGTTTCACCCCATTCGGACTTTCGGGCTTTCAGTATTCGTGTTGGCCTATAATCGTCACTCCGTACAACATACAATCTTGGATGTGCATGAAGACTCCGTATATGTAATAGTATTCGATATTTTTATTATACCAATTGGCCAATGTGTTATTGTTTTTTCACACATTTAAATATGAGGTGAGGTCGAGTAGTCCATTCTTAATAAATAAAGAACAAGAACAGAAAATGAGACGTTATTTTCCTTCTTGGTTGAGTGCATATATAAGTAAATTGGTTATTACTTTTTGTATATGCACTTTACACAATATTTAATGGAACGTTGAACTTAATTTCTTATCTTGTGGTATTTAGGTCGATCGTCCAAACACAACACTAAAGAATGAATTTATTAGAACACTAGCCAAGGGACCAATTTATGGCATCAATATATGGCCAACCTATTGTGTGAATGGGTTTAGGTTCAAGTCAGCAAATGCCCTGATTAGAGAACTTTCTGGATCATGATTCCACAAAAAATAGTTGTTTGTGTATCAAATCTACAAACTACAAAGATGTCGATCCAGAAAATAATTTCTGTAGCATCTTACGAAAGATTATTGAGTTGACATATAGCTATGACATAGAGCCTGCTAAGATCGTGTTCATCAAGTGTGATTGGTTCGATCTGATCCAAGATCAAGATTGGAAAATAAACAAGCATGGTCTCGTGGATATAAACTACCGACAACGAGATATCAAGGCTATGAACCATTTGTCCTATCAAGTCCGGCTCACCTCGTGTACTTCATAATTTATCCTAAATGGGGAACAACGAGGTTGTACTGGTAGGAAGTATTCAAGACCAAAGCTAGAAATACCTTTGACGTTAACGAAATAGCTCAGGAGGATGAGCTACCTCATCTAACAAATATTGTAGATATTGACTCAACGGAAGTTCCTTATTACACGTCTAATCATGTAGAAGAGGTAGAAATGTCCGAAGAGGAAGACGAAGTAGATGAAAATGAAGATGATAAAAAAGAGGAAGAAGAGGATGAGGAAAACGAAGAAGATGAATTTTTAGAAGAAGATTGAATATAAAATGTCAAATCTGTCATATAAAATCTAGACTTAGATGTTTATAGTTGTTTTTGGAAGTTTCTGGTATATTATCTAAACTTGGATATTTCTGGTTTATTATCTAGACTTCTGGCTATGTATTATATTTTTCTCCTTATTTTTATTTTGTGACATGTACTGTATTTAAATAGTTTTCTTGTAACTTTTATTTTGTTTATCATAGGCCAGGAATGACAGGACGACATGGATCATTCGATCATTCCAGAGGTAGACCTAGAGGATATGCGATGTCGTCCATCATTCCTAGGACAAGCAGTTCTCCTTCGGGACATGGTATTGGGTCCTCGTCTCTGAGTACTCCAGTCTATCAACCACTTCTCTATCCTACTGGCAGTACTCCTAGGACGAGCAATTCCAGACCTGAGACTACTCATTCATCCAGCATTTCTCCTGCTAACGGTACTATAGAGAATGAGTTATAGGCCCCGCCGAAGGCACCTTCGCCTCTTTATTGCAGAGCGATCCTCTATGTGCTCCTCCGGAGGAGACGAAGACGGAGATTTGGGCTGGTGGGCCAAGAAAGCAAGCTAATTAGTTTTAGTTTTCTTACGCATGTATAAATATATATTCATTTTTCATGAATATAATTTTCTACGTATAGATACCGTCCCTCATCGGTGTATAGAGCATTGGGGCATTTTTTGAGGCAGAATTATAATGGGCCTTGGATCAACTACTCGGATGCCCAGCTGATAGGAATGCATTCTGGTTTCCCACTCCAAGGTAATTAAGTATATTTTCTTTTAATATCAATTATTTTTTATGTATATTATATAACTTATTTTACTTCTTCTAGAGAACATATTTCTATCCATCACATCGGGCTGAGCAGATCGTGAAGCAATTTTCTACCGTTGCCACCAAGTTGATCCGTGATGCGATCGACGACCAGAAGGCTCGTCATCGCTCCGAAAAACGATCCAAGGTTGGATCACGCCTGAGCAGTGCACTGCGGTGAGGGCTAGATTCGACGATGCTCGATAGAAAGATCGTTCGGAGAAGACGAAGGTGGCTAGGACGAGGGCAGAAAAGTCGTGTAGTGGGTCGATTCCCATGACAGAACATTTTTGTCGTCTGGTTTCTATTTTATTGATATATATTATTTTAAAAAGGTAGGATAAAATATTTCATTTTAATAAAAAATATTTTTAACAAGTACAGAGGGGTGAGGACGCCAACATGGTGACCATCTTCCTAGCCACCCATCGGAAGGACAGAAATCTCATCGATAAGAATGCCACATAGAGCTATGTAAGTATTACTTTATATTTCTTTAACTTTAATATAACTTAGAAAATATGCAAATAGATATCTATATAGTTACTAATAAGTACCTTAGACATTAGAAACTATACGATTGTATTGTAAAAAAGTATGATTATCAAGATACGTACATTTCTAGGATGAGTATCTTATGCTACGTGAGCGGGCGAGTGTTAGTGCCCCTGCAGAGGGGGCTAGTACTTCCTTGCAACCCTTTCTAACTCGAAGGAGCTCTGGATGACTGTCGTTGGTGGTCTTTAGAGGGGTATGTACTATGGTACGGGCTCTTACCGTGCCTTTCTGCTACTCAGTCATCCAGGGTACCCTCTGCTAGTGTGTGTTCCCCAGTGCCCTCACAGGAATCGGCCCAAGTCGAGGAGAACATTGCCCGACAGGTTGCTGAACTGTATGACTAGATGTCGAGGAGGATTACGGAGCTGCCGTAGTTTTGGCCGTTGATGGACGATGCGATGCTCAATGCACGATTAATACGCTCGAGCATACCATAATAGAACAGGGCGAGAGGACAGATCGTAGTGTTACGACATTACGGAGGACATAGATTGCCATGGGAGATAAGCTTTTGAGGTTATATGATGAGATGGCTCAGAGCAGTACAAGACTAGCATCTGCTTTGGATATATAAATTGCTAGACTTGACGCATTGGAGAAAACACGTCCTCCTGGTCCGCCTGCATCGGCACCTACTCTATCGATTATACTTCCTCCTTCATCGTCATCGATGACACTTACACAGGAGCAGTATGCATTCATGCTATCCCAGGTGCGCGGTGGTGCTCCTTCTCCTGATCAGCCATAGTCCTTCGTTGGACAATTTATCTTCGTTTGTTTGTGTGTTGGCCCATTCTTGGGCCTTATGTATTTATATCATACTTTTAGTTACATTATTTGATTGCTGTACTTGATGTGATGTGCTGGCCCATTATTGAGTATTTATTGAACAATATTTGATGTGTAGTATTGAGTATTCCATTGTTGGGTCTTATGTATTTATACTCAATTCTATTTGTTTAATGTAGTGCAAATTTATGTATTTTATTTTTATGCATTCCCTCTATATGCTATTCCGGTGTTGAGTGTTCCATCGAAGGGGTCGGCGAACCCAGAGAATTCAATGAAGGGTTGCTCCGTGTCTAGTTTCCATAAACTATGATTTAATAAATGCTAGGAAATTTTGGATAGAAAACAAACTGCTTTATGTTTTTCCATTACTTTTTGTAGGTTAGCGACGATCAGCAATGTCCAGCGATGAATGATTATGTCGCTAAAAGTGTATCCGAACGTCGCTAGCGGTATCGGTATCGGTATCGTCACTAAACGTTGGTACACGTCGCTACCTTGCTGACATGGCAAAGTGTCACTACCACATTATAGAAATAAGAGTATTTTAGACTTTTGTATTTCATGTGCATTTATATCATTTTTTAACTAAATAATTGTGCTAGTAATATATTATATGTAAACTATAATGATATTCTAATTAGATGGACTAGATGATTAGTCATAACCCTAGTGGACCTAATTAGTGAGATTAGACAATCATCAAACCCATTTTAATAAGTTTACTTAGTCTCTAGTTAGACTAGCAAGTTTAATTAGAAGATTAGGCTAAACACCTAATTAAGAAGAAAGACTTTTGTCCTAAACTTGTCATGACAACAGAGAGGGACCTTACGGACATTTCACACTAACCCAAGCCCTAAACTAGACCTATTTTGACCGGCCACATGCCACCCCTTGGCTATCAGAAGAATAACTTCTTCTTCTTTCTCCTTCTATTTTAAACCTAACCCTAGTTTAGGTGCTTCTTCCCAAATTATTCCTACCACTAAACCTATCCAAATTAGCCCAAAATTATTCCATTTTCTTCCCTTTAGAGAGTAGAAGACTCTAGAAGCAAGGCATTGAAGGTTGAAGCACTTGGAGCTTGAGGGCTTTGGATCTTGGAGCCATTTCATTGGGAATCCATCTCCTAATAGGCACAATGATTTCTAAACCCTCTAATTTGTGTTAAATAGTATAGAGACATCAAATAGGAACCTCCATGCATTTGGAATATCCATAGTGAGGAGTTTTGACTCTTCTTCTTCCATTTGAAGACTTCCCCCTTTGTATTTTGACCCAATTTGGGAAAACCTGAGAATGATATTTCTAGAGCTTGTGAATAGGTTTGTTAGGACCTACTTGTGATTTAAAACATGTGGGTATGCTTTGGGTCAATTTTGGATACATTTGGAGTACGTATCATGGGCATATCTCAATGTATCCCGATAAGCATGCCTAGTGTTTGACAAAATGACCAAAGGAACATCCAATACTTTAAACTCAGATTTGACACTTGTAATTAGATGTATATTGATATAGATTATCATTTGCACATTTATTTAATGATTTTAAGTAAGTATTATGTGTTTTGTATGACTTAGGGCTTTATGGACTGTTTGGAACTGTTTTGATATATATATGGGTTGTTTGAATTATATATGTATGTGTATATAGAGGGGAGTGAACTGACATTGTTATTGGATAGTGTATGTTTCATTCATAACTAGGATGAAATGTGAACTGAGTGATATTATATATGTTCATATATATATAGGGGGAAGGGTACCATATATGTATAAGGTAATATGGGCATCATTGTACCAGTTCTGTAGGCTTCAAATAATAGTCATAGTTATGTGGTTTATTTGTATCAGTTAAGTTAGGATAGGCCATAGCAGTAGCAATTGGCACATGAAGAATGGGGGCTCAGAGTAGATAGACCATGTAGCTACTGGTAAAGGGCATGTATCAGTCTATATAATAAGAATAGGATTTGGCAGCAGTCCCTTTACAAGAAGAGCTCGGGTATAAGGGAATGTGACTGATATGGGATAATGTATCAGATATATAAGGGGTTTCATGAGGAGTGGGACCGTTATGAAGGAGGTGATGGAGTGAAGTATGTATCAGTTAACTGATACTAAGGGGCTCGACTTAATGGCATTAGTGAACGGTTAACTTGTATCAGTTATATATGATATATATTGTATCCACTATATATGATATAGTGTATCAGTTATTTAGGACAGGGCCCATATGTTATCAGTTAACATATAGTAATGGATAACTAAAATTGATATCTGATTTATGGGGTATATAATGTGCATCAGTTTATACATAGGAGGCCTATTGTTATATACTAACTGAATGTAGGGAGAAACTGATATTAGTGGTGTTGCTTCTTTTATATGCATGTGAGTGTGTCACTATATATATGTATGTGTGTGTAATGTAGCAAGGGTCGAGCATAAAGTATATAACAGTACCTGAACGTAGGGGAAGACGAGGCTACTATAAAAGGGACTCATATGGCAGCAGTACAAGAGTAGAGTAGGGGAATGTATGTGAGGAACTTAAGAGTAGTAGCAGTAACAGTATCTGTTGTTTCGCTCAAAACAGAGCATAAGAAAGGGTAGCAGCAGCTCCTTGCTACTCTGTAGTAGCAACATTTGCATGCCTAGGACAGGGCAAAACAACAGCAAGCTTTGCCTTTGCTTGGCTTGGCATTGCCTTGTTTTGCTTTGCTTGTTTAGCTTTACTACAGTAGCAGTAGCAGTCGCCCTTGTTACACTTGGGAAGTAGTGTAACTACCACTTTTCTGAAGAGGGGTATTTTTAACTTTTTTATATTTCTTGTTATTACTGTGAATATGGCTCAAATTATATTTTAAGTCATAAATTTAATTTACAAAACTAGTAATTATATCTTGGATTATTTATTCATAATAATTAATTTAGTGCGTATACTATATTATTGTATATGATTAGTGGTTAGACATTAGTTAGAATAGTTGTTAGTGATCCTAGTGGACCTAATTAGTGGGATTAAGTAAGTGTATTCATGTCCTTGTGATGATAGTTTAGCATTGGTATTAGAAACAACAACCTACTATAGATAGTTCTTCTGTTTATTATGATAATTACTAGTTTTCATAAATATATTGGATGATAATCTGTCTTACGGCCCTTTGATGATTTCTTGTTTTCATCTATCTTTCCAGTATGGCAACCGTGACCAGAGCCGGTCGTCTGCGAGTAGCTGCAGTTCCGGACATAACTGGGAGCGTACTTCTACCTCCTATTGCTTAGAAGGTAGTGACCCCTTCCACTGACCAGGGGATAGTTGCACCTCCTGCCGTTGAGGAGGTGGTAGCAGCCTTACCAGAGAGTTCTCCTCCACCTCCTGCCATTCAGGAGATAACTGCATTTTTGTCTGAGATCGAGAGTCTTCCTCCACTTCCTCCTCTGCCTCCTGGAGTGGTGTCCCATTCCATATTCTCATGAGGTTTACCTCCCTATGGAACTCCGATATTTGGACTCCTCCGGAACGTATTGGAGACACAGAGAGTTCAGACCCAGATCCTTAGGGAGCAAAGCCAGAGGATCCAGCAGTTGTGGGACCTACTGCATTCTCGAGGAGAGCCTAGTCCTAAGAGAGTGAGGAGCAGTATCCACCCTGGGCCTAAGGAGTGTCCAAACCTTCAGCCTATGCTATCCTTTCCAGTTTGGATTCCTGCTCAGCAGAGGCCAGCTGAGCGGGTCCCTACCTGTGCCTACTGTAAGAAGATTGGGCATGTATGGACCGATTGTAAGAAGGAAAAAGGGTTGTTCCTATTTTGTGGGTCAGCTACAGACATGATGCGAGACTGTCCTAGTCCACCTCTCCTAGCCGAAGCCTCGGCTCAAGAAGGGAGTTCGAGTCACTAGGCCCGGTTGGAGGTAAGTAAATAACCTAGAATCCAGTATGTCTTTTAAGATGAGTTGATAATGCATGAATATATTATAGTCCTTATATGTATGATGTAACCTAGTACTAATTAGACAAGCTGGTAATTAGGTCTAATAACAGGAAAGCTGACGCTACAGGTCATGGGTTAGCATGTTGTTTTATTCGGATCCTTTCTTTCCTTATTGATAGTGTGTTTCTTTAGTACCTTATGAATTACCTTTTGCTGTAGTATGGTTAGTGTAGTTAGTTGAGACCCCTAATTGAGATTTTGTATCATGACGGGTCATAACCATGCATGTTGTTCCTTCAATAGAATTGTAATGTTTATATAGGGCTTATTAGGACCATGATTGTTAGGGGCATGACCTAAAGAAGAGTATGTAAAGTCCCTAAAATTTTATAGAGTTATTTAGTATTTTTTGTAATAATTTATAGTGTTTCATATTATTAATTAGCTTATTTAATAATCTAGATGATTTTTTTTTGGTGGGGAACTAGAATAAACATAGATTGTGGCTTTAAGTCTCAAAAAATATTCTCCTAAAAGTATCTTAAAGGGTTATTAATGAGTTTTAGAATATTTTAGATTTTATGAATTTTTATATGTAGGTACTACCTATACCGAGTATATATATATATATATATATATATATATATATATATATATATATATATATATATATATATATATATATTTGGAAAATATATATATATATATATATATTTGGAAAAACTAAATTTATTGAATGAAAAGCAGGGAACAGCCGGTAGCTAAAAAGGCTAAAATTCGAATTTCAAACAAAATTCGAATTTTAAAACAACACAGAAAAAAAAAACACACGAAATTCAAAAATTGAAAACAGTAAAAAGGGGGGAGTGGGCATCCTGAGGGAATCTCGGTGCGCGCGCTCGTACTGCCCAAGGCATCCTCGGCGTGCCGCACGAGGAGCTCGACGCCCAGACCGAGGAGGGGAACGACGTACAGCCCGGGGAACGGCCACGGCGTCGGGGGAGCCACGACGACTTGTAGGCGAACACGGCAGCGGAGGGATCGACTCCGGGGGGAGAGCCACGGCGAGGACACCCCGGAGGGGTTACGAGCCCCGGTGTAGGGGAGGAGGAGGAGGCCCGGGGGAGGGAGGGGGAGGGGCCACGGCTGAGAGGAGAGGCCCAGCGAGGGAGGGGGGAGAGCGCCACCGCGAGGGAGCCGGAGGGAGGGGCTCGACCTAGGGGAGCAGCGGCGGAGGGGCACAACCCTGGAGAGGGAAGGGGGATCTACGGCCGATTGAAGGGGGCCGGAAAGATCGCATGGAGGTCGGGCGGGCTGGTGCACCATGGGCAAGCCCGGGCAGAGGGGGTCGGGGCATCCGAGGAGGCGGCGGGGAGCAGATCCACCCCAGAGACGTCGGGAGCCGGAGGAGTGGACTAGAGGAGCCACCTCTGGGAGAGAAGATCCGGGAAGGGGACTGAGGCCGCCGCGGCGGCTGGGGCGAGACGGAGGCGCTCGACCCTAAGGGTGGAGCAGAAGACGAACCACGACGAAGAGGAGGGGGGCAGAGCCGTCGGGGGTAGGAGGAGGCCAGATGGTCGCAGCCGAGGGGATGCACCACGACAAGAAGGAGGGGTGGCAGGAGCCACCTATATATATATATATATATGTTTTATATATATATATATATATATATATATATATATATATATATATATATATATATTTATATATATATATATATATATCGAAAAATATATATATATATATATATATCGAGTATTTAATAAATAATGGCTTGGCTTCCTCTGGAAGGAGTTCCTCTGCTCCTCGAGACCCTCCTCCCCCTCCTCGTCCTCGGATGGTGGCCGGCCGCTCCCGGGCGATTCCCTCACCGCCGAGAGCTTCCCTCCCCTCCAGGCCACCCCAGTCTCTTCGGATGGCCGGGCTTCCTCCGACTGCTCCTCCCGCGGGGAGCCCACCCCCTCCCCCTGCCGGCGTCTGCCCGACGTGTGGCGGCCCCTCCTCCTTCTTCTCCCTTCCTCAGCGCAGCCGCTGCCCTCGGCGTCGTAGGCATCACCGAGCTCGGCTCCAGCGGTCGTTCTCGGCTCCCTCCCTCCTCGGCCCTCCACCAGGCTCTCTCGTCGCTTCGTGTGCAGCGCTGGCTCTCTCCGGCTCTTCGTCCCCTCCGTCCGCCGTCTCTGCCGCTCCACCCCCTGCCTCTGCCGTTGCGCTGCCCCCCCTCGGCCGTGCCCCCCCGATCCCCTCCTCCTCCGGCTTTCGACGTCCCCACGGCGGCTTCCCTTTCGCCTCCCGCCGCCAGGGCCTGCCCATGCCCATGGTGCATCCTTCCTCCCGACCTCCACGTTGTCTTTCCGGCCCCCGTCCCTTGGCCGTAGCTCCCATCCCCAGGGCCGAGACCTTCTGGTCATCCGAGCCCCCTCTTCTAGCTTCGGTGGTGAGCTGTCTACGCCCTCCTCCTGCCGACTGCAGGACCCTCTTAGCTCCCTCCCCTTCCGAGGTCAAGCTCCCTCTCCGCTCGTGCTTCTGCCGGAGTCGAACCCCCCTCCTGGCTCCTCCGGAGGAGCGCCCCTTCTTCCTTTCCACCCCCTAGGTCGTCCTCGCCGTGGCCGTCCCCCCGGAGTCGAACCCCCCTGCCGTCGTGTCTCTCCCACCAGCCGTCGTGGCTCCCCCTCTGCCATGGCCATTCCTCGGGCTGCGCGACGAACTCCTCTTCGGTCTGGGCACCGAGCTCCTCGGGTTGCACGCCGTGGCCACCTCGGACAGTGCGAGCGCGCGTAACGAGACTCCCTCGGGATGTACGCCCCCACTCCCCACTTTTTTACTGTTTTGAATTTTCAAATTTTATGTGTAATTCTCTTTGCTGTTTTGAAATTCAAATTTTATTTGAAATTCGAATTTTAGCCTTTTTGGCTACTTGCTGTTTCCTATTTTATTCAATAAATTCTAGTATTCCGGAAAATAATAATAATATACATATATATATATATATATATATATATATATATATATATATATATATATATATATATATATATATATATATATTCCAAAAACTCCTTTTTATTGATAGTCCAAAAAGAATTTACAAACTTCCCAACACCTGAACATTACTCTAAACCATCTGGAGGATCAACATGAGAGCAATTCACCATAGCTTTCTTGATCTGCCGCTATCACCTCGAAAATAAGCTGTTGGTCACCATAGGTATACCCTTCATATCTCCATTTGTTCCTATTCTTCCATAGAACCCAACAGATCACCCTCGCAGTAATTTGTTTTGTATGTTTCTTTCCCCTTGTCCACATGCTTCTGAGCCTTTGTTGAATCGATCGTGATGTAGCCGATACTTTAAGCATCTCAGAGAAATACTTCCAAACATCCTTTACAAGTTTTCCCTCAGCTAAAATATGGCTGCTAGTCTCCGAAGCAGGTGTCGGGCAACAATGGCAGGCTGAAGCCAGATGAAAGCCTAACTTCTGTATGGCATCATCTGTAGGTAATTTCTGCCATAGAATACGCCATAATAATATCGACCACTTGGCTGGTATGCATGAGCACCAGATATGCTTGAATCTCTCATCAATATCCTGATGAACCCTGATACAATCCCATGCTGAGGAAATAGAAAATGTACCTGCTCTGCCTGGAGTCCATGTGAAGTTCTCCGATCCCTCCTGGGTTGGCACACTCGCAATGTGTATGTCCCCCAACTCTTTTCCTTTGAGTATTCTCTTTCATATATGTGACAAAGTCGACGATGTTGTGTCCTGTGAAGGGTGAGTGTACGGGAAATATTTAGCTCGCATTAACGTGACCCAAAGAGCTTGAGAGGTCCTAAGCTTCCACTAGAGCTTGACCGTTAGCACATCCATAATGTCGTATAGACGTCGTATCCCCAGCCCACCTTCCTCTTTAGGAGTAGCCACCATCGTCCATGACACCTATAAGCATTTTTCATAACCATTTTTAGAGCCCCATAGAAAGCTTTGAAACATGTCTTCAACACGCTTGATAACACTAGCCGGTGGGTTGCAGGCAGCCAATGTATAGACGGGTATCGAAGTAAGAACTGACTTAATCAGTATTAGTCTTCCTCCCATTGATAGTGATTTATTATGCCAACCACTAATTATGTATCTTATCATGGCCACTAACTCGTCGAACATAGCAGCAATCCTCATTCCCGCCATTATAGGTGATCTAAGATACGTTATATGTAGTTGATTAACAGTAAACCCAAGGGATGATTTGATCTCTTCGACTCCCTCCATCGCAATATTTGAGATAGAAAAATACCCGACTTCTCGACAATATTTATCTTCTGTCTAGAGACCCTTTCATATTGTCTAATAATAGACATCATTTTCTGAAGAGATTTCTTGTCTCCTCCTGAAAAAAGAATCACATCATCTGCATACGCAAGATGTGTAATAATAGGACATCCACTGGGTAAGTAGAAAGTAGTGAATCTAGGGCTAGATCGAAACGATTCAAATTGCAGATGAAACTTTCCGCAGCAATGCCAAAAAGTAATGGTGATATAGGATCTTCCTGCCTTAAGCCGCATAATCCTTTGAAAAAACCCGAAGCACTCCCGTTGATAAATGTAGAAAACCATACATTATCCAATAAGTGAAGGATCATGTTGAGCCACTCATTGCAGAACCCCATCTTGCAGAGAACCCTAATAAGGAAGGCCCAATGTACTCTATCATATGCTTTACTCATGTCTAATTTTAAAGATGCATTCCCTCCCCAATACTTATGATGTATCATGCTAATCATTTCTTGCGCCATGACTATAGTGTCAACAATCTTTCTTTCTTTAATAAAACCACACTGCTCAGGGGAGATCAGACGAGGAAGGAATGGAGCTAATCTTCTCGCTATGAGCTTGGAGAACAGCTTGTTAACAAAGTTGCAAAGACTAATCGGCCTGTAGTCTTTAATGGATTTTGGATCTGTCACCTTGGGTATAGGGAGGAGATGTGTGCTCGTGATTCATCTAGGAAAGGCGAATCCATTAAAGAAAAGATAAACCGTATCATGAATGTCATGACCAATCACTTCCCAAGCTACCCTGAAGAACCGTCCAGAAAAATGAGCCTATGAATAAGCAATCTATTCCTCTTAGCCGATACACAGGAATGAAAATACTTTGAATTTTTGTCACCCTCACATTCCTATTTGGCTCTAGCTTTCTGACGCCAGTATGAATCCTCATAGTTAACTCTTTGCTTCAAATATGCTTTCGCCTCCATCCATTTCTCCCTCATAGACTCATCCGCCTCGAATGCAAGTTCAGCTTCTAGGGCTATGTCTTTTGCTTTCTTTACCTCCTAAAATATATCCCCAAAAGTTTGATGACTCTATACGGATAAGGCTTTTCTAACAGCAGATAATCTAATCCCCACTCGCACTAAGCTATTAATTGGTTAACTGACATCTATGCTTATAGAACAATGTGAAGAAAGTCCCCATGCGTGGTCCAAAAAATCAAGAAACGGAATAATTTTATACCTGAGTCCCATTTACTTTTAATAGTGATCAGGATAGGACAATAATCTGATTCAGTGTGACTAAGATGAGTGCACGTAGATAATGGAGCCCAAGCATTCCACTCACTGTCCATAAGCCACCTGTCCAACCTTAAACCTTGTCTATGTGGTCCTTTTACGCTCTTCACCCAAGTATAATAGCTACCAGTATAAGGCATAGTGATAAGCCCTGATCCTAGCAGAAAATTGAGGAACTCATTAACTCCTACTAGACATGCTGGAGAACCTCCAAAATTTTCTTCTGCTGAAGCTATCACATTAAAATCACCCCCTACCATCTATGGAAATCTAAATTACCTTTGCAGATGAGATAACCGATCCAAAAGCTCTCTCGTACCTTCCTTTTTGTTATGACCATGAACCACCGATAAAAGAGCCCTAAAGGGAAACAACGATCCCGATATAGTAACACTAAGGCCTGGTTATGAGAATCAATGTCCTCCATATCAATCTCAAGTTTAGCCATAATCTATATATTGCCTTTACTGTTGGATACAGATCAATGAAACCCTAGTTTGAGCTAAAAAGAGTACAGCTATTGGGGGGATACTATAGGCTCTATGATTTACAGTACGACGACTTTGTGGATAAGACACAATGATTTAAGCCTTTTATAAGTTATTTTATCAGCTACACTTCTAACATTCCACATAAGTGCATTAAACATTATGGGAGGTAGAGGGTGGAAGAGTTGTTGGACCTTTTGAGGAAGACCTGGTGTGTCTAGGCTCTCTAGGCACGGCATAAACTTTCTTCTTGCCCCGACCCTTTCTGGATATGCTAGGCCTCGTTTCTTGGATTGTTTCGCCATTTTCCTCTTCCACCTCCACTACTGTCACGCCCCGCTCCCGTACGAGCGATTGTCCTCGCTAAGGCGTGATGCCGTACGAGCCTAGATTGCGCTCGTGCAAGGCAGTTTCATAACGGCCGATTACATCGACGGCGACGGGGTCGTCGCACAGAAGTCCCAAGCATAAATATTGAAACATGCAGCAGAAATTTTAAACAAGCACACATGAACACAAGTCATTCAAAAGAAGCACACATGAACATAAGTCTCTCGTGCTCACTTTTTTCTTATTTACAAGTCACTCTGCTCTCTCTCATCTCTCGATACAATACTTGAATCCAGCGGAAGCTTCGGAAGGCAATGTCCATACATTATGTCCTGTATAAGTCTTTAATCCGCACGGCCGCACGCTTCGAATCGCTAAGGAACTCCGTGCCTCGACACATCCAAGCGAGCTCCGCGCCACGAGCTTCTAGCTGTGCCTGCACATGAACACTGTGTGGGTGTCAATACTCAACTGTACTGGTGGAGTGAGCTCCTCGCCCACCCATACAAAATTGACACATTCATTTACTTAGTGCAGCTTAAAAGTCCCTTTACGATTGTCTTTCTAGTCTTGCCTTAGGATCAATTTTAAGACTTGACGTCTAACCAACTCGTTATGCGATGACATAGTCGTATAATCATGTCAACGTGTATTTCGATCGAGGCAGTGCCTCATCGACTAGGTACTTGACCAAACTTCAACTCGGGACGGCAGGGTCGTGCCGTATTCTATTCGTAACTTAACATATTCGATACAGTAATTCGCCGAAGAGCAACTTATGCGAACTCGGCCGTGCCAAGGCATCAAGGGGTTGACTCTTGCAGGTCATGCCTATTGACTCCCTGACTTAGCCAACTATGCCAATACGTAAAAGCCAATACGCGAATGCCAATATTGATACGCGAAAGCCAATACTTGATACGCGAAAGCCACTACGCGAATGCCAGTATTGATACGCGAAAGCCAATACTTGATACGCGAAAGCCTTACTTAGTACCGAAGCATGTATCTTGCTCACATAAGCTATAACTCATTCCTTCCATGCTGATACAAGGCTAGCACTAACGGGATTACATCTTGCTGACTTGATACATATCATGCTAGACTGTTTCATGATTCGACCGACGCCGTACTTGACGCTACCCAAAGGTAAACACGCGGATTGCCGCTCTTGCGGACACATTTATATGAGTGGTCACTAGCAATGTCAAGCTATCTTAGACTCGGCTCGAGATCTCGGCTAGTCCCTCTGCGGGTAGCTAGCCCGGAGGCACTTTGTATCTCCCATGCGGTTATCCAGCATCCTACTGTGAGCCGCCTCGTTCCTTCCGGGCCAAATAGGTCCCTTGGCCTAGGCAACCGTTCGAGGAAACTTCACCTTGTCGACAAGTTGTCCAATGACCATGCAAGACTCAACTCGATCTACCAATCCTTCCTTAACATGACCATGCTTTCTTTCTTTTTATCGAGACTCCCAGTAGCGGGATTGAATCTCGTGCACTTCCTTATCAAGACTTTTAGCGACACTCCCAAGTAGCGGGATCGATCTTGGAGACAATAAGTCACGTAGACTTCCTTTGATCATGGCATACTCTTTACTAGATCTACCGTAGCTCGTGCCTTAGACAGACCTGGTTCTATAGGCGACGCTATCGCTCAAGTCATATACTTTATATGACGAGCCTTATTCTCAAGGGACTACGCAACTTGACAACCGCAGCTAGAGCGGGACAGTGCTAGAAAGGGCTTCGATAGCCCAGTACAACACTTGTCTAACTTATTCGAGCAACGACTCGACGAACAAAGGCTACGCCGAGCTTTGCATCGAGGGAACGTTCTATGCACGCATTCGACTTGAACAACCAAGTTCTCGGGTGCCTAGACTTAAGCCAACAAGCCGTGCAAGATGACTTAACTTGCGAGACGTATGAAGGCTATGCCAAGCCTTATGGGACAGGACCGTGCATGCTTTATTAAGCATTCATGCGGGCGACGCCTATGACTTAGGCTGATTCGAGTGTTGGGGCAAAACGACAGGACAGTGCATGCTTTATCAAGTATTCAAGCGGGCGACGCCTATGACTTAGGCCAATTCGAGTGTTGGGGCAACTTAGTAACTTAGGCAAACTTTCTTCTCCCAAGCCATGGGAACGAAGGATCGAGTGTCATTTGAAAGCACGCTGAACCGACTTCTAAGCAGACCGTGGGACCATTTCCATGTTCTAAGACATTCCAACGGGTCGGGATTATTTTCTTAGCTATGTGCGTTCGTAGCTTTTATATTAGCCTACTTGTGCAAGTTGAAAACATCCAAGTTATTAAGTGAAGGCCAAGATGAGGCAAGTTCACTGAAACTACCACACCTGAGCGAGGAGTTGCCTCGGACGAGCGAGCCTTCGAGCAGTCGTTGCAAGGCTAAGTTCCAACGTCGTCGGCATTTCGATTCCTCCGATTGACTTTGCGGGACGGGACACTACATCATACACCACTCAGAACAAGTCTCGTCCTCGAGACTTTCCTGAAGACAAGCCATCCTACCATTTCTATGGCCAAGACTTAATCGAGGCTAGACACGGGACTATAACAGTCGAGCGAGATACGCCTATGCGTTTCCTTGAGTCTAAGCCACGGTCGTACTATTATCATTGTTTCCTTTAACACGATTTCAATTTCTCGACACTCTTCCATTCTCCAAGTCTCATTTGAATTCAACGTATCGCTTGGTTGGATCGTGCACGCATTTCAGGCGTCTCTAGAATACATGCATTCACCAAGCCGCATGATAGAGAATTTGTCATTCTTACTCGAGTCGTATCGTGTACATACTCAGGCGTCCTTGAAATATATGCATGTCAAGCTATGACTCGTGAGGGGTATTCCTATTTTCGTGATTTACACTATCCATCCGTACCAATCCTCAAGATCAATCTTTTGATTGATAACTCTTTAAACATGGCATCTCGCCTAACCGCTAGGCCATCTTTTCGAGGCTAAGTCAATGTCAGAATTGGAATCATAGTTTCCTAACAATAATGCCAATACTGACCCTAATCCTAGGGTCAAACCAAAGTCGGTAGTACGCGATTTTCTACCCAAGCTCGCGTCACTCAGATTTCTAAACATCGAGCACGATTACCTATTCACATCAATGCATTCGTTGTGCATATTCGAATCCATTCAAATCACCAATTCTAACCAATTCATGTATTCGATCACGAGGTCGTCTAGCTCGACAATACGTTGCGCTCCAATCTCACGCGAGTCCGATTATCCACGGTGGTTCATGAATCACCATGCAACGCTCCCGCAGAATAATCATTCTCATCGGGGCGTAACTCTTGTTTGAGTCTAGACTAATTCATTCTCGATACACGGATTGGACCTACACAATCCTCAAATTTAATCATCAAGCACATCGAGTCATTCTCAAGTTCACCTTTGCGTCAAACCAAAAGTCAAAGCACACAAATTGCCACGCCCTGCTAGTTCAATTACCCCCGCTGTATGAATCACCATACCAGCGCTCACGCGGAGTGATTGCCCTAATCGGTGCGACGCATGTGCGAAGCTTTTGCGCTCACATAAGACAAGAATATCGAAGTTGTGGTTATCGATGAAGCAATCCAAGCATTTTTATTTTCATTCAAGCCAAGATCTCAGTTCGATAGTCAGTTCGTCATTCGTTCAACCAGAAAATTCTCGAGCCATGTTTATATTTTCCTTAACACATTTTAATATCCCGAGTATAGCATCCATCAAAACAATAACATTTGCACGATCGACATTTGCCGAGTCAGTGTACTCCCGAGTTATCGTATATCGATCTTTGATACGTCTCAATACCATCGACGATATGCGTAACCTGAGGATCTTCTTTTGCAACCAATTTCGAGTCGTGCATTAATGTTGTTGTCCGAGTTGGATATTCCACAATTTTCTCGATATTCAAGATCAAGTTCGATTATTATTCCTCAAGCACGTGTCAAGATCGTTGTTCAAAACTCAAGTCATATTTCATTTGACGCAATCCGAAAACGTAAGCACGATCCTCTAGGTTTCCTTGATCAAGACATTCACTTTTATTCATTGTTCCGAATCATTTTCTAACTCGTGTTGCCCATTGACAAGTTGTCCGAACGACATCTCGTTCGGAACACTCGAAGTCACGACCAACTAAGTGTGACGCGTTCTAAGGCTTTGCACGATCGCATCGCCTCGCCGACATACTCGCCGTTACTCGTAATCCGCAAATTTGCTCGAATGACTTACAAGAAAAACCATACACCACTCGGATTCGAGCCATCCGATCTAGGCCTTAATCACATTCGCATCATTCGCTAAGACATCCTTCCGATTCGTTCGACGAATCTCTAGTATAGTCGCTCGCGTCGTCTCGACGTCCTAAGTCGTCCGCACTATTCCTCAAAATCTAAGTCGATCTTCTGTGTACGCCTAAGCGTTAACATCGATAGCATTTTTATCGATATACACTCTAAATGCATCTCCGATTCCGACCGAACGATACTTAATATCGCTCGTAACTCGTTGGCACCAAAAGGTCGAGGTGCGCGATACGCGGACTAAGTTGTGTCGCATAACCATCCCGTACGGACTATATTCCGAGTTTGTATGCTCAATTGCTAGGGTCATCGTAGGACTAGTTAGGCACGCACGCGACATGTTAACTTTAGCACGTGTTTTCATTCAAGACAAGTTTGACACCGTTCGGCACAAAGGCCTACAGATGCGTTCGACGATAGCCTACCGACGCGTTCGAGTGAACGCTTGTACGAGCTTTTGAAAATATTTAGACTTATTGTATGGACATGCCGAGGGACATTTGAGAGAGAGCGCACACTTCTTTTATATGAACGAGCTTTCAAAACTAAAAAATTCGACGTGAAGTCCAAGGACGTAAAGTCGTGCTCTGATACCATTATGTCACGCCCCGCTCCCGTAGGAGCGATCGTCCTCGCTAAGGCGTGATGCCGCACGATCCTATATTGCGCTCGTGCAAGACAGTTTTATAACGGCCGATTACATCGGCGACGACGGGATCGTCGCACAGAAGTCCCAAGAAGAAATATTGAAACATGCAGCAGAAATTTTAAACAAGCACACATGAACACATGTCATTCAAAAGAAGCTCTTCATTGATATTGAATACAAGATTACATTTGTGGGCGTAAGGCCAAATTACAAGTCTCTTGTGCTCACTTTTCTCTCATTTACAAGTTACTCTGCTCTCTCTCATCTCTCGATACAATACTTGAATCCAGCGAAAGCTTCGGAAGGCAATGTCCATACATTATGTCCTGTATAAGTCTTCAATCCATACGGCTGCACGCTTCGAATCGCCAAGGAACTCCGTGCCTCGACGCATCCAAGCGAGCTCCGCGCCACGAGCTTCTACCTGTGCCTGCACATGAACACTGTGTGGGTGTCAGTACTCAACTGTACTGGTGGAGTGAGCTCCTCGTCCACCAATACAAAACCGACACGTTCATTTATTTAGTGCAGCTTAAAAGTCCCTTTACGATTGTCTTTCTAGTCTTACCTTAGGATCAATTTTAAGACTTGATGTCTAACCAACTCGTTATGCGACGACATAATCGTACAATCATGTCAACGTGTATTTCGATCGAGGCAGTACCTCATCGACTAGGTACTTGACCAAACATCAACTCGGGATGGCAGGGTCGTACCGTATTCTATTCGTAACTTAACATATTCGAGACAGTGATTCACCGAGGAGCAACTTATGCGAACTCGGCCGTACCAAGGCATCAAGGGGTTGACTCGTGCAGGTAGTGCCTATTGACTCCCTAACTTAGCGAACTATGCCAATACGCGAAAGCCAATACGCGAATGCCAATATTGATACGCGAAAGCCAATACTTGATACGCGAAAGCCACTACGCGAATGCCAATATTGATATGCGAAAGCCAATACTTGATACGCGAAAGCCTTACTTAGTGCCGAAGTACGTATCTTGCTCACATAAGCTATAACTCATTCTTTCCGTGCTGATACAAGGCTAGCACTAACGGGATTACATCTTGCTGACTTGATACATGTCGTGCTAGACTATTTTATGATTCGACCGACGCCGTGCTAGTACTTGATACTATCCAAAGACAAACATATAGATTGCCGCTATTGTCGACACATCTATATGAGTGGTCACTAGTAATGTCAAGCTATCTTAGACTCGGCTCGAGATCTCGACTCGTCCCTCTGCGGGTAGCTAGCCCGGAGGCACTTTGTATCTCCTATGCGGTTATCCAGCATCATACCATGAGCCGCCTCGTTCCTTCCGGGCCGAATCGGTCCCTTGGCCTAGGCAACCGTTCGCGAAAACTTCAGCCTGTTGACAAGTTGTCCAATGACCATGCAAGACTCAACTCGATCTACCAATCCTTCCTTAACATGACCATGCTTTCTTTCTTTTTATCGAGACTCCCAGTAGCGGGATTGAATCTCGTGCACTTCCTTATCAAGACTTTTAGCGAGACTCCCAAGTAGCGGGATCGATCTCGGCGACAACAAGTCGCGTGGACTTCCTTTGATCGTGGCATACTCTTTACTAGATCCACCGTAGCTCGTGCCTTAGACAGACCTGGTTCTATAGGCGACGCTATCGCTCAAGTCATATACTTTATATGACGAGCCTTATTCTCAAGAGACAACGCGACTTGACAACCGCAGCTAGAGCGGGACAGTGCTAGAAAGGGCTTTGATAGCCCAGTACAACACTTGTCTAACTTATTCGGGCAACGACTCGATGAGAAAAGGCTACGCCGAGCTTCGTATCGAGGGAACGTTCCGTGCATGCATTCGACTTGAACAACCAAGTTCTCGGGTGCCTAGACTTAAGCCAACAAGCCGTGCAAGACGACTTAACTTGCGAGACGTACGAAGGCTATGCCAAGCCTTATGAGACAGGACCGTGCATGCTTTATTAAGCATTCATGCGGGCGATGCCTATGACTTAGGCTGATTCGAGTGTTGGGGCAAAATGACGGGACAGTGCATGCTTTATCAAGCATTCAAGCGGGCGACGCCTATGACTTAGGCTAATTCGAGTGTCGGGGCAACTTAGTAACTTAGGCAAAACTTCCTTCTCCCAAGCCACGGGAACGAAGGATCGAGTGTCATTTGAAAGCACGCTGAACCGACTTCTAAGCAGACCGTGGGACCATTTCCATGTTCTAAGACATTCTAACGGGTCGGGATTATTCTCTTAGCTGTGTGCGTTCGTAGGTTTTATATTATGCTACTTGTGCAAGTTGAAAACATGCGAGTTATTAAGTGAAGGCTAAGATGAGGCAAGTTCACCGAAACTATCCCACCTGAGCAAGGAGTCGCCTCGGACGAGCGAGCCTTCGAGCAGCCATTGCAAGACTATGTTCCAACGTCGTCGGCGTTTTGATTTCTCCGATTGACTTTGCGGGACGGGGCACTACATCATACACCACTCAGAACAAGTCTCGTCCTCGAGACTTTCCTGAGGGCAAGCCATTCTACCATTTCTATGGCCAAGACTTAATCGAGCCTAGACACGGGACTATAACAGTCGAGCGAGATACGCCTACGCATTTTGTTGAGTCTGAGCTACGCTCATACTATTATCATTATTTTCTTTAACATGATGGGGAATGCCATCTGAGCGTCGGGTATTAACCGGGGGGTAGTCACCATCGGTGGCTGTAGGGGGATTTAATGATCATTGGGGTTTGGGGAGCCGTCCGTGTAAACTGCCTCCAAAGCTACTTCATTATTATTTTCCTCTTCTTTCAATAAACCTGCACGCTCTTCTATGTTTGGAGATATCTCATAAATAAGAGTGCCACTCTTTTCATTGGGAATAGAGGGGTCCTCATGAATTAGTAGACCTTTTCCTTTATTAAGCGGATCAATGGAGGGGCCCAGTGTTTTATTAGATTCTGTTGGGTGCTGCTTCTCTTTCTGAACTTTACAATCATCCTTAGCATGACCTTGATGAAAGCATATAGAGCAGTATTTCGAAGTGTGCTCGTATTCAATAGGTTGTGAGAAGGTTCTTCATTGGGGCAAGCATATACGTACCACTTTAGGCAATTGTTTGCTAGCATCCACTTCTGTGAAAACTCTAGCCATGCTTGGACGAGTAAGTTCCTTCGTTGCCTTATCAATATACAGTGGTGTACCAATGCCAAGGGCAATGGAGAATAATGCATTTTTAGCAAAGAGTTGAACTGGAAGTCCAGGAAATGACACCCATACAAGAGATATAGGGGATTCCCTAAATGCTGAGAAATCTTTAGTCCATTTAAACAATCTCATCGGAGCTCGAAAAACATACGATGAGCTCGAAAAACATACCATATTTTGCGAGAGAAGAGTCGATAAAAATCCACCTCCAAGGATAGACGGATCAGCACATGTTTGGAGTCAATAAGCCCCACTTTGATAGTACCAACAAACTTGAACTCCTCG
This sequence comes from Iris pallida, assembly GCA_029216955.1. Lineage (NCBI taxonomy): Eukaryota > Viridiplantae > Streptophyta > Magnoliopsida > Asparagales > Iridaceae > Iris > Iris pallida. The sequence continues at coordinate 2,245,551 of JANAVB010043620.1, forward strand.
AAGGCTTTACGGATCGCATCAATGGATGGTCGTTGATGAGAGAATTTACCGATTAAAGCAAACTTGAAAGGAACTGATAGGATCTGCTTGTCTTCCTCAGAGAACGTGACAACAGGGACTCCTTTAGAAAAAAGGAGATCTAATGTCAATCGATGATGTATGAAGCATAGAACCGCTCGCCACCACCGACGCAAACGTAGGGATCGATATCGCGACAATGGGTACAAGTGGCCAAGTGGTCCACTAGTACAGGGGAGACGTCGGCCCGGCCGAGGCCAAGCCAGAATCTAGGTAGGAGTAAACTAGAAGACAAAATCGTCGCCGCCATATATATATATATATATATATATATATGTATTGAACACTAGATTATTATTGATGTATCAGGTATAAAATGCCGAAGCCTATACAAGTAAGCGCGCCAAGCACCAAAAGACAGAAAATAAGAAGAGCAGAATAAGCCATGAGCAAGCTCGCCCTCCCAGGTCGGGTCCGGGGCTAGTCCAGCGCCTTCCAGAAGCCGACCGTTGTGTGATGGCACCGTTTGCTAACTTTGGATATATGCCTGAGGATTTGCCCTAGCATGCAGTTGTAGTTGTATCGTACCGGAATTTGTTACGCTTCTTCTAGAGCACCCAGATTCCTGCGGCTGCGACGATCTGATGCCCGTGAGACCTACCCCAGGTGGCGAGAAGATCGTTGAAGTCGCCTACCGGATGACCACTGTCGCATATACTAGAAAGGTTAGACCAGATCTGTATCACGAGGTCTTCAACGAGGAGGACATGTTTAGCAGATTTGATCTGATGGAATGTGCAGCAGTGGCAGGGTGAGGCAAGGTTGAAGCCAATGGAGGATAGAGAGTCATCGGCTGTGAGTTTTCTGCGTTGTGCTCTCCAGATGATAACAGTTAATTTGTTGGGGATGTATGGCTGCAAAAATGGGGCAATGAAGGGGGTCGAGGTGACGATGCCTCAAGCCACAATCCTAGCGGAGGCTAGCAAAAAGGCACCTTCGAAGTTGGGGGACCATGTGAGGGTATTCGGGCTGTCGCTGAGTCGCACAACCACGACGGTAAGGAGATTTACGGCCTTCGTCTCCAGCCAGTCAGTTACCTGTTCCCATCGCCAGCCCGAATCGTTGTCCCACAAGTCACTAATCATGCGGTTGGGGGAAGGGATGTCAGGGTTGGCTGAAGGATGGTATCCCCAATCCACCTCTCGTATTACATCGATGACCTACTATTTCTAGGCTGTAGTCAGATGAGGGGTTCGACGAGGATATGGCCGTGAAGGATGCGTCTACAGGTCATGGAGGATCTGGTATTGGCGGTGGCAATCATGGGATGGACGTTTCTGAAGTATCTGGCCTTCATATAATAGTTCCAAAGCGTGTTGCCCGAGCGGAGTTTCCACCAAAGCTTCATGGAGCAGGCATCAATGATGTGATAAAGACGACTAAATCCTAGCCCTCCCTTATCGGTCGAGTTGGCCATAAAGTCCCAACTGACCCAGTGGTGTCTGTTCTTACCATCATTGTGCCCCCAGAAGAAGTTGGAGAAGAGGGATTCCAAAGAGGAGAGGACCTTCTTAGGGGAAGAGCAGATGACCAGGATATAGAAGGGGATGGAGGAGAGGACATATTTGATGAGGATCATCTTTCTGCCCGACGAAAGGGTCATTTTGCTAACCATGCCGTCAAAGATCCTCGAATTTGATTTCCTGTATACCAGCGGGCACCCTAAGTAGGTGAAGGGAGGGTAGACAGTAGAGAAGGAGGTAAGGTTGAAGAGGGCTGCAGAGTGGGTCCTGTCGGCCTTGTGGTGAGTGTATATGATGCTCTTGGAGGTGTTGACTTGTTGACACGAGCATCTGGAGTATCTATCGAGCATTCTGTGGACAACTTCCACCGATCCGAGGTCTCCAGATTAGAAGATGAGGATGTCATCGGCGAAGTCAAGGGGGGTGATTAAAGGGCAGCCGGTGGTGGTATGGAAGTGGTGGTATCCGGGCGTGTTAGGCATAAAGTTGAGGTTTCTACTAAGCACCTTGGTCGCGATAACGAAGATGATGGAGGATAGAGGGTCTCCTTGTCTGACTTCGTGACTGGATTTGAAGAAACCCTACGCTTGCCCATTGATGATCGTGGAGAACCACGAGTCGCTGATGGATCGAAAGATGATGTCGATCCAAAACTCAGCGAAGTCGAAAGCCCAGAGCACCCAGATCAAGAATTGTCAGTCAAGCCGGTCGTAGACTTTCTCCATGTCAAGTTTGATGGCGATGTTCCCTCCCCTGGATGAAAATTTCATGCAAGTGATCATTTCTTGAGCAAGAAGGGTGTTGTCGGATATGTTCTGCCCGTAAACAAATACGTTCTGCTCCTCGAAGATGATTTTAGGGAGGAGAGTGGAAATTTGGCTAGCAATGATCTTGGATATGATTTTATTGGTGAAGGTGCATAAGCTGATTGGACGAAAGTCTTTGAAGGTCTCTAGGTTTTCTTTTTTGGGGATGAGAATCAGATTGGCACTCGAGATAGATTTGGGATACCTTGCCCTCTGGAAGAAGGCGAGAGCGGCTTCATGGAAGTCATGGTCGATGATATCCCAGCAGGATCGGAAGACCGGAGAAGCCATCAGGCCCGGGAGCGCTGTGTTCGTCGAGAGCCCAGACTACAGACATGACTTCCTCCGTAAAAGGGGGGTAAGAAGCAGTTCATTCTCTCGATCATTTATCGAATGGGGAATCTTGGCCAGAAAATCGATGTCCTTGACGATGACTTCTTTGGAGAATAAGTTGAAGTGGAATTTCACTACAGCCGCTTGGATGTTCTGATGATCTTTGAGGACGACGTCATTTTTGTCGGTAATTTGGTGCAGATGGAGCTGTTGTCTGCGGCCGTTGACGCATGCATGGAAGAAGCACGAGTTCTTGTCTCCTTCGATGTCCCTAGTCAGTCTGGCTTTCTGCTTCCAGAATTCAGACTCCACCTTCAGTCAGGATTTGAGGATAGCTCTGGTGAGGTTGAGCGCCGCCCTGGACTCCGGCTTCCGATCAGTGGCGTAGAAGACTTCAGCGATGGTGACGTTGTTTTCTGCCTCGCGGATAGCCTAGAATATGTTTCCGAAGGCTTGCTTGCTCCATGAAAAATGTGCTTTCCTAGTCGCTTTCAGTTTTTCTGCCACATGGGTGAGGGGGTTTGGGTCATCGGTGGATCGCCAGGCGCGGGCCATGATGTTTCGGAATTGGGGGTGATGTTACCAGAAGTTAAGAAATCTGAAGGTTTTCTTGATGTAGTTAGTGTTGATTTTAATCTCAATCAGAAGAGGGGAATGATCAAATTCGGTGGTATTCAGGTGGGAGAGGTTGGATATAAGACCCATGTCGGACCATCGATTATTGACCAGGGCTCGGTCCAGATGGGAGTATTGTCGGCGTTCGCCTTCCTGTATGTTGCACCAGGTGAAAGCGTTACCAAAGAAAGGGAGGGATGACAAGTGGGCGTTGATGATAAAGTTATTGAAGTTATTCATGGCAAACTGGCCCTACAATAAAAAGGCCTATTAATAACGCTCAATAAGACGTATTGATGACGCATGATACCTAAGCGTTATCAAAGTTCGAAATACCTTTTTTCTATGACGGTTTGGACCAATTCTGGGCTTTTATAACGTTTATAAAACAAAGCGTTATTAATATTTTAGAGCGGTGGCAAACTTGTAATTAATAAACTTCCAACAAAACCCTTCACACTCGATCTTTTTCAGAGCTTCCCTCCTCCCCCTCTTCCCTCCTCTCCTTGAACCCTAAATTTTTCCAAAGCCCTTTTAGTTTCTTGCTCATTTCATCTCCCTGAACCCTAAAATTTTCCTAAATTCTAATCTTCTCCTTCTCCTCCTTCTTTCAACCTCCTACAAACCCTAACCTTAGCCCCAACGCCCCCTCCCACAAACCCTAACCCTAGCCCCGACTTCATTTTCGGAGAGGCGGGCCGGGACGTGCTTCCTCAGTGCGGAGAGCTCGTCGGGGCCGAAGAAGAAGGAACGGTGGACCATGCCGAGCCTGGACATCTAACTATCTTGTACAATGGATCCATCTGCGTGTGCGACAAAATAACCCCCGCGAAGGTCAAACATTTATTAATTCTAAATTATTTTTTGTGATGGACTTGGGTCCTCCGGTGGTGGTACTGACCGGTGAAGGACCGGTGGAGCTTGCATGAACCTGTAGTATTTTTAAATGGGTAAGAAAATAGAGTCTATTGTACTATTGGTATACCTCTCTATGTATACAACATCAAAATGAAGAGAGTAGAGTTTCTTTTATGTTTTGAGTAGAAGCCCAAAATATTGTACTATCATCATCTGACACTTCCCGTAGGGATTTTGTAACTTTTACGTTTGAGTAGAAGCCTCAAAATTCATAAATTAGCTCTTTGACCAAGAGTAGAGTTTTTTTTTCTGAAAGAGTAGAGATATTAGTCCTGTGTTCCTTGCAACCAAATATGATATAGGTATCTGAGATCCTATTAACTTCTAAATCAGAGAAACACCCAAAGTTTTGGTATTTTGTACAATATCTTCATTCATTTTGAAGCCCTTTTATTTGTTCGGAATCTCTTTAGCTTTCGGTGGGAGACCTCTCCAAGCCTTTACGGTTTCTGCTGTAACTTTAGTCATGGGCAATATTTATATCATCACTTGCGTGTATGAATTATGATTGGCTTCCCTTAATTGTACTTGTTTAGTTCATTAAAGGTGATGCAATTTCATTAACTGGTAATCAGCATTGACATGTCATGCTTTTATGTTTCCAGCTAAGAAAAGTCCAAAGAAGAATAAAAGTAAGATATCTTTAGAGAAAAAAGGCGGTAGGGAGAAGGGGAAAGCAGTTGATCCTAGCAAGGATGATCAACTATCTTACAAGGTTGGTCATACAAAGGATCCAAAGGATACAAAAAGCTTGAACAAGTTAACTAATTCGGCTTTAAGCTCAAGGAGAAGAAGTAGAAAGGAGAAGGGAAAGAGAGTTAATTCTGGCGATGATGATCAACAACCTAAAGCAGAGGAACATAAAGTAGATGGACTGAATGGTGAGTATTCTAATTTCTTATTCCAGATATTTCCTTTTCCTATGCTATAATTCCATTAAAAGAAGTGGAACCTTAGTAAATTCTTAACCCATTTCTTCAGTTACAAATATGTACACATGCTATGAAGCATGGACACGGGACATGGGTATGACAAGGAGATAGGACAAAATTCTAAAAGGACATAATTTGAAAGTCACCCCTATACTTTCAGTAGATTCATGCTTCTTGTTTATTTACTGCATAGTTCATAAATGTATCCCTGCAGTTGAAATAGTTTTATTTCTCTGTTCTGGCTTCCCTACTCAGTCTTAATGTTTTTAACTTTATATTTTAAGAATATCGATGAACACCCATATCACAGGTTTATGAAGTTTGGCTTCCCATATCTAATTATAGGCTATACTTTTATGTTGTTCCAAATAGCTTACTTGTACGAGTTCTCGAAGAACTAAGCTTATTTGCAGATAGGTTCAGAGATACTAATTGGTACTTTTGGTATTTGCAGGATATTATGTTTGCAAGTCTATAGGTTATGCTTCAAATCTAGAAATTTCCCTCATAGGTACTGTTATATTCTCTTTTGTGGTATATATGGTTTGTGCTTGTACTAGTTCTCTAGTCTATAATGGATTGGGCTCCACTATGTCCAACCTCCAATTATCTCATTTACATACTATTACAGCTTCATTAGTTGCTAATTATATATTGTTGTCTTCTTCTTTTCCTTTTTTTGTGGGAGAAGTCTTGCATTAACTGGTGAAAAGTGAAAACTTGTTACATCAATGTAAATAAATATTAAGGCTTCTATACATCTTCATGTAGTTGATATTGATTGCTACCACAACAGTTACATACAGTCCCTTTTATATAGGAAACTATAATGAAACCACAGCTTGGCTGCATTTGTCCTAGTTTATCAAATACAATATTTTGGGGGTGTCATTTGTCATCAAAGCTATCAAATTTCCTTTGACATTCTTGAAGACCATGTCATCTTCATCTGGATTCACCTTGCTTAACATGCCTTTGCAGGCTAAACAACAGCTTGTTCTTTAGACACTAATCTCTTGAATACCTATGCTGTGAACATATTGGTACTTGTTACACTTTTTTGTGTGAATTCGTTAGTATAACCTAAGCTTAGGATATGACACTCGAAAGCATTATGGTTTCTGTTGGCATTGCTATATTGCTTTTCTTATTGTAGACAATAATTTCTTTTCTAGAATTAATTTTTTGTCATTTTGACAAGCTACTCTTTTGTGCTTTTCAAGAACTTTGTGATGGGATGACCGGTCAGCATATGGTCTAATATTGAGAAATACATGTACAACTGCATTTTGAGCCTACCTCTGAATTCTGTCAAGCTTGCTCTAGATATGGGACAAATACCCGATCCCTATCATGACCTAGTTTGTTTTACTCCTTTCTCTTGATATTTCATGATTAGATTTGATTTTTAGGCCTGACAATTATATGGCTGATTTTGTTGTCTTCTCTTTTTTTTCAGGATTTCACTGGTGTTCCGGCTGTCGTTGATCTTTCATGATTATTGGTTATGTGGCCAAGTTTTGATATGGACAATTTTGGTAGTTGTAAATATATATATGTATTTGGATATTCTATTTTGAGAATGTAATGAAGATATTGATATGTACTCTATTTTGAGAAATGTAATAAAGATGGTGATATATAATGTTAAGTTTTTGGAATGTAATATATAATGTGCAGTATAGAGCGTTATAAATATGCTAATTTGAATAGTATAAAGTGTTATAAATGTGCTGCATTGTGCCTGTACATATTATCTATTCATAACGTTTTACAAAAGTCCTGAATTGTGCACTATATATTAAATATTCATAACGCTTTAATAGAACTATTCATGACGATTTTTTATAACGCTTTTAAAAAACATTTATAACACCCGTTTTCATAACGGTTGCTTTGAAAAAAAACGTCATGGTTTGTCATTAATGACGCTTTTTAGCCGTCATTAAAAGGGTTTTTGTTGTAGTGTGGGGGGCGGGCGACCCTCCGATTTCTCGTCTCTGTACGTGATCGTTTGAAATCACCAACACATACCTATGGGAGATTGATGAGTTGATGATAGGTCTCTAGCAAATTGTCCCATAGGAACCTGCGGTCAAGGATGCTACAGCTTCCATAGACGACGGAAAGTAGGCAGCGGGAGGTGAGAGTGGGGTGCTCCACCCAACAAGAGGGTGCCTGATTCGGGTCATGGATGGTACCAAACTGGATGCCGTCAGAAAAAGGATCCAGATGTCATTGCACCCGACGGTGCTGGATGGGAGGCCCAGATGGAGCTGGATGGATTTAAGTAATTTTTTAGGTATTTTGGGTTCGATGATCACCAATATGTCTATCCGGTGGAGTTTCTTGAGGCTTTTGATTCTTCTCATGGTTGGTTTATTGGCTGGCCCTCTCACATTCCAGGCTAGGATGTTAATCATTGGGAAGGGGACTGGGGGGATGGTTGTTGAGTTTTACGGCTAACCGTGTGGTCATGACCAAGGACTCTTTGTTGGATTTTTACTTCTTGTAGCGGGGTTTTTTTGGGGGCTATCTTGTTCGTAACGGTGTAGTCGTCCGCCGTAGCTGTCGGCCTCTGAGCTGAAGGTCCTGCGGCTTCCGAAGGGGTAGATACCGCCTCTTTCTATATGTCTGCCAGGGCGCAAAGGGGGTTGAGGGGGTCCAGGAATCCTACTTCCTTGGCTTGTTCGATTCTTTCGACCGTTGTTGGGCCGAGGATGGCCAGGTGGTCAATGATGAGGCTGTTGGGAGCGGAGGTAGAGTCGACCACCTGCGATTGGATTTCTGTGGACTGAGGTGGCTCCCGGTTGTTAACAAAAAGATAGAAAATGGAGTTAGAAGCGCTCTTCTCGTGCTTCGATGGGGGGTGAGGTGGGGGGCTCACCGAGTTGTTTTCAGGTAGAAGATTTACTAGGGAGTCAAATTGGTTATTGAGGAGAATAACTAGGGGCTTGTAGGGGACCAAAGTCGTGCTCTGCCGCGGTCGTTCGTCGGGTCTGGGAGGGGTATCGTTGGCTTCAAAATGGGTGTGAGAGTTCGGAAGGGGGAGGATTAGGGCTATAGGGACGGTTTCGTTGACTTTTTGGAGTTACGGTTTTCTGGGAGCTTTCTTCTTGAGTTTTGGATGCGTACGGAAGTATAACTGTGTGGTGTGGCCTCTCATCTGGCAGTGCTTGTAGAAAATAATGTTGTTATCATACACCAGTGACTGGGAGAACGTCATATCCCCGAGCCCTATCTGAATCTGGGTGGGTGGGTCTATAAATAGATTGAGTTTTGCGCAGATCTTCACGTAGTTACCCTTAGATAGGTTGTGGGTTTCTTCAGCGATCGTTACCAGCGTTCTGAATGAGCTAGCTATTCTTTTGAGCGTTGTCGGGGTGAAGCAAATGAGGGAGAGGTTGGGTAGAGTAATCCAAGCTGAGACAATCGATGAGTCAACTTTGGAGTTGAAGCTAGGGGACCACTTGATGATTTTGACGCTTTGGCCGTCTATGTTGAAGGTACCTTTGGCCCAGACTTTAGAGAAGTCTGCGTCGGACGACAGTTGAAGGTATATGTATTTTGGGTCGAAAGGCACGATTTTGTAAACAGATGAGAGACCCCAGCCTGCGATGGCTTCTTGCACTTTGGTGATCTTTGGGCATCCCGAGGAGAACTTAAGCACGATAGTCTTTGCAAAGGTGGAGGATAGGAAGGAGAGTTCATTTTCGGAGAAAGGAACCCTTAAAGGTAAGCCTTCGCCAGCGGTCGGAAGACCAATATCGGGAAGGACGATGTCCCTAGCTGGGAGGGGACGGACAGCCCCCCTGTCCGGGCATAGAATCTCAGCGAAGACAAGGCCTGTGGAGGAAGACGCCGCGGCCGAGGACGGGAAGGGTTGTGCTGACTCAGCTGCAAGAAAGGATGAGAGATGGTGGGAGAGGTATGTGAGGGAGGTGTCGACGATCCGCTCGTCGAGGATGACAGGATCGAGCACTGGGGGGTCGGAGGGCATGGATGGTGCCGAGCAGCTATTTTCGGTACCACTGGCTGCCAACGGCTGGAGGTCGCCTACGGTGGAAGAAATGGATCCTTCCGTGAGATCACGGTGGCATGCACGAGCTGAAGAGGGTGCATAACTAGGAAGGGGTGGCAAATGGTTTTGAAGGGGGGCGCATAACTACGCGTTGAGGGGTGGGCGCATAAGCCAGAGAAGAGGGTGCTTGCGGAGGGGTGTACGTACGGCCGGAGACTGAAAGTGAGGGTGTCTGGCGTGAACGTATGACCTGATGGGGGCACATAGCTTGGGAAGGATAGTTGGTCAGGGGGCCAGAGGGTGCATGGCAGGCCGGGGGCATATGGTTCGGAGGTCTGACAACGGGCGCATGGCCAGCAAGTGGCTCGGGAGAGACCGGGGCCTTGGAGCCGACGTCAGGCGCATAGCCCCCGGATGTGCGAAGGCGGAGGAGAGCGCATGGCCGGAAGAAGGCGCATGGCCGGGGAGGGGTGCGCAACCAACAGAGGGCGCATGGCTGCCCCTTAGAGCAGTGGGCGCATAGGGGGCTACGCCCACAGTAGCTACGGAGGGAAATTCGAAATTCAAATTCGAAGGGTGGTGGGAGTCCGGGCCTATCTCGCCATAAGACTGTTCGGACGAGACGGCCAGGGAAGGGAGGTAGCTAGGGGGAGGCACCGCTCGAGGCCACTGGAGGGCTGGCGCGACGCTGGGGAGCGACAAAAGCCAGGTGGGGGAGCTGCACAGGGAGACGATACGAGGGATGGCCACCGGAGGCAAGGGGCGGCCCCCGGGGCTGAGCCGTGGGAGGAGGCAGGGAGTGGCCACTGGAGTTTGGGGGCCACCCCGACGATGGGGACGGTGACCATAGTGATCTGCTCGGACGTCCAAGCAAGGGGGTCGCAAGGCGCATGGTCGCCTCCGGCTCAAGTCCATCGGAGGGGCGCCGAGGACAGAGGGGACGGGCGGGCGGCGCCGGAGGGCGAGGGGGTGTGGCAGACGGCGTGCAGCCACGGCTGCGTGGCCACGACACCTATGACGGTGTTGAGGGGGAGTCATGCGGCCATAGCAGGATCAAGGAAGAGCAAGGAAGGATCAAATATGTATATATATATATATATATATATTTTTTTTTTTATATGTATATATATATATATATATATATATATATATATATATATATATATATATATATATATATATATATATATATTAAAATATATATATATATATATATATATATATATATATATATATATATATATTTTAAAATATATATATATATATATATATATATATATATATATATATATATATATATATATATATATAGGTTTATAAACTGAATTATATATATATATATATATATATATATATATATATATATATATATATATATATATATATATATATATATATATATATATATATATAAATAAATATATAAATATATATATATATATATATATATATATATATATATATATATATATATATATATATATATATATATATATATATATATATATATATATATATATATATATGTTTTTTTTTAATATATGTAAGGAAATTTAGGATTAGTTATGGCCAATATTTGATAATCGAGGAAATTGGTGTGAAGAAAATACAAATACTATTTTTAGAAATTATTTATAATACCTAAAAATATATTTTGGTCGTTAATTAGTTTTAGAAAAATTACTTTAAAGCTAAAATTTATTTTAGGCTAAAACTAGGTTTACCAAAATAAATTTATAGTCAGCGAAACTATATTTTATTAGTACAAACAATTAAGATAAATATTTTGAAAATATTTAGGAAATTGTTTATTATTAGGAACTATATTCTTATGAATCAAAATAGTTCTAGATACATATTAATAATCTAGAAATTTATTTAGGATTTTAAAACCTTATTTTGAAAATAATAGGCTAAGCCAAATATAATATTTATACGTAAATGCATGTATATATTTTGACAAGGTAATAATAAATAAATAAATAAAAATAAGTTTATTATATCTAATAATAACCATGGAAAAAAATTAATATAATCTAAATAAAAATATCAATAACATTGATACTAATTATCATAATATACACTAAAATAATAATATTAAATAATAAATTTTTTGAGCTTTAGTCAAACTGTTATATAAAAAAATAATAAAAATAATAATAAGACTAAAAACTGTAATGTACTTCCCCCAAATGGGAACACGAGAGAGAGAGAGAGGTAGGAAAGAAGAGGGAGAGAGAGGAGAGAAGAACAGAGAGAAGAGAGAGGGGGCCGAAAAGAGAGGATGAGAGGGGGTTACCGGGAGGAGAAGCGGCACGCCGGCACTGGAGAAGGATGTCGACAGTGCTTCGGCGGCGGGTGATGGAGTTTTTCGGCTGGGGTACGCTCCGCGCGGCCATGGTGGAGGAACGGTGGCACCGGAGCTCCTCCGGGGTGAGGGTTTGCTTGGTGGCGTCTGACTCGCGGGATGGCTGCAGGCGCCGCGGGGAGTCGGCCAAGACGGAGGAAGCCGGAGGCGAGGCAGCGGCCAGCGTTTGGGCACGAGGATATGGGAGAACTAGCGGGGCGAAGGCGCTCGGGAAGGTGGTGGTCGGGAGAAGGATGGGCACGGTCGGTGGAGAGTTGGTGGCGCGCCTCTCGCGGAGGGACGAGGTGGATCACACCGGACACGTCGAGCAGTGCGACTGTGCTCCGGTGGAGGCGGAGGATACCTGCGGCGCGTCGGGGACAGGAGCTCCGAAGGACTGCGGTCGCGACGGCCGACGATCTCTGGTCAGGTTAGGGATCTCTCATCCCTTTACTTTTCTAGATGATGGTGGTGTGGTGTTATGGATTTTGGGGCGGCATTGGCCGGCGATCGAGAAATTGGTGGTAGCGGCGGTGTGTCGACCCGCTGATGATGGTGGTTTACTGGTCGTGGCGGGGACGGCATTTGGGTGAGGTGGTGGTGATGGTGGGCGGCCACAATGGTGGTTCGGGGTTGGCGATTGGCGAATATGGCCAGAAAACCGGAGTACGGTGGCATGGAGTTTGGCACGGTGACGGGGAGGAGTCAGGGTCGGGTGTTGTGTGGCGGTGATGAGGTTGGATCGGAGAGAACGGGTTGGAGTGGCGACACAAGGGAGGCAGGGTGCTGCGGCAATAGCGGACGTAGGCTTATATTGGGTGTGTTGGGTTTTGTATCGTCGTGTCGGGGACTGTCCGACACGACAGAGAAGGGATCGGGTGGTTTTTCCTACGTGACACGGATGGTCTTGAGGCCCGGGTTTGTCGGGCGGGACGAAAATATTGTACATGTAAAAATAATTAGTGGATGGGAAGGGGACACGGACACGATACATACTTTGGTTGTGGAATTGGTTTGGCGGAACTTCTATGAAAAAGGAGCAATGGGGATCTCCTTATATAGGAGGTGGAGGCTCATGTTCTGATAAGGATTAAGATGGTTTAAACCCCCGGTAGATAATTCTGTTATTTAATTTAAAGCGATTTGAAACTAATTCAATCAATCAAGTTCTAATTTAAATCTAGATAATCCAATCAAATTTAAATCAAAACTTTAGTACAAAACTATTTTAGAAATCAATAAGATAATCCAAATTTAAGTCATCCTAATAATCAAATATTAAATCAAATTATTTCCAAAATGTCTTTTTATAAATAATATAAAAATACTAAAAATTAATTTCAAAAATAAAAATATATGAATAAATTTCATGTAACTCGTATGTAAATAAAATATTTACATAATCATGGTTTTTCTAATTTACTACTATATTTTAACAAGAAATAAAATAACATTTTTATAATAACAAATAAATAATGTTTGGCAAATCTCCATACGACGTCTTTTTACAAATAAAATATTTATCACATATTATTTTAAAAGCTTATTTCTCCTATAAAAAATCTATAATAAAAATATTTTTCTAAAATATGTAACTCGTACATATTCGCACTCGACGAGCAAATACGAAAATACAAACTTGCATGCGACGTTTAATACGACAAATTCGTACGCGACGTACAATACGACTATGCGACGTACAAATACAAAGTAAAAATTAATACCAAATTTATTTATTTTTAAAAAATCATAGTAGACATTTAGGGGGTTTACAATTGGCCTTGAGCCTATGTTCTAAAATTGATCCTAAGGCAAGATTAAAAAGATAATAAAAATGAATAGTTGCACATACTAAATGAACGTGTTAGTTTTATGCGAAGGTTATAGCTACTTGCTCGTCGAGGCAGAGCTCGCTTGGACGAAATGAAGCATGGAGTTCCTTGGAGTTTTGAGGCATACGACTGCGAAGAAGTCTTCACCTATACGGGACATAATATGTGGACATAGCCTTCTAAAGCATCCGCTGGTTCATTAAATTGTATTGAAAGATGGAAGAGAGAGCAGAGTGACTTGTATTCTGAGAGAGAGCTGAGTGATTGTAATCAGAGAGAAAGTGAGGTTGAGCGACTTGTAATCTTATTTCAATATCAATGAAGTGTATTATTTGTACATGTCTTCACATTATTCAACTTTTCTGCTTGGGACTTCTGTCCGACGACCCCCTCGCAAGTTGCTATAATCGGTCGTTATGGAACCCGTCTTATGCGAGTGCAAGTAGGCTCACGTGATATTACGCCTTAGCTAGAACAATCGGTTCTTTGGACCAGGGCATGACATAATGGCATCAGAGCACGGCCTTACGTCCTTGGACTTCATGTTGATTCTCTCAATTTTGAAAGATCATTTGTGAATAAAAGAGGTGTACTCTCTCTCCCGTTGTTCCTTTGGACGTTCCATACAATAAGTCTAATATTTTTAAAAGGTCTTCCAAGTATTCAGTTGAACGAGATCGATATGCGAAGGCTTTTGTACCAAACTATGTCAGACTTGAGTTGAAAGGAACCCATGCTAAAGTTAGCAAGTGGTGTGCGTACCTGAATAACCTTATGTTGACACTAGCGAATAAGTGTACGAGACCAGAGTATATTTCGAATGGGATGGCTATGCACACAGCCTTTTGGCCAAGTTGTGCCGAGTATCGCGCACCTAGACCTTCTGGTACGAGCGCATTTGTGAGCGAGATTGAATATCGATCAGACAAGAATAAGTTAGGTTTAGAGTATATATCGATAGAGACACTATCGGACAAACGCTAAAGCGAACACAGGGAATGGTGGTTGGATTTTGAGAAATAGTTCAAACGGTTAATTACGTCAAGGAGTATAAACCAGAAATATGATTTACATGATGGACTATCGATAGATGTATACGAGACTTAGATTATAGAGGCGATGCAAGGGATTACACTAAAGCTTTAAGGAAAGGATTAGTGAAATATATGAGCGAATTATGTGAATATGATTGAAGACTAAATTGGATGACTTGATCCCTGAGTGGTGTATGTGATAGCCTCGAAAAGGAATAAGAGTGAGTTTTGACGATTGGTCGAGTGGCTCAAACCCTAAGTGGTGTATGGATCATCTTAGAAATTATTAGAACAAAATTGAGGATTTAGGGGTAGTAACGAGTATATCAGCAAGCGATGTGATCGCGTAAAGCCTTAGAACAAGTAATACTTAGTTGGTCATGATTTCGAGGGTCTCGAACGAGAAATCGTTCGAACAATTTGTGAATGTGTAGTGCAAATTAGAAAATAGTATTGAATACAGATTCGGAAAGATGAAACAAATGGATGTCTTGGTCGAGGAAACCTAGTGGATCGTACGTGCAATTTCGGATTTAATCGAATGGAACTTGAGTTTTGGACAAGCGATCTTAAATCTGGTTCGAAAGATAGTACTTGTTTAAAATGCAAAATGAGCTATGTATGATTATTATTATGTAAACATACTTGAGGATGTTAAAATGCATCGAGGAGTCTGAGAAAGGATTGATATATTACTTGGATGAAAACATAAGTGTCTTGATTGTTTCGATGATAACCACAACGTTGATATTCTTTTCTTGTGTAAGCGCAACTCCAACCTTGCACATGCGTCACACCGGATTAGGTCAATCATTCTGTGGGAGCGCTGTCATGGTGATTCATGTCTAGCGGGGATGATCGAACTTGCGGGAGATCAGGACATGGCAACTAGATTATTTTGACTTGTGGTTTATACAATGGTGAAGTCGAGGATTGTTGGACTTGTGACGATATAGTAAGTTTAAGGATTGTGTAGATTCAATATGCATATCGAGAATGAATTAGTCAGACTCAAAGTAAGAGTTATGTCCTGATGAGGACGATTATCCTGTAAGAGCGTTGGCATGGTAATTCCATGTCCAGAATGGATAATCGGACTTGCGAAATATTATGGCATGACATATTGTTATGCTAGATGACTTTGTGGTCAAATACATGAATTGTGTTAAACGACTTAGGGAATATGGTATGAGAATTATGGTATCGTGACAAATTATGTAGTAGTGTACTTGACTGGGATATTTTGGATATATGGATTATTTTGAACATGTTTGAATAGATAGACTATGCGAATCGCTAGATTGGACGTGTGATATTGATATGTTGATGATTTGGTTTTAAGCAAAATTTATCGTAGGATGGCTTTGTTGTACGGGCTCGGACCCCGTGCAACAAATGTCTTAATGTGAATAGGATGATCACGGCTCGATATTTAGAAATCTGAGTGACGCGAGCTTGGGTAGAGTACCCCGTATAAATAAACAATGGTTTGACCTTAGAATTGGGGCAAGCATCGTGAAACGAGTTTGTACAATGAACCGCAAACTTGAGTTGTACCTATGACCTTGTAAGCATACATAGCGGATAGGCAGACAACCCTGTGCCGAGTGATTGAACTTGTGTAACCAAATTTAGAGTATCGTTCTGGTGGACAATAGATCTGGGGCAACAAGTGTAATGTCCCATCCCGCTCAGTTCAACCGGAGGAATTAAAATTCAACGATGTTTGGACTTAGCCATGCAACGGCTTGCTCGAAATCCTATTCGGCCGAAGAAACTTCTCGCTCATGTGGGTGGCTTCGATGAACTTGCTTCTTCTTGGCCTTCACTCTAATAAATTAGATATTTTCAAATGCACAAGTTAGGCTTGATAATAAAAGTGGTAAATCTACATAGCTAAGGAAATAATTCCAACTTCGGCCAAATTGAGTTAGAATATGGAAAGGTCCTACGGTCGAATTAGAAATTTTGTACGACATGCTTTCAAAATTGACACTAGGTCCTTCGTCCTGCAGCTTGAAAATGTGAAGTTGGTCTATGTTCCCAAAAGGCTATGAACTTAGCATAGTCATAGGCGTTGTACGATATAAGTGCTTGGTAAAGCATGTACCGTCCCACTGTCCAATGCTTGGTATAACATAATTATCCCACAGTCTCAATGCATGTTTCTACGGTGCAAGGCTTGGCATAGCCTTTGCTCGTCCTACGGGTTAAGTTGTGCATGATCGAGTTCGAAAACATTATGCCATGGGCTATCAAAGTCATAGCAAGCACGGTACGGCTTGTTATAGCCACACAGTACCACGATGTCAGGGCTTACATATAAAGTATGACTTTGACGGTAGTGCCGTACATAAAACAAATTGGTTCAAGGCACGAGCCATGGTTGGTTCAAAGATAAGTATGCCATGGTCTATGGCACTAATATGGAACATGGTTGATTTAAGTTGAGTTTGGCAGGAGGGCTATCAAATAGTCAGTCCTGAGTTGAGTCAATGATATGCTAATATGGAAATACTTGCGACTGTGAGTCGTCGAGGTAGTCTCTGGCTTTGGGAGTCTCAAACAAGGTACTAAAAAGATGGTATCACTAGAAAAATTATGACTATGTCAGACGGTAGTTCGAGTCGAGTCTTGCATAGTTATTAGACAACTTGTGTACAAGGAAAATTTCTTCGGACGGAAAATCGGTGGCCACAGGACCGTTCCGGCCTAGAAGAAAATACGGTATAGCCGAGCTGGGGGTACCGCTCAGGTTATTCAAAAACTTTCAGCGAGACTCGCTACTTGCGCTAAAAGGGTCACCGAGTAACAACGTTATAAGTCTAGGATATCTTGTGGGGCTAGTGACTCTTTCATATAGATGAGCCGGCATAATAGCAGCGATCCACGTACATGTCTTTGGATTGAGTCAAGTATTGTGTACACGGTACCAATGAATCAAGTTAAATGTGTGCACGATTTGTAACACAATATTTGGGCCCAAGATTTGGCTGCAACGGAGACATCGTGCTTCAGCACGAGATGTGGCATCAGAAAGCTTGAGTTAGTGACACTAAGTTCTTAAGTCATGATTTAGTCAGTTGGTGATTGAAACATGAAAGGCCATGAGGCGACAATATGGTTAAGTCACACTGAGTTGCGAGGCACGACCTCAATATGGATATACAAACAGAGCTATGGCACGATCACATTGTTGCGACACGAAGTTTGGGCAAGTTAGTAAGTAGTGAGGCACTACCTCGATTATGTTACATGAAAGAATTTATGGCACGACTATGTCATTGATGCACCAAATAGGCAAGGCATCTATGTCCTAAAACTAATCCTAAGGCAAGATTAGAGAGAGAATCAAAAAGGATGTGTTGCATAAATTAAAATAACGTATTGGTTTTTGTATAGGTGGACGAGGTGGATCACACCGGACACGTCGAGCAGTGCGACTGTGCTCCGGTGGAGGTGGAGGATACCTGTGGCACGTCGGGTACAGGTGCTCCGAAGGACTGCGGTAGCGGCGGCCGACGATCTCTGGTCAAGTTAGGGATCTCTCATCCCTTTACTTTCCTAGATGATGGTGGTGTGGTGTTATGGATTTCGGGGCGGCATTGGCCGGCGATCGAGAAATTGGTAGTAGCGGTGGTGTGTCGACCCGCTGATGATG
This sequence comes from Iris pallida, assembly GCA_029216955.1. Lineage (NCBI taxonomy): Eukaryota > Viridiplantae > Streptophyta > Magnoliopsida > Asparagales > Iridaceae > Iris > Iris pallida. The sequence continues at coordinate 2,263,591 of JANAVB010043620.1, forward strand.
GTGGTTTACTGGTCGTGGCGGGGGACGACGTTTGGGTGAGGTGGTGGTGATGGTGGACGGCCACAATCGTGGTTCGGGGTTGGCGATTGGCGGATATGGCCAGAAAACTGGAGTACGGTGGCATGGAGTTTGGCGCGGTGACGAGGAGGAGTCAGGGTCGGGTGTTGTGTGGCGGTGATGAGGTTGGATCGGAGAGAACGGGTTGGAGTGGCGACACAAGGGAGGCAGGGTGCTGCGGCAATAGCGGACGTAGGCTTAGATTGGGTGTGTTGGGTTTTGTATCGTCGTGTCGGGGACTGTCCGACATGACAGAGAAGGGATCGGGTGATTTTTCCTACGTGACACGGATGGTGTTGAGGCCCGGGTTTGTCGGGCGGGACGAAAATATTGTACATGTAAAAATAATTAGTGGATGGGAAGGGGACACGGACACGATGTATACTTTGGTTGTGGAATTGGTTTGGCGGAACTTCTATGAAAAAGGAGCAATGGGGATCTCCTTATATAGGAGGTGGAGGCTCATGTTCTGATAAGGATTAAGATGGTTTAAACCCCCGGTAGATAATTCTGTTATTTAATTTAAAGCGATTTGAAACTAATTCAATCAATCAAGTTCAAATTTAAATCTAGATAATCCAATCAAATTTAAATCAAAACTTTAGTTCAAAACTATTTTAGAAATCAATAAGATAATCCAAATTTAAGTCATCCTAATAATCAAATATTAAATCAAATTATTTCCAAAATGTCTTTTTATAAATAATATAAAAATACTAAAAATTAATTTCAAAAATAAAAATATATGAATAAATTTCATGTAACTCGTATGTAAATAAAATATTTACATAATCATGGTTTTTCTAATTTACTACTATATTTTAACAAGAAATAAAATAACATTTTTATAATAACAAATAAATAATGTTTGGCAAATCTCCATGCGACGTCTTTTTACAAATAAAATATTTATCACATATTATTTTAAAAAGCTTATTTCTCCTATAAAAAAATCTATAATAAAAATATTTTTCTAAAAATATGTAACTCGCACATATTCGCACTCGACGAGCAAATACGAAAATGCAAACTTGCATACGACGTTTAATACGACAAATTCGTACGCGACGTACAATACGACTATGCGACGTACAAATACAAAGTAAAAATTAATACCAAATTTATTTTTTTTTTAAAAACATAGTAGACATTTAGGGGGTTTACAATTGGCCAAGTGCCTATGTCCTAAAATTGATCCTAAGGCAAGATTAAAAAGATAATAAAAATGAATAGTTGTACACACTAAATGAACGTGTTAGTTTTATGCGTAGGTTATAGCTACTTGCTCGTCGAGGCAGAGCTCGCTTGGACGAAATGAAGCATGGAGTTCCTTGGAGTTTTGAGGCATACGACTGCGAAGAAGTCTTCACCTATACGGGACATAATATGTGGACATCGCCTTCTAAAGCATCAACTGGTTCATTAAATTGTATTGAAAGATGGAAGAGAGAGCAGAGTGACTTGTATTCTGAGAGAGAGCTGAGTGATTGTAATCAGAGAGAAAGTGAGGTTGAGTGACTTGTAATCTTATTTCAATATCAATGAAGTGTATTATTTGTACATGTCTTCACATTATTCAACTTTTCTGCTTGGGACTTCTGTCCGACGACCCCCTCGCAAGTTGCTATAATCGGTCGTTATGGAACCCGTCTTATGCAAGTGCAAGTAGGCTCACGTGACATTACACCTTAGCGAGAACAATCGGTTCTTTGGACCAGGGCATGACATAATGGCATCAGAGCACGGCCTTACGTCCTTGGACTTCATGTTGATTCTCTCAATTTTGAAAGATCATTTGTGAATAAAAGAGGTGTACTCTCTCTCCCGTTGTTCCTTTGGACATTCCATACAATAAGTCTAATATTTTTAAAAGGTCTTCCAAGTATTCAGTTGAACGAGATCGATATGCGAAGGCTTTTGTACCAAACTATGTCAGACTTGAGTTGAAAGGAACCCATGCTAAAGTTAGCAAGTGGTGTGCGTACCTGAATAACCTTATGCTGACACTAGCGAATAAGTGTACGAAACCAGAGTATATTTCGAATGGGATGGCTATGCACACAGCCTTTTGGCCAAGTTGTGCCGAGTATCGCGCACCTAGACCTTCTGGTACGAGCGTGTTTGTGAGCGAGATTAAATATCGATCGGACAAGAATAAGTTCGATTTAGAGTGTATATCGATAGAGATACTATCGGACAAACGCTAAAGCGAACACAGGGAATGGTGGTTGGATTTTGAGAAATAGTTCAAACGGTTAATTACGTCAAGGAGTATAAACCAGAAATATAATTTACATGATGGACTATCGATAGATGTATACGAGACTTAGATTATAGAGGCGATGCAAGGGATTACACTAAATCTTTAAGGAAAGGATTAGTGAAATATATGAGCGAATTATGTGAATATGATTGAAGACTAAATTGGATGACTTGATCCCTGAGTGGTGTATGTGATAGCCTCGAAAAGGAATAAGAGTGAGTTTTGACAATTGGTCGAGTGGCTCAAGCCCTAAGTGGTGTATGGATCATCTTAGAAATTATTAGAACAAAATTGAGGATTTAGGGGTAGTAACGAGTATATCAGCAAGCGATGTGATCGCGTAAAGCCATAGAACAAGTAATACTTAGTTGGTCATGATTTCGAGGGTCTCGAACGAGAAATCGTTCGAACAATTTGTGAATGTGTAGTACAAATTAGAAAATAGTATTGAATACAGATTCGAAAAGATGAAACAAATGGATGTCTTGGTCGAGGAAACCTAGTGGATCGTACGTGCAATTTCGGATTTAATCGAATGGAACTTGAGTTTTGGACAAGCGATCTTAAATCTGGTTCGAAAGATAGTACTTGTTTAAAATGCAAAATGAGCTATGTAAGATGATTATTATGTAAACATACTTGAGGATGTTAAAATGCATCGAGGAGTCTGAGAAAGGATTGATATATTACTTGGATGAAAACATAAGTGTCTTGATTGTTTCGATGATAACCACAACGTTGATATTCTTTTCTTGTGTGAGCGCAACTCCAACCTCACACATGCGTCACACCGGATTAGGTCAATCATTCTGTGGGAGTGCTGTCATGGTGATTCATGTCTAGCGGGGATGATCGAACTTGTGGGAGATCAGGACATGGCAATTAGATTATTTTGACTTGTGGTTTATACAATGGTGAAGTCGAGGATTGTTGGACTTGTGATTGATGATATAGTAAGTTTAAGGATTGTGTAGATTCAATATGCATATCGAGAATGAATTAGTCAGACTCAAAGTAAGAGTTATGTCCTGATGAGGACGATTATCCTGTAAGAGCGTTGGCATGGTAATTCCATATCCAGAATGGATAATCGGACTTGCGAAATATTGCGGCATGACATATTGTTATGCTAGATGACTTTGTGGTCAAATACATGTATTGTGTTAAACGACTTAGGGATATGGTATGAGAATTATGGTATCGTGACAAATCATGTCGTAGTGTACTTGACTGGGATATTTGGATATATGGATTATTTTGAACATGTTTGAATAGATAGACTATGCGAATCGCTAGATTGGACGTGTGATATTGATATGTTGATGATTTGGTTTTAAGCAAAATTTATCGTAGGATGGCTTTGTTGTACGGACTCGGACCCCGTGCAACAAATGTCTTAATGTGAATAGGATGATCACGGCTCGATATTTAGAAATCTGAGTGATGCGAGCTTGGGTAAAGTACCCTATACAAATAAACAATGGTTTGACCTTAGAATTGGGGCGAGCATCGTGAAACGAATTTGTACAATGAACCGCAAACTTGAGTTGTACCTATGACCTTGTAAGCATACATAGCGGATAGGCAGACAACCCTGTACCGAGTGATTGAACTTGTGTAACCAAATTTAGAGTATCGTTCTGGTGGACAATAGATCTGGGGCAACAAGTGTAATGTCCCATCCCGCTCAGTTCAACCGGAGGAATTAAAATTCAACGATGTTTGGACTTAGCCATGCAACGGCTTGCTCGAAATCCTATTCGGCCGAGGAAACTTCTCGCTCATGTGGGTGGCTTCGATGAACTTGCTTCTTCTTGGCCTTCACTCTAATAAATTAGATATTTTCAAATACACAAGTTAGGCTTGATAATAAAAGTGGTAAATCTATATAGCTAAGGAAATAATTCCAACTTCGGCCAGATTGAGTTAGAATATGGAAAGGTCCTACGGTCGAATTAGAAATATTTTACGACATGCTTTCAAAATTGACACTAGGTCATTCGTCCTGCAGCTTGGAAATGTGAAGTTGGTCTATGTTCCCAAAAGGCTATGAACTTAGCATAGTCATAGGCGTTGTACGATATAAGTGCTTGGTAAAGCATGCACCGTCCCACTGTCCAATGCTTGGTATAACATAATTATCCCACAGTCTCAATGCATGTTTCTACGGTGCAAGGCTTGGCATAGCCTTTGCTCGTCCTACGGGTTAAGTTGTGCATGATCGAGTTAGAAAAAATTATTCCATGGGCTATCAAAGTCATAGCAAGCACGGTCCCATGATTTCTACGGCTTGTTATAGCCACACAGTACCACGATGTCAGGGCTTACATATAAAGTATGACTTTAACGGTAGTGCCGTACATAAAACAAATTGGTTCAAGGCACGAGCCATGGTTGGTTCAAAGATAAGTATGCTATAGTCTATGGCACTAATATGGGATATGGTTGATTTAAGTTGAGTTTGGCAGGAGGGCTATCAAATAGTCAGTCCTGAGTTGAGTCAATGATATGCTAATATGGAAATACTTGCGACTGTGGGTCGTCGAGGTAGTCTCTGGCTTTGGGAGTCTCAAACAAGGTACTAAAAGATGGTATCACTAGAAAAATTATGACTATGTTAGACGGTAGTTCGAGTCGAGTCTTGCATAGTTATTAGACAACTTGTGTACAAGAAAAATTTCCTCGGACGGAAAATCGGTGGCCACAGGACCGTTCCGGCCTAGAAGAAAATACGGTATAGCCGAGCTGGGGGTACCGCTCAGGTTATTCAAAAACTTTCAGCGAGAATCGCTACTTGCGCTAAAAGGGTCACGAGTAACAACGCTATAAGTCTAGGATATCTTGTGGGGCTAGTGACTCTTTCATATAGATGAGCCGGCATAATAGCAGCGATCCACGTACATGTCTTTGGATTGAGTCAAGTATTGTGTACACGGTACCAATGAATCAAGTTAAATGTGTGCACGATTTGTAACACAATATTTGGGCCCAAGATTTGGCTGCAACGGAGACATCGTGCTTCAGCACGAGATGTGGCATCAGAAAGCTTGAGTTAGTGACACTAAGTTCTTAAGTCATGATTTAGTCAGTTGGTGATTGAAACATGAAAGGCCATGAGGCGGCAATATGGTTAAGTCACACTGAGTTGCGAGGCACGGCCTCAATATGGATATACAAACAGAGCTATGGCACGATCACATTGTTGCGACACGAAGTTTGGGCAAGTTAGTAAGTAGTGAGGCACTACCTCGATTATGTTACATGAAAGAATTTATGGCACGACTATGTCATTGATGCACCAAATAGGCAAGGCGTCTATGTCCTAAAACTAATCCTAAGGCAAGATTAGAGAGAGAATCAAAAAGGATGTGTTGCACAAATTAAAATAACGTATTAGTTTTTGTATAGGTAGGCGAGGAGCTCATACCACCAGTACGGTTGTGTACTGATATCCCACCAATTTTATGTGTAGGTTATAGGTACCTGTTTGTGAAGCGAAGCTCGCTTGGACACACTGAGGCATGGAGTTCCTTAGCATTTCGAGGCGTGTGGACCAATTGGAGTCTTCACCTATATGGAAAATAATGTATGGACATTGCCTTCTGAAGCAATCGCAGTGGCAAGCCTTAAAACTTGTATTGAGAGATAATAAAGAGTTGAGTGACTTGTATTGTAAGGAAGAGTTAGACTGAGTATTGTAATCTTGGCCTCGTGCCTCATATATAACCTTTGTTTCAATATCAATAAGAGCTATTTATATGACTTGTGTTTTGTTTCAACTTTTTCGTTGGTGACATACTGATTATTTAACTTCTCTACTTGGGACTTTGGTACGACTACCCTGTCGTAAACTGCTGTAATCGGCCATTATGGACCCCGTCTTGCGAGAGCGCAACCTAGACATACGCGGCATTATGCCATATCGAGGATGATCGGTTATGCAGAACTGGGGCATGACATATGGTATCAGAGTACGGCTTTACCTCTTTGGACTTTCGATTGAATTCTTTAACGCTGATGGCTTCGTACTAAATGTTGTTTCCGTAATCGATGTTGTTGGCGCTCTCTCTAATGATCGCGGGATGTTTCATACAATAATTTGTATTTTATAAAATCGTACGATAGAAATTTGGTTGAACAAAAGATGGTTTCACTAAGCTACGGTTGGCTAAGTCGGGCTGGACATATACACCAAGAATGCATAGACTTAGCAAAGTCGTGTACGAAATTCAATTTGTTTCGAACGAGAATGGTTGACTTGATTGAGTATGTGGCATAACTATCGATTGAGATACATCGAGAAGATGATATCATCAATGCGATATAGATGAAAAGCTTGAAATTTGAAGAATGGTTCGAAACGGAGATTCAAATAAATCAATTGTGATTCAAATCTATTTTGAGGATTTGCGAATGACTTCATCCCTGAGTGGTGTATGCAATAGCCTCAGGGATATCAATGATTGAGGATGCAGTATACCAATGAGTCTATCAGCAAGCGACATAAAATTATGCAAGCCATAGAAAGAGTGCTTCAAAGTTATTCGTGACTTGATTAGTATGAGTTTGATTCGAATAATCGAAAAAAAATGACGTGCATCGAATTGGGATTGTGCAAGTACGAAATACAAAATAATTTAATAGGTAGATTGAATTGAGAAAAGTTGAGGTATAACAAATGGATGACTCAGTTGAAGAATCGATATGAATCGTATACGAAAAGTTGCACGATTGGAAGCTAGCCTGCAGAGAATTAATTAGAATATACGAGAATGACTCTAAGGATTTGGGATATGTTTCCTCAATGACTTAAGATAGACAGATGAACATACATAATTTTGGGTATGAACGAATTGATCATGTAACTAGTTCGAGGGATAATGATCGAATTTGATGAATATCGAAGGATTGTGGTATATCCAATTCGGATGATAGCATCAGTTGCACGACTCAAAGTTCGTTACGAAGGAAGATTGTTAGTTATGTATATCATTGATCGTATTAGGGTGTATCAAAGATCGATGTGCAACTTGGGAGTACTCTGGTTCGAGGAATAATGATCGTGTAAATTATTATTGTTCAAATGGATGCTATACTTAGGATTTTGATAATAATGAATGTTTGGATTACTTGATTAGATGAACTTGAAGCATACATGAATAAATGATAGTCGGACTATGTGAAACAAAAATATTGACAGAATTGATGAGCATTGATATGAAAATTGTTATGACTTGAGGAAATATCTGAGAATGGATTGTATATTACTTGGATGAAAATAAAAGGGACTTGATTGTTTCGATGATAACCACAATGTTGAAGTTCTTGTCTTGTACAAGCGCAACTCCAGCCTCGTGCATATGTCGTGTCAGATTAGGAGGATCATTCTGTAGGAGCACTATCATGGTAATTTATTGTCACGACCCGCTCCCGCTTTTTGGGATACGAGTACGTGGCTAAGAAACCAGGTGATACCCTTGGTACGCATCGCATGGAGGCATCATTCTCCAGGAGAGTCTACCTGGGAGCGGGAGGATGAGATGCACGAGCGGTATCCCTATCTTTTTGGACCTGGAGGTATACTGTCTATCCTTCTCAGCAGTTTAGTTTCGCCTTTAATTTCGAGGACGAAATTATTTTAAGGAGGGTAAATTTGTCACTACCACTTTTCTAGCTTGAGGGTATTTTGGTCATTTTTGAAATTTTGGGAATTATTTGGAATTATTATCTATTATTTAGATTTATTAGAATTTTAGTAATTTTTAGTATAATTGATTTTGGTCCTATAGTTGACTTTGACTAGTGTTGACTAGGAGACTAAACAAGAGACTAACCTAGGTCATGACTACTTGGTTAGGATTAAGTAACCCTAGCTTGACCTAAGTTAGTGAGGATTAACTCTTTAGAATTATTTTGGGGAAAATTAGGAATTAGTTTGATTAAGGAATAGCTTGTGATTTCACAAGTCATTATTATGACTTAAAGCCTTTAAGGCCCAACCCAACCTATTGGAACCCAAATCCTAGTCCAACAGCCCACTTGGCCGGCCACATTAGGTCCTCCCCCTATTTAATCCCCTCCTAGAAGTTAGGGCTAGCCTCCATTGGGATTTTTGGAAGTTTGGAAAGAGGTGAGTCTCCATCTTCCCTAATCCATAGAAAATCCATTTTAATTTGTTTTTCCCCAAACTAATTGCAATAGGACCTAATTTTAGTCTACTTGCTGTTGGTATTGAGTATTTGCAGGGAAGAAAACAATTTGGGGAAGTTTTGGTGGCTTGAGGAACCATTTCCATTTGAGGATTTTGAGCCTTTGCTCATCAATAGGTATATTCCATTCCTCACCATGAATGTACTGTTTTATTGCATTACTAGGATGCCCTAGCCCTAACCTAACAGTAGGATTAGCTAACCCTAGAATTTGAGCCCCATTACGTGTTCGTATCGGACACGTATTAGCATGTATAGAAATGTGTTCGACGAAATGCCACAAAGGGTATTTCGACCTAATTTCTGGATTGTGATTGAATAGGAAAATAGGTTTAGACCTCACTTATGCATTTCCATTGCACTGAGCAGGTATTAGTGTCGGGTCGAGTCGACACAGACACGTGGACACGTGGTCGTGGACTCGTGCGCGCTGGCAGGATTATGCCCTGCTACTCGGGCTAGATTCTGAGTGGACACGGCATTTTGGCTCACAAGATTCGACACACGTGTCATACTCATGACTGACACGGGGTCCCCAAGTGGCACGACCCCTCGTGTCGTGTCGGACGATTTATTCGTGCACGAGTAGTGCACTGTGCGGTTCAGTGTGCACAGTATTGTATTCTCTGTTATTCGATTTTAAATACTTTTAATTGTGTTTTTACTTGCTAAATTAAATCCAAATATGATGTCTTATCTCTATTATATTAGGTTACATGTTAATTAGGTTTAATGTGGAGAAAATGGATTCGAATTAGGATTTGCTGCACATTTTAGATACTCATTCTGATACATTAGTTTTTTCATTCCTAAACCTTGATTCCCAGTGTTTGTAATGATTCTTCATGTCTAATAACCCCACATGTTGCAAGTCATGTTAGCTAGGTTTATTGCTTTCGAATTGGGTTGTTGGTTTGTAAATAAGAATTTGACACATGTGATGGTTGAATGTTATTCCCTGTTAACTCCCTTAACTGAGATTTTGATTCCTATTTTTCATTCGAAATTTGCCTTAGCTGATTCATGGGTTATTCCTAGCATTAAATCCCTTCAATTGACGTTGTTCACTGATTTAATGTTTCCCACTTATTGCTAGCTCATGTTGGTTTAACTGTTGCACTCGATTAGGCCTTATAATGTGGAAAGAGATTTTGACAACTGAGTTTTGTGTTTCTATTAAACTGTGAATGGTCCTCCAAAATCTGGAATTGAATTCCAATTCCTTTCCTTTTAAAATACCATAAAACCTGAGTAGCTCTTTCCCTTCTACGGCTGAACTGAATGTGATTCACTGTTAATACCCAAAAACCTGAGTTTATTCCCAGATTTTTTCAAACCTGTGAATGAGTGTTCATTACACTAAAATGAGCTGATTTTCATTCATTTTTGAATAACTGACCTGAGATTAATCCTTGAAAATACTGAAATGTAGTTTAGATTGTTATGGACTGAACCTTGAATTGATTTCTCATCCTCTTGTTAACTGTGTTGTATCCTGAGTTTATTTTCCAGATTTTCCTTAGGGAAGTGTACTGTTTTTCTATTCTAGGATTCCCTCATAACCCACATTGATGTCCATATTGCATGCCACATTGTTTATAATACTGATTTCCTTTAACTGGAATGGATACGAGTGGTGATTCTTTTAACTGTCAAACTGCAATGCTGATTCCCTTTCCTGTTTTATATTGATTTGTATACACACCACCCACCACATTGCATTTCCTGTACACCCACTGTCATGTTATCACACACACCCAAGTGTCTATGCCACTACACTGTTTTCACTACGAGCACACTGTTTACTTTTCAGTTTTCACTATGAACATGCCACTGATTTCTTATACTGCACACTGTTTTCAGATATCACTCATGCCTCACTCTCACTCATGACTCACACGCACACACACTTGAATATCATGTGTCCCCT
>JANAVB010043620.1:2277094-2339594 GCA_029216955.1 Iris pallida
TATATCTATTTTGCTGCTTATTGTCTTCCTTAGAATTTAAACTGTCCTCATTTGATTTTCGACTCATTCTCAGTAATTATTTCTTGTTTGATCTATGTCTCCAGGATGGTCGAGACGCGATCGCATCGCCCTGGACTGGGAGACGCTGGAGAGGGGTCTAGCACCTCTCGACCTCAGTAGCAGCCAGCTTCCGGTGCCACAGGGCCAGTACAGCCCTCAGGAGTCAGTGTTTCTTCTGCTACTTTTTGGGGGAGCACCTCCACCAGTTAGGAGGTCGGTTGTGATTCCTGAGATCCTTCCACCGTAGCAGCCTCCGCATGCGGGGATGGTTGATGCCGCACATCTCTTCTCCCTTGTGGAGAGGATTCTTGAGTCCCACCAGCAGCAGCAGACGAGCAGACTGTAGATTTTCGTCAGGGGATCGATGAGGTACACCAGTTGTTCATACTACATCGAGATGATCACAGCTCAGGGGCCCAGCTGCAGCCCCGTCAGAGGGAGAAGGATATTCAGGACTTCCAGAAGATGCACCCTCGGGAGTTCTTCGGAACGGAGGGCATCCACTATACAGACGACTGGATAGAGCATATTGAGGAGATCTTTCGACTGGCAGAGATACCAGATCGACTCCAGATCGAGGTGGCGGGCAGTCAGATACAGGACTTAGCCCGTGCGTGGTATCAGAAAGATCCCAGGATGGGAGTTGAGGGTCAAACTTGGGCACAGTTCAAGGAGTTGTTTAAGGAGCAGTTCTTTTCTGATGTTGCCTTGGGAGGTATCGAGGCACAGTTCGAGGGTCTGGTTCAGGGGAACCAGACAGTAGCTGAGTATGCTGCGGAGTTTTATAGACTGGCACGTTTCATAGATGACTTGACAAAGAAGACGAAGGCGAGTAAGTTTTGCCAAGGTCTGATTAGAGAGGTTCGGTCCATGACTAAGAGCGACCGGAACGCTACATTTGCTGAAATATTTTTTGGGGCTATGGCGGCGAAAGATGACCTAGGGCTGAAGCAGAAGAGGGGTCGTGACTTCCAGGGTGGTAGCAGCAGTCAGGGGCAGGCCAAAAGGCCCCACATCCACCATCAGCAGCCACAGAGGCCAGTTCAGTAGTATCAGCAGCAGCACCAGCATCAGGGCCGTGCACCTTTTTAGCAGGTGCAGCACCAGCAGCAGAGGGGGCAAGCAGACACCCAGGCAGCAGGCTGTTAGTTGTACATTCTGCAAGAAGCCTGGACACAAGTGGGACGAGTGCAGGAAGAGACTCGGTAGATGCTTGATGTGCGGATCAGCGGATCACCAGATGCGAGAGTGTCCAGTTGCGTCGATGCGTCCGATACCAGGAGGGGCTGGGGCAGCCAAGGCTCCAGCAGGTCAGCCGAGGGGACCAGCCCTGCAGACCCAGTAGTATAGATTCCAGCAGCACCAGCAGCATGCACGAGGTGGACAGCAGGGGCGAGAGCTTTCGCCTTGGCAGCTGAGGATGCCGAGGCCATCGGAGAGCTGATAGCAGGTTCGGTTCTTCTCGACACCCTTCCAGCATTTGCACTCTTTGATTCCGGGGCTTCCCACAGCTTTATGTCAGTATCGTATGCTATTAGACACAGTTTGGTTTCTGAACCATTGCCTAGGACCTGCAAGATCACGACTGGGGGAGGGGTCATCCTCGTAAGTGATGTTTGCAGAGGACGGAGCGTCTTATTGGAAGGCCGAGAGTTGGGAGTGAGTTTACTCGTTATGCTATTACCGAACTACGATATTGTATTAGGTATGGACTGGCTGAGTAGACACCACGCCCGCATTGATTGTCGAGGGGGTAGAGTTTTGTTCGGGGCGCCAGGAGAGCCAGAGTTTGAGTACACCCGGCGGCAGGCAGAGCAGGACAGTGGCGTCTTCTGTGGAGCTTCAGTTGAGGAGCAGGTGGCTCCGCATCCCTTGATCGCAGAGTTTATGGACGTATTTCCAGAGGAGTTGCCAGGGCTTCCACCAAACAGGGATGTAGAGTTCTCGATAGACTTGTTTCCCGGCGCGGAACCGATAGCTCAGCATGTCTATCGAGTGAACAACAGTAAACTGGTGGAGATGAAAAAGTAGGTGGATGAGCTGCAGGACAAGGGCTTCATCCGTTCGAGTTCTTCACATTGGGGTGCACCAGTACTTTTCGTACCCAAGAAGGATGGGTCGGTACGGATGTGTATCGACTACAGGGCACTTAACAACCTGACAATCAAGAACAGGTACCCACTGCCGCGGATCGATGATCTGTTTGATCAGTTGAGCGGAGCTCGGGTGTTCTCCAAGATTGATTTGAGGTTAGGTTATCACCAGGTGAAGGTGAAGAGGGAGGATATTCCCAAGATCGCTTTCAGGACGCGGTACGGGCAGTTTGAGTTTTTGGTTATGTCGTTTGGGCTAACCAATGCACCAGCAGTATTTATGAATCTAATGAACAAGGTGTTCCATTAGTACTTGGACAAGTTTGCGGTGGTGTTCATTGATGATATCTTGGTATATTCCAAGACAGAGGAGGAGCACGAGGAGCATCTGCGGATAGTGCTGGAGACTCTCAGGAGGGAGCAACTTTACGGGAAACTCTCCAAGTGTGAGTTTTCTTGGACCGGGTGGACTTCTTGGGGCATGTGGTGACTGGAGATGGTATCTCAGTTGACCCTAAGAAAATTGTAGCAGTTGAGGCATGGGCAGCGCCGACTTCAGTGGCAGAGATCAGGAGTTTCCTGGGGCTGGCAGGATACTATAGGAGATTTGTGCAGGATTTCTCCCGGGTTGCAGAGTCGTTGACACGGTTGACCCGGAAGGATACTGAGTTTGTTTGGTCAGAGGAGTGTCAGGCAGCTTTTGATGAGTTGAAGAAGCGGCTTACGACAGCTCCGATTCTGACATTGCCTTCAGGATCGGGTGGATTCACTATTTATAGTGATGCTTCAGAGAAGGGGCTGGGTTGTGTCTTGCAGCAGTATGGGAAGGTGATTCCTATGCTTCCAGGTAATTACGTCCCAATGAGAAGAACTACCCTACCCATGACCTGGAGCTGGCAGCGGTAATTTTTGCTTTGAAGTTGTAGAAGCACTATCTGTATGGCGAGCGGGTGGAAATTTTCACAGATCACAAGAGCTTGAAATATGTGTTTACACAGAAAGAGCTCAACATGAGGCAGCGCAGATGGCTAGAGTTGATGAAGGACTTTGACATCTCACTTCAGTATCACCCGGGGAAGGCCAACGTGGTTGTCGATGCCTTGAGTAGATATCCGACAGCCATGTATTTGACTATGGATCGGCATTTGCTTGTAGACTTGGAGAGCCTTGGGATTGAGGTGATTGTGCCCGGAGTGCAGATGCAATTATGGGGCCTTCAGATATAGTCGGACTTGATAGATAGGATCAAGGCGACACAGTTCGAGGATGTGGCTCTGCGGTGTATCCGAGAGCAGATCAGTGCAGGATTGGAGGATGGCGAGTTTTCACTTACAGAGGATGGTGCCTAGAGGCACGGTTCCAGGTTATGTGTGCCTAGCGGGGAGCTCAGAGAGCAGATCATGCAGGAGGCTCACAGATTGTAGTACTCTATACATCCTGGTGCCAACAAGATGTACAGGGATCTGCGAGAACATGTCTGGTGGTACGGAATGAAGCGGGAGGTATCCCACTTTGTAGCTAGATGCTTGGTCTGTCAGCAGGTCAAGGCAGAGAGACAGAGGTCCGGAAGATTATTGCAGCCGTTCCCCATTCCAGAGTGGAAGTGGGAACACACCACCATGGATTTTGTATCTGGATTGCTGCGTACACCAGGAGGGAAAGATACGATTTGGGTCATCGTTGACAGGTTGACCAAATTGGCCCACTTCTTGCCATTCAAGGTGGGTACGTCTACAGAGAGGCTTGCGGAGTTGTATATGAGGCAGATAGTCAGGATTTACGGAGTTCCCGTCAGCATTATCTCAGATTGGGATAGTCGTTTTACTTCCTATTTTTGGAGGAGTCTGTAGACTAGTTTGGGCACTCAGCTCAAGTTTAGTACTGCATACCACCCCCAGACGGACGGACAGTCAGAGAGGACTATTCAGACACTTGAGGATATGCTACGGACATGTGTCCTGGATTTTGGAGGTTCCTGGGAGGATCATCTACAATTGGTGGAGTTTGCTTACAACAACAGTTATCAGGCCAGCATTGAGATGTCACCGTTTGAGGCTCTGTACGGGCATAGGTGTCGTACACCCTTATCTTGGGATGGTGTTGGAGAGCGAGCTTTACTGGGACTAGAGATGGTTGTTGACGCAGTCGAGAAGGTGAAGCTCATCAGGGACAGACTTCGTATGGCGCAGGACAGACATCGGCACTGGACCGATAGCCACCGGAGGCCGTTGGAGTTTGAGGTACAGTTTTATAGATAGGATTAGAAGTAGGTTCTATTTTGTTTTGTTTGATTGATCGTGTTTGATTTTTAGTACTTGAGACCTTGCTTGTGATTAGGTTGGAGACATGGTTTTTCTGCGGATATCTCCGACTCGTGGTAAGATACGTTTTGGTGGAGGTGAGAAGCTTAGCCCGCGTTTCGTCGGCCCTTTCGTTATCAGCGGGAGAGTCGGTGACGTGGCATACAGGCTAGACTTGCCACCTGCACTAGTGGGAGTTCACAATGTATTCCACGTATCACAGTTGAAACGGTACGTGGCTAACCCTAGCCATGTGCTCGATCATTCGGAGATTGAGGTTGGACCTACTCTCAGTTATCCAGAGCAGCCCGTGGAGATTCTGGGTCGCCGAGAGAAGGTATTGAGGAACCAGGTGATACCCTTAGTATGCGTCGCATGGAGGCATCATTCTCCAGGAGAGTCTACCTGGGAGCGGGAGGATGGGATGCACGAGCGGTACCCCTATCTTTTTGGACCTTGAGGTATACTTTCTATCCTTCTCAGCAGTTTAGTTTCGCCTTTAATTTCGAGGACGAAATTATTTTAAGAAGGGTAAATTTGTCACTACCATTTTTCTAGATTGAGGGTATTTTGGTCATTTTTGAAATTTTGGGAATTATTTGGAATTATTATCTATTGTTTAGATTTATTAGAATTAATATGATTTTTAGTAATTTTTAGTATAATTGATTTTGGTCCTATAGTTGACTTTGACTAGTGTTGACTAGGAGACTAACCAAGAGACTAACCTAGGTCATGACTACTTGGTTAGGATTAAGTAACCCTAGCTTGACCTAAGTTAGTGAGGATTAACTCATTATAATTATTTTGGGAAAATTAGGAATTAGTTTGATTAAGGAATGGCTTGTGATTTCACAAGTCATTATTATGACTTAAAGCCTTTAAGGCCCAACCCAACCTATTGGAACCCAAACCCTAGTCAAACAGCCCACTTGGCCGGCCACATTAGGTCCTCCCCCCTATTTAATCCCCTCCTAGAAGTTAGGGCTAGCCTCCATTGGGATTTTTACAAGTTTGGAAAGAGGTGAGTCTCCATCTTCCCTAATCCATAGAAAATCCATTTTAATTCATTTTTCCCCCAAACCAATTATAATAGGACCTAATTTTAGTCTACTTGTTGTTGGTATTGAGTATTTGCAGGGAAGAAACAATTTGGGAAAGTTTTGGTGGCTTGAGGAACCATTTCCATTTGGAGATTTTGAGCCTTTGCTCATCAATAGGTATATTCTATTCCTCACCATGAATTTACTATTTTATTGCATTACTAGGATTCCCTAGCCCTAACCTAACAGTAGGATTAGCTAACCCTAGAATTTGAGCCTATTACGTGTCCATATCGGACACGTATCAGCATGTATAGGAATGTGTTCGACGAAATGCCTCAAAGGGCATTTCGACCAAATTTCTGGATTGTGATTGAATAGGAAAATAGTTTTAGACCTCGCTTATGCATTTCCATTGCTCTGAGCAGGTATTAGTGTCGGGTCGAGTCGACACAGACACGTGGACATGCGGTCGTGCACGCGCACGCACTGACAGGATTATGCCCTGCTACTCGGGCTAGATTCTGAGTTGGACACGGCATTTTGGCTCACGAGATTCGACACACATGTCGTACTCATGACTGACACGGGGTCCCCAAAGTGGCACGACCCCTCGTGTCGTGTCGGACATGATATTTCGTGTGCACGAGTAGTGCACTGTGCGGTTCAGTGTGCACAGTGTTGTGTTCTCTGTTAATTCAATTTTAAATACTTTTAATTGTGTTTTTACTTGCTAAATTAAATCCAAATATGATGTATTATCTCTGTTACATTAGGTTAAATGTTTAATTAGGTTTAATATGGAGAAAATGGATTCGAATTAGGATTTGCTGCACATTTCAGATACTCATTCTGATACATTAGTTTTTTCATTCCTAAACCTTGATTCCCAGTTGTTTTGTGATGATTCTTCACTGTCTAATAACCCCACATGTTGCAAGTCATGTTAGCTAGGTTTATTGCTTTCGAATTGGGTTGTTGGTTTGTAAATAAGAATTTGACATATGTGATGGTTTGAATGTTATTCCCTGTTAACTCCCTTAACTGAGATTTGATTTCTATTTCCATTCGAAATTTGCGTTAGCTGATTCATGGGTTATTCCTAGACATTAAATCCCTTTAATTGATGTTGTTCACTGATTTAATGTTTTCCACTTATTGCTAGCTCATGTTGGTTTAACTGTTGCACTCGATTAGGCCTTATGATGTGGAAAAGAGATTTTGACAACTGAGTTTTGTGTTCCTATAAAACTGTGAATAGTCCTCCTAAAAACTGGAATTGAATTCCAATTCCTTTCCTTTTGAAATACCATAAAACCTGAGTAGCTCTTCCCTTCTATGGCTGAACTGAATGTGATTCACTGTTAATACAAAAAACCTGAGTTTATTCCCAGATTTTTCCAAACCTGTGAATGAGTGTTCATTACACTGAAATGAACTGATTTTCTTTCATTTTTGAATAACTGACCTGAGATTACTCCTTGAAAATACTGAAATGTAGTTTAGATTGTTATGGACTGAACCTTGAACTGATTTCTCATCCTCTTGTTAACTATGTTGTATCCTGAGTTTATTTTCCATATTTTCCTTAGGGAAGTGCACTGTTTTCCTATTCTAGGATTCCCTCATAACCCACATTGATGTCCATATTGCCATGCCACATTGTTTATAATACTGATTTCCTTTAACTGGAAATGGATGTGAGTGGTGATTTATTTTAACTGTCAAACTGCAATGCTGATTCCCTTTTCTGTTTCATATTGATTTGTATACACACACACCCCACCACATTGCATTTCCTGTACACCCACAGTCCTGTTATCACACACACCCAAGTGTCTATGCCACCACACTGTTTTCACATACCTTAGCACACTGTTTACTCTTTTCAGTTTTCACATATGAACATGCCACTGATTTCTTAATACTGCACACTGTTTTCAGATATCACTCATGCCTCACTCTCACTCATGACTCACACACACACACACTTGAATATCATGTGTCCCCCTCTCGCTTTTCATATGTATGTATATATATATATATATATATATATATATATATATATATATATATATATATATATATATAGTTTCCTATATATATGAGTGTGTGTGCTTATATATATATATATATATATATATATATATATATATATATATATATATATATATATATATATATATATATATAAAAATATATATATATATATATATATATATATATATATATATTAGATATATATATGTATGTGATATATATATAGTTAGCCTACATGTTAGGTATAATCCTATATTAGATTATATTATATATATCTTTATGTGTATTATAGTTAGGCTTATAGATTGACTTGTGTAGATGAGTTATGGGTTGGCTTATGGCATGGTATGCCTAGTATGGACTCTAGAATAGACTGTTAGCCTTGATAGGACCTAGAATTGCTTGTTTGACCTAGTGAGACTTGGTTAGACCTAGTTGACCATAGTTTGACTTAGGTTTGACCTTAGGGTTGACCAGAGTTGACCAAGAGTTGACTTTGGTCTAGGTTGACCTAGATTCATGTAGAATGCATTGATTTGCATCTTATTATCATTGTAGACTCATAGTGACTTTTACTGTTCTATAGGAGACAGACACCACTCCTCGGACAGTATATATTCTCCAGATTCACCGGATACAGGCGAGTACATTCTCTGATCATTTCATATCCGGCATTAGGAGTATATTTCCTGCTTTAGACTATTTTACATGATGCTGACACGTTGGAAACACGGATTAGTACTACATGGATCTTGTTGTGCGATGTTATCCCCTTAGCGGATACATCGGATATTCATGTTCGTGTACTTTATCGTGAACATCGTGTACTCCTTATATTTGTTACATTCGTGTACGAAACGTGTGAAATCGTGTATAATCATGTATTCACATGACCTTCGTGTACAATAACATAACTTAACTAGATCCTTGTGTATTGATTGGGGCGGGGGAGTAGAAGTGGTTATGTATTCAATCTAGTAGATTACTCGTGTACAAACCTCTGTAGATTACTCGTGTACAACATCGTGCCGTCTACATAACCATCTTGTGCTCTGAATCACTAGCACTGTTAGTTCTCTATATACTGTAGCTATTTATTTACAGTCTCTCTCTTTTTATCATGTTATTCTTTCAGTATCTTGTATCTTACTCTCTAGCATGATTATATATCCTGACCTGCTATGATTTGTTGAGATGTACTATGCTCGCTCCTGTTCTGACTGGACCTGTTGAAAATTTTACAGAGGACGAGGCTGAGGCGTTCTGCCCTACCTACTACGGTGCTACTTTAGATTGGTGCCTGGACTTGGACCAGCAGCATGATCCACTAGCAGTAGATGACACTCCCTTAGATTAGGATTGTCTTTACTTTACTTGAATTACTGTACATAGATTCTGAGATTTGGGACATGTATTTATTTATAGACACTTAGAATTCTGGATTTGTATCTCTGTGATTTCTTCTGTCCTGGATATTATCTTTCATATCATTCTATCTATCTTCCTTTCATGTTCTACCTTAGCTGTGATTGAGTTATATTTCTGTTATGTCACCCCCATTCGGGGAGTATAACCGTTATTACCTTCAACTGTTAGATGTTGTGACCTAGGACAGCGTTCTACCGCCGACACTGCGGCATAGGCTGGATGTACCTATGTCTCGTGCCCTTACTCTAGGGTGCTGGTCGTGAGAGAAGATACATGGGTATAAATAAATAAATAACTAATTTGGAAAATATTTATTATATTGAAAACTATATTTTTTATTGGTAAAAATAGTTTTTAGATAAATACTTGAATCTCGAGAAATCATTTTTATCGAAATTATTGAAAATATGACAATAATACTTTGTTACAATATAGTATTTAGGTTAAAACTATATACCATAAATAATAATATATTAAAAATATATCAAAATATTAATAATAAAATAAATAACTATATATATATATATATATATATATATATTAGTGAAACCAATGAGATAGTAATAATAAATATTAATACCAGAATAGTATTATGAAATAATAATTTTATTAGTAGTAATAAAATTATTGTATATATACATACATATATACTATTGAAATACCAATTATTTTTAATAATTATAAGACAATACTAATAATATAATATTGCTGTCAGCAGCACTTTATAAAATAAACAAATAATACAAAATCATTACTCTCACTACTTTCTTCTTATTTTGTGTATAAAATATAATAAAAATAATAAAAGTAAAACATTGATACTCATTACCTCTCTTTTCTTCCTTCGTTTTCTTCAGCCCCTATTAGTAAAAAAAACAAAGAAGAGTTTAAAAAGAAAGAAGCAGAGAGAAAAGAAGGCGATGAAGAGGAAATCTCAGAGTACGAGCGAGAGATTTTAAGAGAAGGGAGGAGGAAAGAGAGAAGGAAGAGGAGAGTTTAGAGGTCCAGATATGGAAGCCGAGGAGAGGTCGAGAGCGGTGGAAAGAGGGGTTCCGGCGGAGAGGCATGCGTACGCTGGCTATCGCGACGTCGGCACAGTCGGCTGTACGTGGCGAGACAGAGGTGCTCGCACTGGCGGCACAGCTCGCAGAGAGGCGAGCGCCGCCAGAAGCCTTGCCAGTTATGGCTGCGGCGGACGAGCTTTGCTCACCGGAGGGGACACGATCGCCGATCGGCGTCGGTGGCTGGGTCGACCGGCGATGGAGGAAGTCGCTACACGGAGAGGAAGCACCGGGAAGTGGAGAGCAGGACGGTGGTGATGACTGGGCTGTCGTCGGTCGATGATATGGGTTGTCGGGGAAGAAGTCGAGCTCTCGTCGAGGGCTCGACGCTGCGGGGACGGTAGTGTCTTGGCAGTGGCTTCTCCGGCCAAATTAGAATTAGGGTTAGGTTTAGGGTTTTACTCCGTTTTGATTTTTGATGGTTTCGTGTCCGAATTATTTGGACATAGAGAAGTTGATCGTGTTCTGGGTATCGGACACGAGGAATTTGTAATATTGCAATTGGAATGGGCAGATGTGTTGGACACGGACACAATGACACGATGATGATGGTGTGGTGGCATGTTTTGCTGATGATGATGGGACGATTTCACGGTGGTATGTGTTGGCTGGGGGCGGATGTTATGATGAGATTATGGTCGGACTGATGGCGATCAATCTCGGCAGAGTACATGAAGAGGTTGGCGGATCCAAGGTCCGGGAGTGGTTGGAAGACAGGGGAACGAGGGTGGTGTTAATGCTGGCTGCTTAATGGTTTTGGGTTAGTAGTGGGGTTTGGCTTGATACGAGAAAAATAAAGGGGAGCCTCCCTCTTTATAGGGATGAAAGTTCCTAATAAGGGAAGGATTAAAATGTCTATACATAAGCTAATAGGAGTTAGATCAAATCCTTCCATAATCTAATCAATTAAATATTTAAAAATATAATCAATCAAATCTAAATAACCTAAAATAATTCTTAGCACGATCAAATCTAAAGCATTAAATCATAAATAAGATTTAAAACATATTTTTATACAATCCAAATATTTGATAACAAAAATAGATTTAATTAATAGTTAATATTATCAAAATAATTTAAACAATACTTTTTACAAAAACAAATATAATCAAAATTAAATTTAGTAAATTCCTTTCTTTTTCAACAAAATCAAATCCCTTTTCCTTCGTATAAAAATATAAGAAAATTGATATTCTAACACATTTTTTTTAGTCTAGAATAAAACAGATAAATTTTGAAAATTCAAAAACAGGGGTTACATTCATGTCCAGCGAGGATGTTCAAACTTGCACAAGATTAGGACGTGGCAATTGGATTATTTTGACTTGTTGTTTGATGCGAAGGTGAATTCGAGGATTGTTTGGACTTGTGATTGACATAAAGTATGTCTGAGGATTGAGTCGATCTAATCTGCGTATCGAGAATGAACTAGTCTAGACTCAAAGCAAGAGTTACGCCCCGATGAGGACGATTATCCTGCGAATGTGTTGGCATGGTGATTTCATGTCCAGCATGGATGATCAGACTTGCGGGGGATTGGGGGCATGACATATTGTTATGCTAGATGACCTTTTATTCGAATACGTAAATTGTGTTAAACAACTTAGGGAATATGGTATGAGAATTATGGGTTAGTGACAATTCATATTGTGGTGTACTTGACTTGGATATGATGGATAGGTAGATTATATCGAACATGGTCAAAGAGATAGACTACGCAAATTGTTAGTTTGGTCGTGCGATATTGATATGTCATGGAATTGGTTAAGCAGAACTTACCATAGGATGTCTTTGTTGAACGACTTGGACCCCTTAGACTAAACGTTACAAGTACGGATAGGAGAAATCTATGTTTGAAGTTTATAAATCGGAGTGATACGAGCTTGGGTAGAAAGCCCCGTACTACCAACTTGGTTTGACCCTAGGTTTGGGGTCAGTGTTGATATTATTGTTTGGGAATGGTGATTCCAATACTGACATTGACTTTAGCCTGGAGAGATGGCCTAGCGGTTAAGCAAAACGTTCCTGTTTCGAGAGGTAGCATCGGTATAATTGATTTCAGCATTGACATGATGAATCAAATATGTGGAATTAGATTTGCTATCACGAGGCTTGACTGAAATACATATATTTGGGGACTCCTTAAATATATGCACGATCCAACTAAGTGATATGTTGCATTCAATTGAGACTAAAGGAACAGAATGGTGTCGAGGATTTTGAGATTGTGAGTTTCAAAAAAAATATTGATGGCAGTGCAATCATTGGATTTGAAGTAAACTTGAATATTGATTGAGGTATTGATGCAAGTCAGGTTTCAAAGATTAGTTAAGGATGGGTAATACTGGGTTTTGACTTGAAGATAGCAAGTGATCGGTTGGGTTATGCTGGATTCGAAATATGCTGAGGATGCCGTTCGGGTGGTTTACCCAAGGACTAAGTTGCCCGTGTGCCCGATGAGTATAACTTACCCCAAGTTTGAGATATAGTTATTCGAGGTGAAAAAATAAATAAGGTGCAAGCGTGGCTCAATAGAAGGAACGCATCGGCGGAGTGTGTGTGAGAACCATTGGATTTTAAATCAGGTGATAAGTCGATGAGTGTGTACTCAGTAAGTTTCGGGGACGAAACTTTTTCTGAGTGGTGTATAATGTAATGATCCTTCCCGCATAATTCAATCGAAGGAATCAAAACGCAATGGCATTTGGACTTAGCTATGCAATGGCTTCCACGAAGTCTCGCTCGGCCGAGAAAACTCCTCGCTCAGGTGGGTGGCTTCGATGTACTTGCTTCTGCTTGGCCTTTACTCTAATAAACTGGATGTTTTCAAATGCACAAGTTAGGCTTGATAATAAAAGATTTGAATCCACAAAGCTAAGAGAATAATTCCAACTTGGGTTCGATTGAGTTAGAATATGGAATGTCCTACGATTGGCTTAGAAATGTTGCACAACATGCTTTCAAAATTAACACTCGGTCCTTCGTCCCGCAGCTTAGGAGAAGGAAAAGTTGGTCCATGTTCCCACAAGGCTATGAACTTAGCATAGTCAAAGGCATCGCACGATATAAGTGTTGGCCCATTGGTCATGGTAAAACCTGATTTTAATAATTGATCTAACCATGTTTCGATATAAGGGCTACTTGGACGATCTGCTCAATCTGCTACTGTTACTGTTCAAGACTTGGAGCCGTTTTGCCATTGAGTCTGTATTTTCAATATCAATGTATTTTTCATAATTTATTGAGTCTAGGAATACAATGTACACCAAGTCGTACTAGAAAATAGACTACCCCAAAAATGTTTTCAAAATACCCTTTGTTTTGAAAATAAGTCCACTTAAAAAAGCTCCTAACTGCTTGATTTCTCAAAAGCCGAAAAATCCGATTTGCAAAACCCAAAGCAACCAATTATGGACAACAAAATTCGGACCAAGTACGGCCTGAATTCGGCCCGAGTTTAGTTAGTGGAATGTTGGCATTTGAACCCAGTCTTCTCGCAGTTACGGGTGCAACGGCTATCTGCCGAGATTCTCTCAAAGAATTTTGCCTGAATTTTGCCCTTATTCTCCCTTTGGAAAACCTATAAATATAGAATAATTTCTACCATTTCAACATACCAATTCATTCTTTCTTCTCTTCTCTCTAAGCCTATACGGTCTTCCAAAGCCTTCTAAGCTTTCATTTTCAAATCCCAAGTCAATTACAATTCTTTAGTCTATTTGCCAGTGCGGTACAGACTAAAAGTTTCAGAGTGATTATAATCAGAGGCATGATTGAAGATAGACACTTCACAATTGAAGTTGGTCGAGTGCTTCGAATCAGTGCTCGTATTGTAGAAGTTGCAAGAACTTCGCATGAAAACGTGTAATATTTTTTTCATAGTAGATTTCAATTGGAAGCTGGAATTCTTCCGACTGGATTAGTCCTCACAAGAGAAAATCCAGTATACATCCTTGTGTTTGCGTTTGCTCTCTGCTCTCTACTTTGCATTTTCATATTTGTGATATATTTCTGTGATCTTGCTACTAACTATTTTTTAGCTAATTTTTTGATGCCTACTCTACTCATCCCCATCCATCTAGAGTATAGTACTTTAAATCTTGTTCCTACAATTGGTATCAGAGCAGGTTATACAGGTAAAGCAAGGTAAAATTGCTATTATTGTCTTTAATATAACTGCTATTACATAGAATACTATATCACACATGGCAACTGTGAAATTCATAAGTGAAGGCCAGGCCACAAACAGACCCCCACTGTTTGATGGTACCAACTACACATATTAGAAAATACGCATGAGTTTCTTCTTGAAATCTTTAGACTTCGACCTATAGTCCATTATTGTCGATGGATATAAAAAGCCTCCTCGTGTTCTTATTAACGGAGAATTGTTAAGAAAGCACATGACAAGTATACTGACTCAGAAAAGAAAGAGGCTAGTCTTGACGCACGTGCTATTAACGCTTTTTGTGCTTTAGACATGACTGAATTTAACAGGGTGTCTACATGCACAACATCCAATAAAGTGTGAAAACTTCTCAAAGTTACTCACGAAGGCACGATAAAAGTCAAGGAGTCAAAGGTCGGTGAACTCACTTAAGAGTATGAGGCATTCAAAATAAAGTCAAACGAATCTGTTACATAGATATTTACGAGATTTCTGGATATTGTAAATCCTTTGTCTTTTTAGGCAAGGAATATAATAACCATGAAAAGATTAGTAAATTGCTACGAGCTCTCACAAAGAAATGGATTTCAAAGGCTACTGCAATTATTGAAAGGAACGACCACAGTAATATATCTCTTGAAACACTCATGGGAAAGCTACTCACTCATGAGCTAGAACTTCAAGACTTTGAAGATGTCACACCAAAGGAGAAGTCAACTGCCTTCAAAGCGCAAAATTGAAGAGCTGTCGAAGAAGATTCTGATGACTATGATTCTGATACTGAGGATCAAGCTCTCCTAGTAAAGAAGTTCAAAAGTTCATGAGATTCAACCAAAGGACAAAAGAACACAATAGAAACAGCAACAACAATGAAGAAGATCCTATCTGCTACGGTTGCAAGAAGAAATGACACATTAAGAAGGAATGTCCATTAACATCATCATCAACTAAGAAGGAAAACAAATATGAAAAGAGTTACCTGAAGAAATATACTTCCAGAAGATATGCTAATACAAGCATATGGCATGAAAGTGAAGCCAGCAACTCAGAAAATGAACAATCAAATGACGCTGCAAATGTATGCTTAATGGCATATGATCAGGTAACACTAATCCTATATTTGATACTTATGATGATTTTTACCTTTAAACAGCTAGATGAAGCCTTTAGTGACCTCTTAGGTGATTACAGAAAACTGCGTAGCAAATACCAGAACTCTAAGAAGGTACTCAAAGAGTACAAAGGTGAAATAAGAAGATTTAGTGATCTACTAGTTGAGGTTAGAAGTAATGATAACCTTAGTGAGACATATGAACTTTCCTCTGTCATATTGCAATTACATGAGACCACACGACTATCCGAGGAAAAAGAAAAGACTAATGCCAAACTTGAGGAAGACTTACTCAAAGAGAAGAAGAGCCTTCAACATGCACTAGTCAGAAATGATACACTCACAGCTGACTATACTAAGCTTTATGACACTTCCAAAAAGTTGAAAATTAGGTTAGGAAAACAGCATAAAGTTGTTGCTTCCTATCCTAACACGTGTCACTCACCGAAATATCAGAACACAGTCAAGCCCAACACTGTCAGACCAAACCCAGCCAAACCTTTTCCCAAGAAGACTAACCGGCATGTATTTTATTAAAATATCCAACTAGAAAACCAAGACCTACTAATTATGTACAACATACTGCATCTAACACTCAACATGCTAGATGTCACTATTGTGGCACTATTGGTTATATTTATCCTACATGTAGAGTAAGAAAGCTAGTTGATTTGTAGATTTGTGCATAGATACCAAAGACTAATATTTCAGGACCCTACAAGAATTGGGTACCAAAAGTTTCATCTGCCAATTCTTCTGTAGGTGGAACACCCTACTCATGCTAGAAGCAAATAGATCGTCGATAGAGGTTGCTCTCGGCACATGACCAGTGATGCTTCTCTATTCGCAACACTGTCGGAGAAGAAAGAAGGATATGTCTCCTTCGATAATAACTTTAAAGGGTATATAGTAGGTATCAACAACATTGGTAAAGCTCTCTATCCTATGATTAAAGATGTCTGTCTAGTAACCGAGTTAAACCATAACTTACTCCGCATAAGTTATTTGGCTGCTCATGGTTATAGTATTAACTTTGTCAAAGACAAATGTAATATAGTTGATAGCTCAATTGATAGTATTATCTTTGAAGGAATAAGGGAAGATAATATATGTGTTTTCTATTTGTTGGAAGATGCTAACAAAGCTGGTAGATGCTTACTTGCAAAAATAACGAAAGTCAACTATAGTATATGAGACTCGGTCATACAAATATGGACACAAATTCAAGACTATCCACGAAGAAATTGGTACGAGGCTTACCGGACATTACTTTCAAGAAAGATACAGTATGTAGTGAATGTGAAAAGAACAAAGCTATCCGATCCACATTTAAGTCCAAGAACGCTGTAAGTATCACTAGACATCATCAACTACTGCATATGGATTTATTTGGGCCTAGTAGAATTGCTAGCCTAGGTGGTAAGTTATATGCATTTGTAATAGTAGATGATTTCTCTATATACACGTGGGTATATTTTCTCACACACAAGAATGATGCATTACCTGAATTCATCTCTTTTTGCAAGAAAGTTCAAAATGAGAAGGGATTCATGATCACTCGTATTCAAAGTAATCATGGCGAAGAATTCGAGAATGCAGGGTTTGAGCAATTTTCTGACACATACGATTATTTGTATGAGTTCTCCTGCCCTAGGACTCCACAACAAAATAGAGTTGTGGAACGTAAGAACACGACTCTATCTGAAATAGCTAGAGTAATGTTAAACTAGTTTAGTCTACCCAAATATTTCTGGACTGAAGCTGTCAATACAGCTTATTATGTTCTCAATAGGGTTCTTATTCGACCGAAATCGAAGAAGACTCCCTAGAGTTAAGGTTTGATACAATACCACAGTTTCTTACTTTAAAAACTTTGGTTGTAATTGTTTCATTCTTAATACTAAAGATAATTTGGAAAATTTTGACAAAAAGGCGGATGAGGGTGACTTTTTAGGTTATGCGGCCAAAAGTAAAGGGTACCGAGTCTTTAACACAAGGATTATGATCATCGAAGAATCAATGAATGTTACCTTCGATGGACTAAATCAATAAATGATTGATAATGATGATGATGATGAAGACCTCAGTACACCAAGCAAAGCACCTGTAGAACCGGAAACCGTAACGAGCTACCTTGAGAGTCTGCAAAAAAGAATAAAGTTTACGGCCGACCATCCAAAGGACTTAGTAATATGTGAGATTTACAAGGGTGTAAGTACTCGTTCCTCTGCCAGAGATATAGCTTCTTCTGTTGCATTTATTTCATAGTTAGAACCCAAAACTATTGAAGAAGCATGTAGCAATAGTTACTGGTTATATGCTATGCAAGAGAAACTAAACCAATTCAAACAGAATCAATTTTGGGAACTTGTTCCCAAGCTTATTGATCATCCGGTTATTGGCACCCATTGGGTATTCCAAAATAAATTGAATAAAAATGGTTTAGTTACTCGTAACAAGGCCCGACTCGTAGCTCAAGGATACAACCAAGAGGAAGGTATCGACTATGATAAGACTTATGTTCCAGTTGTGAGATTAGAATCCATTCGCATGTTATGTGCATTTGCATATTTTCATAATTTCAAACTTTTTCAAATGGACGTAAAAAGTGCATTGCTTAACGGTTTTATAAAAGAAAAAGTTTATGTAGCTCAACCTCCAGGATTTAACGATTTCAAAAAACTGACTATGTTTTCAAGTTGAAGAAAGCCTTATACGGTCTAAAACAAGCCCCTCGTGCTTGGTGTTGACCCAAACTGGATCACAGTCAACCTGATTTAGATAATTAACAACTGATATCTGATATGATCCAATACAACACATCAAGTCCAAGACAGAATATCATCTATGATCTAATACAACATATCAAGTTCAAGACAGACATCGTCTACAAGCTGTTGCATTACATTAGAAATGTTTTTGTTCTCATTCTAAATTTTTTTAATTTATTGAGTCTAGAAAAATGTGTACGTTGAGTCACACTTTGTTGTCTTAACCCCTAGTCATATCTCTCCAAACTCCACCAAACAAACAGACCAATTGCTGAACCAAACCAAACCACCCTCACCCATATAGGGCTTCTGGTCTGAGGCAGACCTAACTTAGGTCGAACGCTGCCTAAGGCAGAACTCGGTCCGAAATCGGCCTCCTTAAAGTTAGCAACTTGATTTTTAGGAACACCTTGCTGCATACAGTCCAATGGTCGATTTTTTAAATATTTGGGACAGAACTCTGGATGAACTCTGCCTCCTATGACTAGTATAAGTAGAGCTTTATTCCTCTCATTTCAAATCATTTCTCACTCTCGAGCTTTCAATCTTCTAAGCCTTATATGCTCTAAGACTTACTCTTCCAAATCTCCAAGCCATAAAACTTCCTAAGCCCCAAGGTGCTCAGTGCGATTCAACTAGAAATTTTGTGTAAGAGTTGAAAATAAGTCACTTGAAAAATTCTAAGTTTCGCATCTGCGGAGTTAAAGTAGTCGAGAGCTTCAAAGGCTCGTGTTTGTAAGAAGTTGGTGTGGTCTTCGGACTAAAGGCACATGTGTACCATATTTCACAAATAGTGGATTTTAACTCCGAGCAAGAGTTCTCGAGCTAGACTAGTCCTCCATGTGGAAAACCAGGATATATCGCTACGTTTGTGTTTGCTCTTCTAAACTCTTTTAATTTCTGCATTATTACTCTGATTATATATTCTTCTGGTAGTTGCTTTCTGGACTTAGCAATAGATTTATTTTTTAATTGGTCATTATAGACACCAACTCTATTCACCCCCTCTAGAGTTGCCTACACGTTACTCCACTTGGTACGATCGTTTAAGTTTATTTCTACTTGATAGCAGTTTTGCAAAAGGCAAGGTTGATACTACACTGTTTATAAAGTCTTCAAATAAAAATCTTCTTTTAATTCAGATATATGTTCACGATATTATCTTTGGATCTACTGATGAGTCACTTTGTCAAGAATTTTCTAAGTGTATGCAGAATGAGTTTGAGATGAGCATGATGGGATAACTCAAATTCTTCCTTGGACTAGAAATCAAACAAACCAACAATGGAACGTTCATCAATCAAGCCAAGTACATAAAAGATTTGCTAAAGAAGTTCGATGTGGAAGCCATCAAACCTTTTGGCACACCAATGGCAACTTCAACCAAGCTTGATGTAGATGAACAAGGCAAACCTATCGACATACGTAAGTATCGAGGTATGATTGGTAGTTTATTTTATTTAACTGCTAGTCATCCTGATATAATGTTTAGTGTTTACTTGTGTGCACCTTTTCAAGCTAACCCTAAGGAATCACACATGTGTACAGTTAAGTGTATCTTTCAATACCTTAAAGGTACTTTTTCTGTCAGCTTATGGTATCCCAAAACTATGTCCTTTGACCTAATCGGTTATTCGGATGTTGATTTTGCTGGATGCAAAGTAGATAGAAAAATTACTAGCGGCATGTGTCATTTCCTATGTAAGGTACTAGTTTTTTGGTTTTGCAAAAAGCAAAATTCTGTCGCATTATCAACTACTGAGGCTGAGTATATCGTCACAGGACGTTGTTGCGCTCAAATTTTATGGATGAAGCAAACCTTAGAAGACTTTGGTTTACATTACTCAGACATACCCATTTTCTGTGGCAACACTAGTACTATTAATTTGACTAAGAATCCTGTATGTCATTCTCATACTATGCATATTGAGATTCGACATCATTTTCTTAGAGACCATCAAAGAAATGGAGATATAAATCTAGAATATGTAAACACAAAGAAACAATTAGCTGACATCTTTACAAAACTATTAACAGAAGATCGTTTCAATTATTTACGTCAAAAATTAGGAATTTTAGATGTCAAGTTAATTTTATTTTTATTAATTAATTTTTATTATGTAAAAACTATTTTTTAGACAAGCCTACAAAGGGTCTGTCTGTCACCATGGCTACGGCTAAAGCGAAACGGTACTTAAGCATTCCCCTGTGAACCTCTATTAGCTGGAACAGTACCCCTACAGCTAATCTGAGACAGTCGCTGCATAACAAATTTAATTCATAAAATAATGCTAATTATATTAATTGAAATTTAAAATTATTAAACTTTGAATTAAATAATTGAAAAGGAATGATGAATATAAAGTAGCATTTATATACCTCAATAGAACTGTAGGCGAACTTATACCGAATTCGGCCCGAGTTCTGTTGGTGTCGGTTATCTTAAGTTAGAACCAAAGTGGACCCCTTTCTATTCATCTCATTCCACATTAAAATAGAGCAGCAGTCGTACGAAAGAGCCCCCAAACCCTAGTTCTTCCACCTTTGATTCCTCCCAATTCGTTTGGAATTTATCTTCCAAACTTTGGATTCGTGCATGGAATCTCATTCTCTTCTACATACTTGATTTTTAAAAGGTATAATTTCTTCCTTTTCTCTATTTCAATTTCTTTGAAATTCTATGTTTCCTTAGAAATTATGCCTAGGATTAATAATCCTTTCAAGAGAAAGAAGACGACGGCTAGCGAAGAAGCCTCCTCTTCGGATCCTCTTCAAGGATCTCTCTTTTCGCTCGTCCAAATGGACGAGGGGCGTCCAATGAGTTTTATTTCAAAACTCTTGAAAAATCATTATTGTGGTATGCGGATTTTTCAATTCGCAACATATGCCCCGACGATCCAACTAAGTGGACGATTTTTCTGTCACACAAACCCTATTTTGAAGCACTAGGATTGCAAAACCTTGTCATTCATTCTTTTCCCATTGCTACTAATGCTATTCGGCTATTTTACAGCAACTTCACCTTAGACGATCACACTTTTACTGTTAAGAGCCGTGTCCAGGCATTGATATTCAATTCAATGATGCCGACTTAGCAAAAATCCTAAACATTCCAAATATAGGTGCTCTGCTAGACGATATCGCTGAATTTGAATTTCCAGGGTAATGGAACTGGGGATTCCCAGGACCCTTTCTTTGGTGTGCGTATTGATCGATAGAAAGTTAAAAAGATCTAATACGTGTTCTAACCCTTCATAGGCTGAAACTAGGGTTTACAAATTATACCTACGACGGAAAGAAGACAAGTAATTCCTGGCAATCTCGAGCGGACGACCCCAAGATCTTCTGTACGTATTCCTTCCTCGAGTTGGACGTCATGTGGACGACGATCTCCCAACCTTTTCTTCTCCTTGGCAGCCCTCTCTTTCTCTCCTTACGTGAATCACAAATTTAGAGAAATTATTTGATTTCTGATTAGTAATATGGCGGCCAGAGAATAGAGAATATATATAGGCTACGGCAGGGACCATGAGGAGAAATTAGGGTTAAGCCTCCTAACGAATCTGGATATCCCGTGTTCAGCCTGAACACACAATCCAGGCCCATTAACAATAGCTCGGTCCA
Organism: Iris pallida; assembly: GCA_029216955.1. NCBI lineage: Eukaryota > Viridiplantae > Streptophyta > Magnoliopsida > Asparagales > Iridaceae > Iris > Iris pallida. The sequence goes on from JANAVB010043620.1 coordinate 2,298,794, forward strand.
CTAATGAGCTATTGTTGCACTACCTCCCTAATCCCAAATTATGTTTGTGGGCTCTTTTTATTATATGCTCGTTTGGCTCCCCATGTTAAGATATCGTATGTCCGTCGATCGAATTAAGTTACTGACAACTATACTGATTTGACATCTTATATCCTTAAGTAGTACCGCTCAACTTTATTTGTCATGTCGGATATAATCCACCTGCGGGGTTTACATGACAATCCTTATGAGCTCCTTAAGGAGACATCATCAACCCGATGTATCGGCACAAGGATTACATTTATAATCAACAGCCCATCATACATACAATATTATTACCCAATTCATATAGGTTGTTGATCCATAATGAATCTCACACTTTTATGAGTCAAAGTAATGCATACTGCATATACATGTCTGTTATTATATCTGGATTAAGAGCACAAGCATCCATAATAACAGAGGTGTTTGTTCTCTTATGTAGTCAGTACAAAGAGAACAACCTCAAGTGGTCCTGTTCAATACACACAAAGTGTACTAGTGTAAACCTATAGTCAAGATAGACTAATACCAGATTATACTACAACATTTTCAATAGATTGTCCAAGTCTATCTAGGTTGTGAACTATTTATATATTCCATAGGGAACTGATAATATGATCTTCTGTGTGACACCACACACCATATTATCTATAATATAGAATATCAGACATTTGCATTAACACTTGCAACAAATACAATATGCAAATATTTTTCCATATGATTCTCATTCAAAATTTAAAGAAATAAGGTTACTACAAAAGTGATGCTTTTAGTATATAACTCTAACACAGGGGACACGACTTAAACAGTTTTAAGAACCAACACTGTACTCCTGATCATATCTGTCCAGGAAAGTTTAAAGCTACACATTTGAACTTATTATTTTATGAGTTTTGCCAAAATCTACTTCCAAAGACGATGTGACCACCCTTGAAATATTTGCACTTTATCATATTCGTAATAGAATTTCTTTTTTCGTCCCTAAAATGATTATCCAGATGATGGATCGATGTCACGAAAGGAACAGAAATCTTTTCTATGTGATGATCTTCCTATCATCTTCTAGCACTTTGAGATCGATGTATCTTCTTGTGATCATGACTCTGAGCCAAGTATCTTCAACTCTCTCGTCATAGCGTAGCTGTCCCTCTTGCTCCTCCTACTGCACCACCTTCTCCACCGCAGGATTACCCTATGACTTTTGAGGGTATCCACCAACACTTATTTGATATACGACGTGCTCAACTGAATGAGCACAACTCCTTGCGAGCGTTTGTTACTGACACATTAAGGAAATACGAGTTTCGAGATGCTAGTCGATTTTAGGCCCTTGGAAACCCTTTTGTGGATCTACATTTTGCCGAGACTGGTTAGCATGTCAGTTCTCTTCCATGAGATCCCACTGTATCAAGCTACCGCTACGCTGATGAGACGGTTCATCACTTCTTTGAGCCCGGTAATGCTTATGATTGGTACCATGGTTCTGGTGCTACTCCACACCCATCTCATGGAGCTGGCACTTCTGGGGCTGGTCCTTCTGGACATGGTGGCGATGCTGATCGCGATGATGATGACTCTGTTTAGCAGCTAAGGATTTGATCTAGATGTTACTGCATTTTGTCTAGATGTTTTCTGATTAGATTCTATTATTTGTCTATGTATTTTTGGAAATGCTTCGACATTCTAAGATAGTAGTACATTTATTTTCCTTTAGCACTTCTGTGACTATTTGCTGAGTTGATGTATATAAACTCCTTTTATTATGCATTTTCCATCATTTCAGTATGTATTGTTTCTTTTGGTATGCACTTTTGTGTTTTATGCTTAGAACAATATATCTTAGCTGATGCTTCATTCATAAAATTGTCTATGAACTTAATATTATTTCTTTAAATATTATCTCTGTATTTCTTCAACGTTCGTTTCTTATGTATGAATTGTGGGGGAGCTTCTCCCTTTGCAATTATTTTGCTAAGTGACAACGGGGGAGAAAAGGATCTAACATATTTTTCAGGACGATTTCTACCAGTAGGAGACAATACAGAACAGTACCTTACAAATTTTGATATTTTAGTCAAATCATGATCAAGATGTTATATCGGTCAAGGTTTGTTAATTATCAAAATGAGAGAGATTGTTGGCTCATTGAGCATGGTCAAACTTGATTTTAATAATTGATTTAACCATGTCTCGAGATAAGGGCTACTTGGACGATCTGCTCAACCTGCTACTGCTACCGTTCAAGACTTAGAGCCATTTTGCCATTGAGTCTGTATTTTTAATATCAATATATTTTTTATAATTTATTGAGTCTAGGAATACAATATACACCGAGTCGTACTGGCAAATAGGCCACCCCAAAAATGTTTTCAAAATACCCTTTGTTTTGAAAATAAGTCCACTTACAAAAGCTCCTAACTGCTTGACTTCTTAAAAGCCCAAAAACCCGATTTGCAAAACCATAACCATCTAATTCTGGACCAATTGAATTCGGACCGAATAAGGCCCAAATTTTGCCCAATTTCGGTTAGTGGAACATTGGCATTTGAACCCAGTCTTCCTGCAGTTACTGATGCAATGGCTATCTGCCGAGATTCTCTCAAAGAATTCTGTCCGAATTCTCCCTTTGGAAAACCTATAAATAGAGAAGAATTTCTATCATTTCAACACACCAATTCATTCTTTCTTCTCTTTTCTCTAACCTACTATGGTCTTCCAAAATCCTTCTAAGCTTTCATTTTCAAATCCTAAGCCAGTTAGAATCCTCTAGTCAATTTGCCAACTCGGTGCTGTCTAGAAGTTTCAGAGTGATTGTCATCAGAGGCTTGATTGAAGATAGACACTTCACAATTGAAGTTGTTCGAGTGCTTCGGATCAAAGCTCGTGTTGTAGAAGTTGCAAGAACTTCACATAAAAACTTGCTGTATTTTTCTATAGTGGATTTCAACTGGAAGCTGGAATTCTTCCGACTGGACTAGTCCTTACATGAGGGAAACCAGTATACATCCTTGTGTTATATTTCTGTTATCTACTTTATATTTTTATATTTGTGATATATTTCTGTTATCTTGCTACTGACTATTTTTTAGCCATTTTTTTGTTGCCTACTCTATTCACCCTCCCTCTAGAGTATAGTGCTTTACATCTCGTTTCTACAATAACTGCTTGGTAAGCATGCACCATCCCACTGTCCAATGCTTGGTATAACATAATTGTCCCATAGTCTCAATGCATGTTTCTACAGTGCAAGGCTTGGCATGGCTTTTGCTCGTCCCACGAGTTAATTTGTGCATGATCGAGTTAGAAAAAGTTATGCTACGGGCTATCGAAGTCATAGCAAGCACGGTCCCACGATTTCTACGGCTTGTTATAGCCACATAGTCCCACGATCTCATGTCTCACATATAAAGTATGACTTGGACGGTAGTGTCGCATATAACACAAATTGGTTCAAGGTACGAGCCACGGTTGGTTCAAAGATAAATATGACATGGTCTATGGCACTAATATGGAACACAGTTGATTTAAGTTGAGTTTGGTAGGAGGGCTATCAAATAGTCAGTCCCGAGTTGAGTCAATGATATGCTAACATGGAAATTCTCATGACCGAGGGTCATCGAGGCAGTCTCTAGCTTTGGAAGTCTCAAACATGGTACTGAAAAGATGGTAACATTGGAAAAATAGTAACTATGTAAGACGATAGTTCGAGTCGAGTCTTGCATAGTCATTGGACAACTTGTGCACAAGGGAAAGTTTCCTCGGATGGCAAACCTGGGGCCACAGGACCGTTCTGGCCTAGGAGGAAACATGGTATATTCAAGCTGGGGGTACCGTTCAGGTTCTTCAGGAACTTTCAGCGGGGCTTGCTACTTGCGCTGAAAGGGTCGTCGAATACAAAGCAATAAGTGCAGGATAGCTTATGGTGCTAGTGACTCTTTCATATAGTTGACTCAGCATAATAGTAGCGATCTGCGTGCATGCCTTTTGATTAAGTCAAGTATTGTGTGCACGGTACCAATAAGTCAAGTTAAATATGTGCACGATTTGTAACACAATATTTGGGCTTAAGATTTGGTTGCAACGGAGACACCGTGCTTCAGCACGAGATGTCGCGTCAGAAAGCTTGATTTAGTGACACTAAGTTCACAAGTCTTGATTTAGTTAGTTGATGATTGAAACAGGAAAGGCCGTGAGGCAGCAATATGGTTAAGTCAAACTGAGTTGTGAGGCACGGCCTTAATGTGGATATACAAAGGGAGCTATGGCACGATCACATTATTGCGACATGAAGTTTGGGCAAGTTAATAAGTCGTGAGGCAATACCTTGATTATGTTACACAAAGGGATTTATGGCACGACTATGTCGTTGATGCACCAAATAGCCATACGTCTATGTCCTAAAACTGATCCTAAGACCAGATTAGGGAGACAATCAAAAAGGATATGTTGCACAAACTAAAATAACGTATTGGTTTTTGTATGAGTGGGCGATGAGCTTGCACCACTAGTACGATTGTATACTGACACCCCACCAGTTTCATGTGCAGGTTACAGGTACCTACTCGTTCGAAGTGGAGCTCGCTTGGACGCGCTGAGGCATGGAGTTCCTTAGCATTTTGAGGCGTGCATCCGTATTGGAGTCTTCACCTATATGGACATAATGTATGGACATCGCCTTCTGAAGCATCCGTAATGGCAAGCCTTGAAACTTGTATTGACACATGAGAGAGAGCTGAGTGACTTGTATTATGAGGAAGAGTTAGACTGAGTGTTGCAATCTTGGCCTCGTGCCTCATATGTAACCTCTGTTTTAATATCAACAAAGAACTATTTGTATGACTTGTGTTTTGTTTCAACTTTTCGCTGGTGACTTACTGATTATTCAACTTTTCTACTTGGGTCTTCTGTGCGACGACCCCGATGCAAGCTGCTGTAATCGGCTGTTATGGAACCCGCCTTGCGTGAGAGTAACCTAGACTTACGCGGCATCATGCCTTAGCGAGGATGATCGGTTCTGCAGAACCGGGGCATGACAACAAGACTTAGAGATAGGACTTGGAACTGGGAGTGTGCGCTAGCGACATTGTTATCGCATCCGAACGAAGTGAATGATAAGAATCGGTGATGCACAAGTAAAGTTGGGATAATAAATTGAAACATTGCTTGGAAGATGTACTTGATGGTAGTGCAATCCTTGCTCTTGAATCAGACTGGAATTACTTGGATTTTGGTCGACTCTACTAGAAGTATCGTATTGATTTCATAAGACGAAAACGCTTGAGAAATGAATTATGTCATCTCGAGGATCGAGATAGACGGATGTGAAATGAACTGGAGTTCGGTTTTAGCCGAGTTAGTAGAACGACCAGCAATTCAAAACTATCACGAGTAGCTTGTCCGACTTCGCTGTCGCTAAGCTTGGTTGAAATGTATATATTACGGGGATGCCTTAAATATTGGCACGATCCAGACTCAGCGATATACTGAACTCGAATGCATCTGCAAGTAGATATATTAAGATGCGCATGGATGAGTAAGTTAGCCTCAGCCTAATACCCTCATATATGATAATTTATAACGTACATCGTGTGACCGTTATAGTCCCATGCCAGGATGTAATAGCGGCCAAGTCATAGGAACACAACGACTGAATAAGTTTCGTCAACTCGAATTGAGTGGTAGAGTCATTCAATGAAATTGGCCAAGCACATGCAACAAGGAACTTAGAAAGATACTTGAGTATAGTTCAGTGCCATCAAAGAATAGAGTCGTTCGATGGAAATTATCTAAGGCATGCACACGGTATGGATTAGGGAATGGTAAGATGACTTACACTCAAGAAGTCTCAAGGACAAGATTTATTTTGAGTGGTGTATTATATAATGCCCCATCCCACTCAATTCAACCGGAGGAATCGAAAAGCAATGGCGTTTGGACTTAGCTATGCAACGGCTTGCTCGAAGTCTCGTTCGACCGAGGCAACTCATTGCTCAGGTGGGTGGCTTCAGCGAACTTGCCTCAACTTGGCCTTCACGCTAATAAAAGGAAGTTTCCTTTGCACTGAATAGGCTTGAATAAAAGAGATAAATCCACATAGCTAAGGGAATAATCTCATTGAGTCAAGTACGTGTTTAGATCATGGAAAAAGTTTCATAATATTGCATAGATGTTCTTCACGATGGTTTTCAAAGTTGGCATTGAGTCCTTCGACCGTACGATTAAGTTAGGCAAAGTTATGCTACGGGCTATAGAATTTATAACAGGCACGTCCCCACGATCCCACTGCTTTTCATAGCAAAAAATGCCACGAACTCATAGTTAGTTATATAGAAGATGCCACGGGTTAAGGAGCTCAAAGAATACAGCTGTTCAAGTTGAGCACGTGCACAGTCCTACGGTTCTACGGCCTGATATAGCCACATGTTCCTGCAGTCTCAAGGCCCATCATATAGAGTATGACTTGGGCAGTAGTTTGGCACATGACACAATTGGTTTAAGGCATGAAATACGGTTGTTTCAATGAGAAGTATGCCACGGTCTATGGCACATATGGAACACATTTTGTTCAAGTTAAGTAGGAAGGCTATACAGTACTCGTTCCCTGGGTTTTAAAGAATGGAAAGTTCATGCGACCGTTTGTCCCGAGGTAGTCCCTCGTTTGGAAGTCTCGAATGAAGTATAAAAAAGTATGGTTATAAGCACAATGTGCAAAGGGTTTGAGTCGTACCACTAGGCCGTGCATTTACGTGAGTCTAGATGAAGTCTCGTAGGTGCGTGGTCATGGACAACTTGTGCATAATGGAGATGTTTTTTCAGACGACAACCTGGGGCCACAGGACCGATCCGGGCATAAAGAAAATACGGTATAGCTGATGTTGGGTAGGTAACCAAGAATTTGATAAACTTTCAATGGGGCTAGCTACCTGCATTGATCGACCCACCATCTTTCTTGCTATATCCACGATGGCTAGTTAATGCTAGTAACCTTTCATATAGATAAGTGGTGTGTTGAGTGACAATTTGTATGTACGGTGTCCGTTGAGTTACAAGTACAAGCACGACACAAATGAATCAAGAAAATTGATGCACGATCTTTACCACGATTATGGAGCCTAAGATTTGGCTATAGCAAAGATACGTGCCTCTGCACAATACGTGGCGTCGGTTGGTGAGTCATTGACACGAAAGTATCATAAGTTGGATTGAGTCATTTATGTAGGAACTAAATGTAAAGCGCTATACTCTAGAGGGGGGTGAATAGAGTAGGCAGCAAAAAATTAGCTATTTATAAAATCGTTTGCAACAAGATCACAGAACATATATACCATAGATTGTAAATGAAAAGTAGAGAGAGAGAGAGCAAACTCAAACACAAGGATGTATATTAGATTCCCTCTAGTGAGGACTAGCCCAGTCGGAAGAACTCTAACTTCCAGTTAAAATCCATTACAGAAAAATGTTGCAATTTTTCATGTGAAGTTCTTGCAACTTCGACAACGCGAGCTTTGATCCGAAGTACTCAACCAACTTCAATTATGAAGTGTGTTTCTTCAATTAAGCCTCTAATTACAATTACTCTAAAACTTCTAGACCGTACCACACTGGCAAATCGACTAGAGGATTGTAACTGGCTTGGGATTTGAAAATAAAAGAGCTTAGAACACTTTGGAAAAACGTAGTAAGCTTAGAGAGAAGAGAAGAGAGAGGTGTGTTGAAATGATGGAATTCTTCTCTATTTATAGGTTTTTCCAAAGGCAGAATTCGGGCATAATTCTTTGAGAGAATCTCGGCAAATAGCCGTTGCATCCATAACTGCGAGGAGACCAAGTTCAAAATCTAACATCCACTAACCGAACTCGGGGAGAATTCGGACCGAACTCGAGCCGACTTCTTTTGGTGTTCTGTTAGGATTTTTGCAAATTTATTTTTTGGCTTTTTAAAAAGTCAAGCAGTTAGGAGCTTTTGTAAATAGGTTTAGTTTCAAAATAATGATATTTTGAAAATATTTTGGGGTAGCCTATTTGCCAGTACGACTCGGTGTACATCGTTTTTCTGGACTCAATAAATAATAAAAATTACACTGATAAAGGAAATACAGACTCAGTGGTAAACTGGCTTCAAGTCTTGAACGGTAGCAGTAGCACTTCTTAGCAGTTGTCCAAGTAGCCCTTATATCGAGACAGAATTAGACCAATTATTAAAATTAGGTTTGACCATGACCAATGGGCCAACAATCTCCCCAATTTTGATAATTGACAAACCTTGACCGATATAACATCTCGATCTTGATTTGAAAAGAATCAAAAAAATATAGGTACTGTACTGTACTCGAATGGTACTGTTTTCTTAAAAAAATTCATGTATCCTGCAAAAGATGTTAAATCTATTTTCTCACCCGTTGTCACTTAGAAAAATAATTGCAAAGAGAGAAGCTCCTCTGCAATTCATGCTTAAGAAACGAACGTTGAAGAAATATAGAAGATATATATAAAAGAATGACATATATTTCACAGGCATCCAATGAATGAAGCATAAACTAAAATAATGCTACTAATAGTAAATACATGAAGTGCATACTAGGAATAAAAGAGAGAACAATACACTGAAATAGTAAATGCATACTAATTGGAGTTTGAAAATGTATCAACTCAGCAAAAAGTCACAATAGTGCTAAAAATAATAATAAAGTACTATCTTAGAATGTCGGAGCATTTCCAAGCATAAATAGACAAAAAGTAGTCTAATCGGATACCATCTAGACAAAATACAAAAGCGTTGAGATCAAAATCTCAGCAGCTAAACATAATCATCATCATCATCGCGATCAGCATCGCCACTATATCTAGAAGGACCAGCTCCAGAAGTGTCAGCTATATAAGAAGGGTATGGAGTAGCACCAGAACCATGGTACTAGTCATAAGCATTATCGAACTAAAAGAAGTGACAAACCACCTCATCCTTATAGTGGTAGCCAGAGACAGTAGGATCTCGTGGAAGTAAACTGGCATGCAGACCAGTCTGGACGAAACGTAGATCCGCAAAAGGGTTTGCCAGGGCCTAAAACTGACTAGCATCTCAAAACTCGTGTTCCCTTAATATGTTAGTCACAAACGCTTGCAAAGATTTGTGCTCATCCACCTGAGCATGCCGCATATCAGATAGGTGCTAATGAATACCCTCAAAAGACATAGGGTAATCCTGAGGAGGTGGAGGTGGTGTAGTGGAAGAAGCAGGAGGAGGAACAACTGCACTACGACGAGATAGATGAAGATACTTGTGCTCAGAGTCACAAGCGCAAGTGGATAGATCAATGTTAAAGTGCTAAAAGATGATCAGAAGAATCAACGGGGTTCATGTGCCTCTCGCGACAATGACCCATCATCTGAATAATAGTCTTAGGGACATAAAACGGAATCCCCTTAGAATATGGTATAAAGAAGACATTCAAGTGTAGTCACATCGTCCTTGGAAGTTGATTTGGGTAAGATGGTGGAATAGACAATGCGATGCAATTCATAGAAAATAAGTTCAAATGTGTAGCTTTGAACATTCCAGAAGGAATACGATCAGAAGAGCAGAGTTCATTCTTGAAACTATTTATAGTTGTGATGCCGGGAAATTCAAATTACGTGGTATCATCTAGCGGAGCACCTTCATTTGGAATATCAAAGATTTTTGCTAAGTCGGCATCATTCAATTGAATATCTATTCCAGCGAGACGACTCTTAACAGTGAAAGTGTCAAGGGCAAAATTGTAATAAAATAAACGAATAGCATTAGTTGCAATAGGAAATGAGTGAGTGATAAGGTTGTGCAATCCTAATATTTCAAAATAAGTTTGGTGGGATGGAAAGATAGTCTGCTTGATCGGTGCAACGGGACATGTTGCGAATAAAGAAATCTACATACCACAATAAGGATTGGTCATGAGTTTCGAAGTAAAACCCATTGAACATCCCGTCGTCCGATTGGACGGGCGAAAAGAGTGATTCTTGGATAGGATCCGAAGATGAGACTTCTTCGCTAGCCGCCGTCTTCTTCCTCTTGAAGGGATTGTGAATCCTAGGCATGATTTCTAAGAAAAGTATAGAAATTCACGAAATTAAAATAGAGAGAATGAGGAAGTTATACCTTCTAAAATTTGAGTATGTGAAAGAGAACGAGAATCTATGCACGAATCCAAAATTTAGATTAAAAACTCCAAAGTATTTGAGAGAAATCAAATGATGAAAAAGTTAGGGTTTGGAGCTCTCGAGCATGCATGCTGCTCTATTTAGAGGAAATGAAGGTGATGAATAGGAAGTGCCACATTCAAATCTAACTTAAAAACACCCGACACCAATAGAACTCGAGCCGAACTCGGGCCAATTTCGGTACGAGTTCGCCTGGGGTTCTGTTAAGGTATTTTTGTATAGAAAAAAAATGTCACTTTATATTCATCAATCTTTTTTCAATTATTTAATTCAAAATTTAGTTATTTTTTAATTAATATAATTAATATTATTTTATGAATTAAATTTTGTTATGCAGCAACTGCTTCGGATTAGCTGTAGGGGTGCTGTCCTAGCTAATAGAGATTTACAGGGGAATGATTAATTACTGTTTCGCTTCAACCTTGGTCGTGGTAACAGACAGATCCTTTATAAGCTTGTCTAGAAAATAGTTTTTGTATATTAAAAAATAATTGATAAAATAAAATAAATTAATATTATTGACATCTAAAATTTCTAATTCTCGACGTAAATAATTGAAACGATCTTCTGCTAATGGTTTTGTAAAGATATCAGCCAATTGGTCCTCTGTATCTATATATTCAAGGTTTATATCTCCATTTGTTTGATGGTCTCTAAGAAAATGATGTCGAATCTCAATATGCTTAGTGTGAGAATGACATACAGGATTCTTAGTCAAATTAATAGTGCTAGTGTTGTCACAGAAAATAGGTATGTGTATATATTGTAAACCAAAGTCTTCTAAGGTTTGCTTCATCCATAAAATTTGTACACAATAACGTCCTGTGACGATATACTCAGCCTCAGTAGTTGATATTGCGACAGAATTTTACTTTTTGCTAAACTAAGAGACTAGAGCCTTACCTAGAAAATGATACGTGCCACTGGTACTTTTTTATTTACTTTGCATCCAGCAAAATCAGCATTCGAGTAACCAGTTAGGTTAAATGACATAATTTTGGGATGCCATAAGTCGATAGAATAAGTGCCTTTAAGGTATCGAAAGATACGCTTAAATGCGCACAAGTGTGATTCCTTAGGGTTAGCTTGAAAATGTACACACAAGGAAATACTAAACATTATATCAGGGCGAATAGCAGTTAAATAAAGTAAACTATCAATCATACCTCGATTCTTACGTATATCGACCGGTTTGCCTTGCTCATCAATATCAATCTTGATTTAAGTTGCCATCGGAGTGCCAAAAGGTTTGACGGTGTCCAGATCAAACTTCTTTAGTAAGTCTTTTGTGTACTTGGCTTCATTAATGAACATCTCATTGTTGGTTTGTTTGATTTAAAGTCCAAGGAAGAATTTGAGTTCTCCCATCATGCTTATCTCAAACACATTCTGCATACACTTGAAAATTCTTGACAAAGAGACTCATCAGTAGATCTAAAGATAATATCATCAACATAAATCTGAAATAAAAAATGATTTCCTTTCAAAGATTTTATAAACAATATAGTGCCAACCTTCCCTCTTGTAAAATCATTATCAAGTAGAAAAGAGCTTAAACGATCGTACCAAGCACGATTGGCTTATTTCAGACCGTATAGGACTTTCTTCAATTTGAAAACATAGTCAGGGTTTTTAAAATCAGTAAATCCTGGAGGTTGAGCTACATAGACTTCTTCTTTTATAAAACCATCAAGAAATGCAATTTTTATATCCATTTGAAAAAGTTTGAAATTATGAAAATATACAAATGCACATAACATGCGAATGGATTCTAATCTCGCAAGTGGGGCATAGATCTCATCGTAGTTGATACCTTCCTCTTGGTTGTATCATTGAGCTACGAGTGGAGCCTTGTTACGAGTGACTAAACCATTCTCATTAAGTTTATTTCGGAATACCCAGCAGATGCCAATGACCGGATGATCAATGGGCTTGGGAATAAGTTCCCAAACTTGATTTCGTTCAAATTGGTTTAATTCCACTTGCATAGCATCTAAACAAAAAAATTCACTACATACTTCTATAATAGTTTTGGGTTCTAGTTGTGAAATAAATATAATACAGGAAATTATATCTCTGATAGAGGAACGAGTACTTACACCTTAGATAATCTCACATATTACCAAGTCCTTGGGATGGTCAGCCATAAACTTCATTCTTTTTGGCAGACTCTCAAGGTAGCTGGTTCTTGCTTCTGGTTCTGTACGTGCTTTGTTTGATGGATCTACAGGTGATGTGCTTGAAGGTTCTGCAGGTGTTGTGCTTGGTGTACTGACGTGTTCATCATCTTCATCGATTGTTTGTTGGTTTAGTTCATCAAAAAAAACATTCATTGACTCTTCGATGATCATAATCCTTTTGTTGAAGACTCGGTATCCTTTGATTTTAGCCACATAACCTAAAATATATCTTCATCAGCCTTTTTGTCAAACTTTTCCAAATTATCTTTAGTATTAAGAATAAAGTATTTGCAAACAAAGATTTTGAAGTAAGAAATTGAGGGTGTTCTATCCAACCATAACTCATAGGGAGTCTTCTTCGATTTAGGTCGAATTAGAACCCTATTGAGAACATAACTGTAGGCCTTTAAAAATGACAGTCACGCTGAGTTGATCAGGACAGAGTCAAAAGTCACGCTCAGTTGATCAGGACAATATTTACAAATTACGCTGAGGAGACAACTCATCATTTGTCAGAGAGTAATTATGACTGACAGCACAACAATCGAAGAATGTCTCTTCGTATGCCACGTATGCACAGAATTCGAGAGATCACAGCCGTCTATTGCGTGATTTTCGAAATCTTCTTCAGCAAGACTCAACCTTCGTCAAGTTGGCGTACCAAAAGAGCTTCTTGTCATTTAATGCGACTGACAAAAGCAATCACTGTCAGAGATTTTGTGTCAGTCGAGGCACGCCAAATCAAGACAGCTGGCAGTTCTATCCCAAGTCTGCGTGTATTTGTGAGATCTTCATCTCAAACGTGCGTGGATTCTGAAGTTTTCTTCGTCAAGTTTGTGTGGATTCTAAAGTTTTCTTCACCAAATCTGCGTGGATTCTGAAGCTTCCTGCCCCAAGTTTGCATAGATTTTGAAGCTTTCTACCCCGAGTCTACGTGGATTTCATCTTCAACAAGTCTGCGTGGATTTCATCAAATTGGAGTACGTGGCAGCCATGCCACTGATCTCTCGCCTGCGTGTCCTGTAACTTGCATACGACTCATGCATGATCGCCATGTGTCTAACAGTTACAGGCCACGTCCAGTAACTGCTCACAGTCTTGCGTATGTTAAATCCTGCGTGATTTTCAACTAAGCACAGGCTGTGAAGACAGTTATCTTTTCAGTTATTATTTTTGACTCTATAAATAGAGTTCTTTTTCTCATTTATTGTACAGATATATAGTTATCTACTGTCAAAATTTTGAGAGCTTTTCTTCTTCGCATAGTCCAAGGGATAAAGTGATCGTCTTCTAGATCAGATTCCCACAGTTGTAATTTTCCCAGATACACAATAAATAAAAGAATTTATTTATGGAAAACAATAACAAGCAGTATTGACAGCTTCAGCCCAAAAGTATTTAGGTTGTCACGACCCGTACCCTAGAGTAAGGGCACGAGACGTAGGTACGTCCAGCCTACGCCGCAGTGTCGGCGGTAGAACGCTGTCCTAGGTCACAACATCTAACAATTTAAAACATGTAAGCAACACTAAAACATGTAAGCGACACAAGGCCAAATCCACCTCAGTCGACAAGAAACAGGTAAGCAACACTAAAACATGATTTCCTAATCAGAAAAATTCCTAAAAATAATTTGAAATGCCCTTTGGGGCATTTCATCAAACACTTAAACACTAGGACTGATACGTGTCCAAATGGGACACGAAATGGACACGAAACCTAGGTCTAGCATACCTATAGTTAGGGTAGACCTAGGGCTTTCTAATCATGCAAAGAAACTAAAATTTAATGGTGTTTATAGAGATTTACCTATTGGTGTCAAAATACAAGAAAAGCTTCCAATAGAGGGGTTTCTCCTTGCTAGCAAACTTCTTCAAATTGTCCCAAAGCTGAGGTTGAACACCACAAACAGCAAGAAAACTTAATTTAAAACCTATTGCAATTTGTTTGGATTAAAAAAGAGTTAAAATAGATTTTCTAGGAATTTATAAAGTTGGGAAAATACCTCTTTCTAAAACTTGTTCTTTCCTAAGGAGGCTAGCCCTAAATGGAGGAGAATATTTATAGGGGGATTCCCAATGCTAGGTTAAGTGGTCAGACACATTAAGTTAGGATTAGGGTTTGGCTCATGGCTAATGGGTTGGGCTTAGTCATTAATCAATGGTTCAAATCACAAGTCATGACTTGTGTCTAAATGCCTTCTATTCTAACTTGGGTTTAAATGACTAAACCATAGGTTAACTCTAGTCTAACTAGGGTTACATGACCTAACCAAGTCCATACCCAACTAGGGTTAGCTTCTAGGTTAGCCTACCAAGTCAAAGCTAGTCAAAGTCAACCTAGTTGACCTTCATTCAAACAATTCCAAAATAAATCCTAAAAGTTCCCATAAATTCAAATAAATTCTAATAAATTTAAATAACCCCAAAAATGATAAAAATACCCTCAAACTAGAAATGTGGTAGTGACATAGGTAGACTAAACTAGTTTAACATAACTCTAGCCATTTCAGATAGAGTCCTGTTCTTACGTTCCATAACTCCACTTTGTTGTGGAGTCCTAGGGCAGGAGAACTCATGCAGATAACCGTGTGTGTTACAAAATTGCTCAAACTTTGCATTCTCAAATTTGCCGCCATGATCACTTCGAATACGAGTGACCACGAATCCTTTTTCATTCTGAACTTTCTTACAAAAGGAGATAATGCATCATTTTTGCGTGCAAGAAAATATACACATGTGTATCTAGAGAAATCATCTACTATTACAAATGCATATTACTTACCACCAAGGCTAGCAATTCTACTAGGCCGAAATAAATCCATATGCAGGAATTATAGAGGTCTAGTGGTACTTACAACTTTCTTGGACTTAAATGTGGATCGGGTAGCTTTGTTCTTTTCGCATTCACTACATACCGTATCCTTCTTGAAGGTGATGTCCGGTAAGCCTCGTACCAATTCTTCGTGGGTAGTCTTGAAATTGTGTCCATATTTACATGACCAAGTCTTATATGCCATAGTTTACTCTCATTATTTTTGGCAATTAAGCATCTACCTGCTTTGTTAGCATCTTCCAACAGATAAAAAACATATATATTGTCTTCCCTAGTACCTTCAAATATAGTACTACCAGTTGAGCTATCAACTATAGTACATTTGTCTTTGACAAAGTTAATACCATAACCATGGTCAGTTAAATGGCTTATGCTGAGTTGGTTATATTTTAACTCGGTTACTACACAGACATCTTTAATGATAGGATAGGGAGCCTTATCAACATTGTCGATACCTACTATACCCATTAAGATTATTATCGAAGGAGATGTATCCTTTTTCTTCTTCGACGATGTTGTAAATAACAAAGTGTCACCGGTCATGTGCTATGAGCAACCGCTGTCGAGGATCTATTTACTTCTACCATGCGTAGGGTGTTCCACCTACAAGAGAATTTACAGATAAAACTTGTAGTAACCATTTCTTGTAGGGTCATGCAATGTTAGTCTTTGGTATCCATGCACAAAACTTATCAACTAGATTTTTACTCTACATGCAGGAGAGATATGACCAATGGTGCCACAATAATGACATCTAGCATGTTCAGTGTTAGATGTAGTGTGTTGTGCATGATTGGTAGGTCTTGGTCTTCTAGTTGGATATTTGTGATAAAATGCATGCCTATTAGTCTTCTTGGGCAAAGATTTGGTTGAATTTGGTCTGATTATGTTGGGTTTAATAGTGTTCTGGTATTTTGGTAAGTGACATGTGTTAGGGTAGGAAGCAGCAACCTCAAGATGTTTTCCTAACCTAATTTCCAACTTTTTGGTATGGTAGTCAGCAGTGAGTGCATCATTTCTGACTAGTGCTTGCTGAAGACTCTTCTTCTCTTTAAGTAAGTCTTCCTCTGGTTTGGTAATGGTCTTGTCTTTCTCTTCGGATAGCCTTGTGGTCTCGTATAATTGCAACTTAATAGAAGAAAGCTCACCAACCTCACTAGAATTATCATTACTTCTAACCTCAGCAAGTAGGTCGGTAAGTCTTCATATTTTACCTTTGTACTATTTTAGTACCTTCTTAGAGTTTTGGTATTTGCTACACAGGTTTCTGTAGTCACCTAAGAGGTTACTAAAGGCTTCACCTACATGTTCAAAGGTAAAATCATCATATGTATCAAACAAGGGGTTAGTGTTTACCTGATCATATGCCATTAAGCATACATTTGCAGCGTCGTCTGATTGTTCATCTTCTGAGTCGCTGGCTTTACTTTCATGCCACATGCTTGTGTTAGCATATCTCCTGGATGTTGATTTCTTCATGTTTGTAAAAACAAAAGTCTGATTACAAACTAAGAAAAGAGAAAGTGTAATGAGTACACTTAAATTCTAGGGAAGTACAACTATAGGAATCTGATCAGAAGACAATTACTTTATACCTTGGACGATGTGATATCGAAGACACGAGCCACTGGAAGATGCAACAGCACTTTGTCAGGAGATTATGATCATTAGTTCTCCTTTAGTACTAATTTGAAACTCTATTTATAAAGTTCTAAATAACTGCTTTCTAAGTTGCACGCACTTCAGGTTGGGCACCCTATATCCAGTTGCGCGAATGGTTACTTGAACTGCTGTAAAACCCCAAAATTATTATTATTTTTTTATTAAATTTGGTATTGATTTAAAATTTTGTATTATACGTCGCGTAGTCGTATTGTACGTCGCGCACGAAATTTTATTTTTCGTAATTGCTCGACGAGTGCGAATATTTACGAGCGTACATATTTTTAGAAAAACATTTTTTTCAAAATAATATATGTAATATTTATTTTAGCTATCATACGAACATTTCCAAGTCCATTATTTTATTTATTTTATTTAAAGTCTTTCGTAAAAACAGTTATTGATAATAAATAATATTCTTCGTGTATACATATATATTTCATAAATATTTATTAAATCTATTTGTAAATAATAATATATTTTTAAAATTATTATTATAGTATTTTTGGAAAAACATATTTTGAAATTTTATGGCAATTTAACTCTTGATTTAATTTTATGGATTGATTTAAATATTAAATTAATATCTATAATTGAATTTGATTTATTTTATTTAATTTTAAACTAAGGATGGAATTCAATTATATTTAAATTGATTTAGATTTGGTTAGTAATTTTGATTTGATTTAAATTAAGTGGTAAATTATTTAAAGGGGATTTAAATCTTTTCCTAATCCCTATCCAAATGGGATTCCTACCTCCTATAAAATGAGAGGTACTTGTCCTCTTTTTCTATGAACTCCACAATTGATCTACCACAAATTATCATCCACCAACAACCACGTGCACCGTGTCCGTGTCCACCAGATCTCATATCTACTATTTTCTTTCACATATACATATTCAGCTCGTGTCCGATACAGCAGACATTAGACTCAATCCCTTTTCCGTGTCAACAAACCGACACAGATGAAACAATCACCCTAATCCACAAACCCTAACCTTAGCCACCGTAACACCTCGGCCGCCCGTCCCAGCATGTCCCTACCAGCTCTCCGGCAACAGCCACTGTGTTCGGCCGTCCTCCATCGCAGCAGCACCCTGCTGCCATCACCAACCCTCCGCCAGTACCACCACCACCTGTCATCACCCCAACAGCCCCGTTCTCAACCTCTCCACCACCCGCACTCGCCGTCCACCTCCCATCGACCCTAACAGCTATGCCATTACCATTACCACCGCACCATCCATCACCACCCTGTCCTCACCGCGATAACCCCCGGCCACTGGTCGTAGACCAGTAACCCCAACACCAGTCATCACCACCGCCGTCGCCATTGCCACCATCATCACCGTGGCCAACTCCGGCCGACCAAGATGACAACACCACGAGAACCCAAAAAAAAAGGAAAAGAAAACCCCTACCTAAAACTACCGCCGACGACTCCACAACGCTCCGCGCGCGCGCGACCCCTTCTCCGTCGGTGTGCGCCGCACCCAACCACGCCTGGCCGCGCGCTCGCACACCCCTCCTCCGCAGGCCGCTCCGACCGACCGCCCCCTCGATCTCCCTCCTCCGCCGTTGCATCGACCACGTCGGCGTCCGAGCCCCCACTTCCTCCGTCGTAGCCCCTCTTTCCGCCGCTTATCCTCTCGGAACTGCCAGCGCCGCCGTGAACTCCGCCTCGCCATGCGTGCGTCGTTCGACTTCCTCCGTCGCTTCCACAGCAGCTTCCCAAAGCCTCGATCTCCCACTCCTCTTCTTTCCCTCTCCCCCAAACTTCTTCTTCTGATTCTTCTTCGTCCTTTTGATTTTTTGTTTTGCTTTCACCTTCTCAAAACGAGAAGAGAACAGTAGTAATAGCTTTAATTTTATTTTTATTATTATTATTATTTTATTATTATTATTATTATTATTATTAAATTTGCTGCTACCAACAGTACAGTCTCCCCAATTGTTACAGCCTCCACTGTCCCTTCTCTCTTTTGCTCTCTTTCCCAAGCTTTGAGGGAACCAAGAAATAGGGATAGTACTCATGGATATTTATTTATGTTAAGTATACATATATACATATTACTATTATCATTAATATTATTTTTGATATTAATTAAGTATTATTGTTTAGTGTTTACTGATATTAATATGGTCAATTATTATTAATATATATATATATATAAAGATAATTCCAAAGTATATTACCGTATTATCTTATGGTATTTTAAAATGGTTTTTGACTAGAAAAAATATATATTATTTTCGTATTTTCTAGCCATTTCCAAAATATAGTATTTGGCTTGACCCCACATGTAATTTCAAATCAGGTTTAGAATTTTATTATTATATATTTTATGGTATTAAATATGGTGATAATATTTTCCTATAAGCAAATTTTAGTTTCAATATAAAGAAGATTTTTAGGACTTTCAAGTGTTTATTTAAATAGTTTTCAAATATAATAAATGTTTTTCCCAAATATTTATATACAAAAATTCTTCGTTTATCAAGACTTGTTCCTGGTTAGCCGTATTCCTATCTTCTTGCAACCCTCGAATTACTTTATATCGTCCCTAGCTAGTTTGGCTATTCCGGACTCAATAACACGGTCCGTCCCATCGATGGAGATCATCTTGCGTACTTTTGGCATGTACGACTATTTTGTGCCAACACAATCATACGCGCGTCAACTGCAACCATGTCAAGGACTTGTTGGATTATCGCACCACACCAGGCGTCATACCAGGCAAGTATACCTTGCTAATTTACTGTCATATTATTTATTTTTGTATTATTTACTTTGTTTAATATTGTTAGTTTCATTTGTTATAAATTGATCGTCCAAGCAACACTCGGGTGCAAGCGACTCTATTAGTCGTTTACTTTACTATATGCATGTTAACTTAGTGCTAGCGGACTACCTTTTTGTTGTGGGATATCCTTATATCTCCCTTGGCCATGACACACACACTACACGGTTAGAGACATGTTGCTAGGGGGACGACTTATGGAATGGCCCTCTCTAAAGTCGTGTGACGGATATATGATCGTAACTGCTATGACTAGGATTTTAGAGACTCAAGCAATTACAAAACTGGACGAGCCATGGACATGACTTGAACAGTGTGGGATTGTAGGACCGTAAAAAGTAATTCAAAGACCAAGTCAAAGAAGTTGAGAACTTTACACAATTCAAACTGAGTCAAACTCAGACTCTACGCGAGCTATTCTCTATGCATGCTATTCTCTACGAGAGAAGCTTTTACGCGAGAGTTATCCTCCACTTTTACGCTGGGGACAGACTGTCATGACGTATTTAATGCGAGTGATTTGATCTGACAGAATTATTTTCTGACAGCAGGATTGCACAGAAGCCGAGAGGATTAGATTCACACTAAACCCAATAATGTCGTTAGTGTACAGATGGGCTACTTTATGCTCAATAAACTGCTTCTTTTATGTACGATAGCTATTCGAGCTTTTACGTTCAAGGTTATTATGGGCGTAAAGTTTATTTGAGCTAATTTTACGCTCAAGGCTACTTTTCAGCCACTTTACGCGGGACGTCTATTTTGAGTTATTTTACGCCCAGTTTGCTACTTTACGCAGGAAGTGTATTTTGGGTCATTTTTACGCCCGATATTTCCTGGCTACATGAGAACGTGGTTTGCTTACGTGGCTTTCATGCCACACTTATCGAGGAACGTGTGTATGTGCTCTCCCTATTTTGTTGAAGTAGTGGGACACGTGTCACCATGCGTAGAGATAAAAACTCTACATGGGACACGTGTCAACGCGTGTAGAGGATGATTTACATCGTGGGTGACAGTTACTCGCGTAAAGACCCAATTTTGTTGCTTTTTACGCACAAAGGATCAAGTCTATAAACAGACTTATTTTCACATAGACAACATCAAGAGATCAATAGAGATACTGGAGAGGAGATTCTGAGAAAACTCATACTTTCAGAGTGATATTCCCAGAAGCATTTCTTCAACTTTTTCTCAAAAGCAGGGTGAAGCAAAGCAAGAAAGCATTCGACTGTGCCATCAGTGCCGTTGCTCGATACCTTTTCGGTGACTTAGTTTTTCCGATTGTTCGTCTTCTTCAAGCAGTTTTCTTCATCATCATCGTATGGTCCAAGGAACAAAGTGATCACTCTCAGATCAGACTTCCATAGCAATACTTCCTAGAATAATTTATACTTTTTGTACTTTTTCTCGTTTTCTTTCAAAAGCCAATTTTTAGGCATTTTGTTAAGTGAAACAAAATGGCAATTTTGATGGGGACGACCTTCTCCTCTGACGAGAAGGCAATTGCTCGATATGATGATGTATCGGTCGGATCGACAAAGAAGAATCTGGTTATGCACTTTGACCAGACTACCTACGAAGAAATGCTCCGAACTGGGGACAGTACTCGCTGCTCTAATGTTCAAAAATTGCGGAAGGCGCAAAAAGTTTGGATTCCTAAGTCCAAACCATCCTCGGATCTCCCTGTTGTCTCTTAAGGCAAAGGAATCCTTCCTACTCCTGTTGTGAAGACTCCCATCGGTGACGAGGCAGTCTCTACTTCGGTGATACGCCCTAGGTGTAAACATCAGTCTTTCGTCTGTGACGTGGCAGACTTTCAAGTTTTATGCTCTGTGCGTAAAAATCAAACTTTATGCTCTGTGCGTAAGAATATGTCTTCCGTCTGTGACGTGGCAGACTCCCAAGTTTTACGCCCAGTGCATAAAATCAAACTTTACGTTCTGTGCATAAGAATATGTCTCCCGGCAGTGACGTGGTAGACTCTAAAGCTTTATGCTCTATGCGTAAAAATAAGTCTCCCGTCTGTGACGTGGTAGACGCACAAGTTTTACGCTCTACGCGTAAAAGAAAATCTCCCGTCTGTGATGTGGCAGATACTCATGTTTTGCGCTCTACGCGTAAAGGTAAATCTCCTGTCTGTGACAGTGTAGATAAAGTTTACAATGATGCCTTTGCATCTAAAGTAAATTTACCTACACGCATGTAGCGTAAAAACATAGTTGGTAAAACTTCTGTTTTCAACCAACAGCCTTCTTACACTGCTTTATGCAAGATACCAAAACTTCAAATTATGCGTAATGCTGATAGAGTCCTTTGTGCTCAAAAATCTCAGGATTTACGCAACTCCAAGCGCATAAAAATGTACAGTTTGGTTCTGCTAATGCGGCCAGTAATCTTCTTTATAAACAAGGGACTAAACGTTTCTCTACCCCAAATGTAATAAAGAAGACTACTCCCTCTACTTCTTCTGATTTACGCGAGTTGCTAATACAAAAGCGTAAAGATAGACAATCTCCTGTGGCACTCCTCCAAGAAAATCATCATTGTGAGTGTCACCAGATTGTAATCAAATGTTGCTGTTCGGCTTCGAAACGGTCAGTTTTTGACCGATTAAGCTTTAATGAACTTCAGCAACAAGTTGATGATCAAGAGCATGAGTTGTCATATGCGTCGATCAATATGGTATCTCATACCAACAGAGGATGACGTCCAAGACGCAATTCATCTCAGACTCTTGGTCAACAACAGTTCAACAGACTTCTTGATAATTTCGAAGGAGTATATCAGAATACTCGATCAAGAAGTCAAAGACCGTTGCAGACTTCTGATTCAGAAGCTGGGGGTACTCAGTCTTTGGAATCCGAAACTGATAGTGTTGATTCATACTTCTATACCAATCCATCTGTATCTTCGAGGAAGATTGAATCATATGCTATCGGAGATGAACCAGAGACATCATCTGCTAATACAGAATATCGTCTCTCTGCCGTTGAGCAATCACTGAAGGATATGCTCACCATGATGCAAAGCATGCATCAAATAATAATGACTCAACAAACTGTTCAGCCGGCAGTAGTAACTCCTATGCAGGTAGCAGTACAAACTCAAGATAGTCAAGGGGTTGATATACCTTTGAATAATCTTAATCAAGAGCCTGCTGTCAATCAGAATTTTGTATATCCAGATCCTGTCATTCCAAAAGATGTGCCACCTCCGGTGGGGGTCACGGTACATCCAACAACTTTTCAATCGAATGTGCTTTCTCAAACTAGTGAAGCTATTCAAGCAGTACGTGAGCTTAAAGCACAGTTTGAAGTTCTGAAGCACAAGGATCAGCTCCAGAGGTTAGGAAAACGGATTGAGCACATGGAGGATATATTCAGGTTGGCTGAGATCCCGACGGGCTCCAGATTGAGGCAGCGGCCAGCATGAAGCTGGATCTGGCCCGTACGTGGTACCAGACTGACCCGAGGGTTGGTACTGCAGGACAGACTTGGGCAGCATTCAAGAAGCTGTTTAAGGAGAAGTTCTTCCCGGATGCAGCGCTATGAGCCCTCGAGACTCAGTTCGAGGCCCTAGTTCAGGGGAGCCAGTCTGTAGAGGAGTACGCAGAAGAATTCTACCGCCTGAGTAGATTTGTAGAGGGCTTGTCGGAGGCGACAAAGGCCCGGAGGTTCCGGAAGGGCTTGGTAAAGAAGATCAAGTCCTACACCAAGAATGCCCGCAGCGCTACCTTTGAGGAGATCCTAGTGGACGCGTTAGCTGCAGAGGATGATCTTGAGCTTAGGCTCAAGAGGAGGCGAGACTTCTCGGGAGGCAGCAGTAGCGGAGGACCGGCCAAGAGGCCGCACTTTCAGCAGCATCACCAGCAGCAAAGGTTCCAGCTGCAGCAGTTTCAGTAGCCGAGGCATCAGCCAGTACAGCATCAGCAGCAGAGGGTGCAGCAGCAGGCACCGAGGCAGCAGGCCATCACCTATACTTATTGTAAGAAGCCAGGGCACGGGTGGAGCAAGTGTAGGAAGAGACTGGGCAAGTGCCTAGTATGTGGTTCAGCAGACCATCAGATGAGGGAGTGTACCTTGACCACGGGACAAGCAGCTCAGGGAGCAGCAGTCAGAGCTCCAGCAAGCCAGCAGAGGGGACCAGCCTTATCGACACAGCAGCAGAGATTTGTTCAGCATCAGCAGCAGGCCAGGAGAGGCCGGCAGGGGCGAGCTTTTGCCATGGCGGCTGAGGATGCAGAGGCGATAGGAGAGCTGATCGCAGGTTCGGTTCTTTTTGACTCTAGACCAGCTTTTGTCTTATTCGATTTCGGTGCTTCGCATAGTTTTATATCAGTATCATTTATGATTAGACATGGTATTATAGCTGAATCGATACCTAGGACTTACAAGATCACGACCGGCGATGGCATTATCCTCATGAGTGATGTTTGTAAGGGTCAAAGTGTTGTTTTGGGAGGACGTGAGTTTGAGGTGAGCCTGCTCGTAATGCCATTGCCGAACTACGATATAGTACTCGGTATGGATTGGTTGAGTAGGCACCATGCCAGCATTGATTGCAGAGGGGGTAGAGTTCTCTTCAGAGTGCCGGGAGAGCCAGAGTTCGAGTACTCCATACGTTAGGCAGAGCAGAGCAGCAAAGTTTTATACGGAGTCTCGATTGAGGAGCAGATGATTCCATACCCCTTGATAGCAGAGTATATGGATGTTTTTCCAGAAAAGTTGCCTAGATTGCCACTGGACAGAGACATTAAGTTCTCGATAGACTTGGTTCCAGGAGCAGAACCCATCTCTCAACACGTCTATCGAGTGAACAACAGTGAGTTGGTGGAGCTGAAAAAGCAAGTGGATGAGCTGCAGGACAAGGGCTTCATCCGTTCGAGTTCGTCGCCATGGGGTGCACCAGTATTATTTGTGCCAAAGAAGGATGGGTTAGTATGGATGTGTATTGACTACAGGTCACTCAACAACCTGACGATCAAGAACAGATATCCACTGTCGCAGATCGATGATCTCTTTGATCAGTTGAGCGGAGCTCGGGTGTTCTTTAAGATTGATTTGAGGTCAGGTTATCACCAGGTGAAGGTGAAGAGGGAGGATATTCCTAAGACTGATTTCAGGACGCGGTACGGGCAGTTTGAGTTTTTGGTTATGCCGTTTGGGCTAACCAATACACCAGTAGTATTTATGAACCTAATGAACAAGGTGTTCCACCAGTACCTGGATCAGTTCGTGGTGGTGTTCATTGACGACATCTTGGTATATTCTAAGACTGAGAAGGAGCACGAGGAGCATCTGAGGATAGTGTCGGAGACTCTCAGGAAGGAGCAGCTTTATGGGAAACTCTCCAAGTGTGAGTTCTTCTTGGACCGGGTTAACTTTTTGGGGCATGTGGTGACTGGAGATGGAATCTCAGTTGACCCCAAGAAGATCGTAGCAGTAGAGGCATGGACAGCGCCGACTTCAGTGGCAGAGATCAGAAGTTTCCTGGGGCTGGCAAGATATTATAGGAGATTTGTGCAGGATTTCTCTCGGGTTGCAGAGCCGTTGACTCGGTTGACCCGGAAGGATGCTGAGTATGTTTGGTCAGAGGAGTATCAGGCAGCTTTTGATGAGTTGAAGAAGCAGCATACGACAGCTCCGATTCTGACATTGCCTTCAGGATCAGGGGGATTCACTATTTATAGTGACACTTCAGGGATGGGGCTGGGTTGTGTCTTACAGCAGCATATGAAGGTAATTGCCTATGCTTCCAGGCAATTACGTTCCCATGAGAAGAACTACCCTACCCACGACCTGGAGCTTGCAGCAGTGATATTTGCTATGAAGTTATGGAAGCACTATCTGTATGGAGAGAGGGTAGAGATTTTTACAGATCACAAGAGCTTAAAGTATGTGTTCGCTCAGAAGGAGCTGAACATGAGGGAGCGCAGATGGCTAGAGCTGATGAAGGACTTTGACATCCTACTTCAGTATCACCCAGGGAAGGCCAATGTGGTTGCCAATGCCTTGAGTAGGTATCCGACAGCCATGTGTTTGACCATGTATCGGCACTTGCTTGCTGACTTAGAAAGCCTTGGGATTGAGGTGATCGTGCCCGGAGTGCAGATACAGTTATGGGGCCTTCAGATACAGTCGAACTTGGTGGAGAGGATCAAGTCGGCACAGTTTGAGGACGTTGCTCTGCGGTGTCTCCGAGAGCAGGTTCGAGCAGGGTTGATGGATGGCAAGTTTTCTCTTGCAGAGGATGGTGCCTTGAGGCACGGTTCCAGGTTATGTGTGCCCATCGGAGAGCTCAGGGAACAGGTTTTACAGAAGGCCCACAGATTTCAGTACTCTATACACCCTGGTGCCAACAAGATGTACCAAGATCTGAGGAAGCATGTTTGGTGGTACAAAATGAAGCGGGAGGTAGCTCGCTTTGTAGCTAGGTGCTTGGTCTGTCAGCAGGTCAAGGCAGAGAGGCAGAGGCCCGTTGGATTATTGCAGCCGCTGTCCATTCCCGAGTGGAAGTGGGAGCATATCACTATGGATTTCGTATCTGGATTGCCGCGTACACCAAGAAAAAAGACACAATTTGGGTCATCGTTGACAGGTTGACCAAATCGGCCCACTTCTTGCCATTCAAGGTGGGCACGTCTACAGAGAGGCTTACAGAGATGTATATGCGGCAGATGGTCAGGACACGGGGTTCCGGTCAGCATCGTCTCGGATCGGGATAGTCGCTTTACTTTCTATTTCTGGAGGAGTCTGCAGGCTAGTTTGGACACTCAGCTCAAGTTTAGTATTGTATACCACCCCCAGATGGACGGACAGTCATAGAGGACTATTCAGACGCTCGAGGATATGCTGTGGACTTGCGTCTTAGACTTTGGAGGTTCCTGGGAGGATCATCTACATTTGGTGGAGTTTGCTTACAACAACAGTTTCCAGGCCAGCATTGAGATGTCACCTTTCGAGGCTCTGTACGGGCGTAGGTGTCGTACACCCTTATCTTGGGATGATGTTGGTGAGCGAGCTTTACTGGGACCAGAGATGGTTATTGACACAGCCGAGAAGGTGAAGCTCATCAGGGACAGACTTTGCGTGGCACAGGACAGACATCGGTACTGGGCCGATAGCCACCGAAGGTCCTTGGAGTTTGAGGTACAGATTAGAGTAGGATTAGATTTAGGTTTATTTGTTGTGTTTTATTGATCATGTTTTTTTATCATAGTTAATTTGAGACCTTGCTTGTGTTTAGGTCGGAGACATGATTTTTCTGCAGATATCTCCGACTCGTGGTACTATACGTTTTGGTGGAGGTGGGAAGCTAGCCCGCGCTTCATCGGCCCTTTCGTTATCAGCGGAAGAGTCGACGACGTGGCTTACAGGCTAGACTTGCCACCTACATTAGTGGGTGTCCACAACGTATTCCATGTATCACAGTTGAGATGGTACGTGGCTGACCCTAGCCATGTGCTTGATCATTTGGATATTGAGGTTGGGCCTTCTCTCAGCTATCCAGAGCAGCCAGTGGAAATTCTGGATCGACGGGAGAAGGTGCTGAGAAACCAGGTGATACCCTTGGTATGCATCGCATGGAGGCATCATTCTCCAGGAGAGTCTACCTGGGAGAGAGAGGATGAGATACGCGAGCGATACCCTTATCTTTTTGGACCATGAGGTATGATCGTCTATCCTTCTCATTGTTAGTTTCGCCTTTCAATTTCGAGGACGAAATTTTTTAAGGAGGGTAGATTTGTCACTACCATATTTCTAGTTTGAGGGTATTTTTTTCATTTTTGAATTATTTAAATTTAATATATTTTATTAGGAATTTAAAATGATTTATTTGAATGGTGTGATTTAAATACTAGTTTAATTATTGCCACATGGTTTTGGTTAGCCTAACCTAGATTAGACCTAACCTAGATTAGCCATAGCTAGCCTAGTTAGCCACATTGAGAATTAGTTAGTATTGGATAGTGGGTTGAGTCATGTTTAGCTAAGTGAGTGGGTTGCAACTTAACTAGGAAGGAGCCTTAGATTCTAGGCCACTCAATAGTCATGATGCATTGCTAGCCCTTGGATGCATCCTAGAAACCCTAAACCTAAGCTAAGTGGCCGGCTAAGACCCTCCTCCATTTCCTATATAATATCTCTTTAGAAATTTGTGCCTCTTTTCAATAGTCTATCATTTTTCCTAAGAACTAGGTGAGCCTCTATTCTATTTTCTTCATAGTTTAATCAATAGAGCTCCATTTTTATTGAGATTTCTTCCATAGTGCTCTAATCACTGTTCTCCTACTGTTTGTGGAGTCACATCTCAGATTTGAAGCAATTTGGAGATTTTGGGTGGCTTTGGAGAGCTCCTTTGAAGAGACTTTTTGTGTTGAAGAACACACATAGGTATAATCTTATCCATCCATTAAAACTAGGTTTTCTTTGCATAAACACCAAGCCCTAGGTGTCCTTGTGCTGTAGGAATAGGGTTTGCTCGATTTTGTGTCTTATACGTGTCTGTATCGGACACGTATCAGTAACCAGCGTAGGTGTTCGATGAAATGCCACAGAGGGCATTTCGATCGAGATTTTGAAATGTTTTTGAATAGGAAGTCGTGTTTGGGTGTGGCTTACATGTTCTTGCTCGACTGAGGTGTTGCTTGTGTCATGTCGTGTCACTTTGGACACGTGCACACGCGGGGTGCACCGCACGCGCGGGTAGCATTCCCTTGCTACCAGTGTGTTCGTGCTCAATGCACAGGACACTTGGTCGCGAGTGCTTGGACATGTAGGATGGGGCAATGTCTATCATGACATCCCCAAGGCCACGTGTCCTAATATTTCATGTCGGGTGAGGAATCTGGCCCGTACTGGACACAGGGACTGTCGACTGAACCCAGTCTGTGTGTTTGAGTTTTGTGTGATGCTTGGACACGTTTGTGTCCTGTTTTAGGACACCATTTTGTGTGTATGTCACATACTAATATCCACTAATAATTATCTACCTACATTTCATCATTACATTGTTAATCGAATGTGGATTGGGAAATTCCCAAACCGACTGATACTTCATGTATCAGTATAAGCACTGTTCTCGTTTTCCTATTTATTCTAAATGTTTATATTATGTATTTAGCTATGGTTATTTTCTGTACATATTAGATATCATAATTAGGATGCAATTCTCAGTTTTTGGTTGATTAACATAATCGAATTTACATGGAATGGTTGAGTCATGAATTGGTATTCTAGCATTCCTGATACATTGCAGTATCAGTACATCACCCCTATTCGAATGTTCAATTCCAGTTTCAATGATAACTTACACATATTTTATACATGTTATATTAGAGTTTTTGTGTTGTGATGTTGGTTTTATCTGGAAAAATTAATTGGGATTGAATGAGAACCATTGCTATATAAGGTTCTTCGAATTTTTCCTATAAACTGTTAGTATAATCTAAGCACTGAGTTAGTTTCAGTTTTAAAGTTTAAATGGGATTAAATCTAATGTTTACAAGGTTGTGATGACATTGATTCAAGTCTTGAAATTGTTACTGATTTTCCTCATCAACTGTTAAGTCTTTTAGAGTGACTAACTATCTAATGTTGGATTTACATTGCTTTGAACTGTCAAAACTTGTTAAACCTGAGCACAGGCCAACCTTAGCCATACAGCCACACATATGTTATTCACTGTCATTTGGTTCCTAAAATCTGAGTTCCTATTTAATGTTCACTGTTGTTAAAACCTGGAATGACTTGTATATGTCACGACCCACACCCTGTGTAGGGGCACGAGAATTGGGTACGTCCAGCCTACGTTGCAGTGTCGACGGTAGAACGCTGTCCTAGGTTACTATCTAATCAACAACTCATACAATTATATAATGTACTTGTCAAAACTCAACTCCGAACGGAGGACAAGTATAGATATAATGAAATTTCAATCACAGTCTAAGCACGATAAGATAACACAGAAGTTTATAACTAAAAAAACTAAATAACAACATTTATAAACTACTAAATAATAATATCTCAAACAAACTCAAATACAAACTCGTATCTCAAGTTATTACAATTCAAGTTCTAAAACATGAAAACTAAACCAAGTCTACTAGCTAGTCTCCCGATCACTCCTGAGTGTCGGGGCCATAGGTAGCTAAGCCATCTCCTGCTCCAAGGCAAGTAGGGCAAATATCCTCAGGGCAAGCATCTGTAATATTTTCAACAGGTCCAGTCAGGACAGGAACGAGTACAATTCATCAAGAAATCCCAAGTAAATGACAGAGAACTATAAAGCAGTTATAGACAGTTGTATTGATTAATATGGCAGTTTATATTCAGGTGATGGTATAGAGAGACAGCTAAAGTACAAAGAAAGTAAGTAACTAAACAAGAAGAGAAACATAGCAATGAAGACTGTAAAATAAGATCTAGCTGAACTAGAGTAACATAATAAGTTCAGACAGTACAATATAAGTCGAGTGTAATCCCAATGTGCGTCTAATACAAGATGAGTCGAATGTGATTCTAATCATTGTTCTAATAAGGTGATACGAATAGTAATTCGAATAGTAGTCAGAAAATGATTCGAATAAGTTCTCCATGTATGTTTTAAAATACTTAGATAGACATATAAACGGCTATGGATAAATCCGGCACATCGTACACCTGGCCAAGTGTGGGATGGCTATCGTTCGAATATTATTCACAGGGGGTGGTTCGAATAGTAGGAATGTTCACATGTCTAATCAAGTATTTCCCCGCCCATCTAATACAAATGAATCCATAATCCAATACATAAGACGAATACAAGTCCAACCAGCAAATGAAGATACGAATAGGTGGTTCGAATAGTGATTCGTATGGTGATTCGAATAATTGAGGTAAGACGAGTAAGTATGTGTATCATATACATGGATTCAGAAATAATAATACATGTTTGCAACAGAGAATCACATACAGCTAACTAGAACTGAAGTACAGTAATTGACAAATAAATGAGAGAACTATCAGAGAATGTACTCGCCTGATACTCTGAAAAGAGTAATGTAATATTAGATGTCTACACCGGAGTCACAATGTCCTAAATAGAGCAGTATGGGTTATAATGTGTTTAAAATAAGACAGATAAAGTTTACGATGCAATCTACATCATTTCTAAGTCAATCTAGGTCAAGGTCAAACCTTGGTCAACTCTGGGTCAAACCAAGTCAACATCTAGTCACACTAGGTCAACAACAAGGTCGTCTTAGTCAACTGGTCAAACTTTAGGTTTACTAGTCCAAGCTAGCCCACTTTAGTCTAGGTTTAGTCAAATCTAGGTCTAACCCATATCTAGCCTATGCATATGTATATCAAGTATACCATGTCTACATATAAACTACACTAGCTAGCTATAGGGCATATAGCCTAAACAAGTATACACTATATAGGCCTATATTATAGAGACTAATATATATACATAGATTCTACTATATAGACTAACCTATATATATTTATATAAAGAGGGGAGGGATAATACATAGGTGAGTGTGTGTATAGTGAGAGCTAGTGAGTGAAAGAGAGTCGAGTGAAAGGGGGCACCACATATAGCCTATAATCTATATACACATATATGTAAATTACATAGGAATATATATATATACTCACATTATATATATATGTAATATACATACACACAAGATAGAGAGAGAAATGAATCAAGGTAAAGTGTGTGTGTAGTGTGAGGAAAAACAGTAGTGGAAATCACATATGTGTATGTGTGTACATAGAGTATGTGCCAAAACTCTGTAGATGTGTGTGTGTGAATTCTCAGTTGTGAAACACATGTGACTGTTAACTTAGGATATCAAATTCAAACCTATAGTCCTATATAATTTCAGTTATCAAGTATCAAAACCTCAAATCCCTATTTCATTTCAGTTTAACACAAAACATATACATAGACTAATTCACATAGAAAATTCCAATTTTTAGTTAACTTAAAACCCATTCTCAAACTCAGAAAACATGTTCCTCATAACCTAATCTCAGTTAACCACTTATTCACATGATTTAAATCTCAGGTTTTTACTACAGTGAAACCAAACCCCATCTCAGTTTTAAACTCGAAAACAAGTTAACATATTATAGGGATCACTCTTTGGTAACCACATTAGGTTCTCAGTTATCTAGGCAACTTAGGTAACATCACTAGGTTCTCAGAAATTATTTTTAGTTATTTCCAGATTCTCTTCAGTTCAGTCCACTCCATAATCGAGTGTCATAACACTCTCAAACATCATAACCCAAGCAATCTTCTCCATATGTAACCCCAATATATAACACACATATTCCAATATGTCAAAACGTATAAATCGATATTGAACTCGAATCAATTCATTAAAATGACAGGAAAGCACACTGATACAGTACGTATCAGTGAATAAGGAAAAACCCGAAACCATGTCGAAAGTACAGTTAAAAACCCAAAATAAATGGTTGGTAATCAGAGATACATAAGTGATGGTGTCAAGGAGTGTCTTTGTGTCCAAGAACTGGACATGAATCGTGTCCAAATCACCACACGAACACAGGCTCAAAACTGTGTACAAACAGTGTCGTGCACGCGTGCAAGTCGGGCTAGGACACGACACACGCAACCTTGGGTCTCGTGCACGTGTCAGTAGCTAGGTAGGGTGTCAGGGTAGGTGTCTAGGTGCCTGAGTCGTGTCTACGAAGTCGCGTGTCCATGTACGAAGCACGTATCAGTGTTGATTTTCCGCGTGCACAGTTCAGTATAAAATCGGTACGATCGTATTTTCGTGTCCGACACGACACGACATGTCATAAAACTCAAGGGGGTCTGTCAGTGATGGCCCCCTCCTCTGTATCAATTTGTACGTGTTCTCATGGTATGTCGTGTTCGAAATTGGGGTCGAGTAGCAGGGGAGGCTGTATGCCTCAGTGCAGTGTCCTGGCAGTGGGTTCGTGTCGATTTTTGACACGGACACGGGTCTAATTTGTGCTCAGTCAACTAGGGTTGTAACCTAAAAGTCTAGGGCTACCCAAAAATGTAATTTGTTTTACAAAACACTAACTTTTATTCCTAAGTGGCATTTCACCAAACACTTGAATTTAAACATAGATACACAACCAAAATACAGTAAATTAGCGACGGACAATTAGCGACAAAAATTTTCCGTCGGTGTTAGCGATGGCTTCGTGGCAGCTCGCCGACGGATTACCGACCATACTCATTTACATTTTTTATTTCAATTTTATGGGAAGGAAAGGTCGCATATCCGTCGCTAGGTAGTCGGTGATATAGCAACGGAACAGGAGTCGTCGCTACCCAGTCGATTATTTGGCACGAATTGTGTAAAGAATTGACAAAACATTTCTTAGACCACGTAGCGACGGATATTCAGTCGGCAAGTATCAAACAGGGCGACTAATAGGCGACGGGAATATTTTTGTCGCTAGTCCGTCGCTAAATATACGTACCAGACTTTAAATGAAACGGCGGGGGGAACTTTTCGCATTCCCCCCCAAATTCACTCTCTCCTCTCTCTCTCTCTCTCTCTCGCCGATGTCGGCTTCGGTGATCGGCGTCGGTGTCCTCTCCTCTCTCTCTCCCGAAGGTAACCCCCTCTCTCTCCCGAAGGTAACCCCCTCTCTCTCTCCCGGGGGCGGCGGGCTTGGGGTGGGGGCGTCTGAGGCTGGGCGGCGGGCTTGGAGGTGGGGCTGGACGGTGGGTTTGGGGCGGCGGCGTCGGGGGCTGGGCGGCTGGCTTGGGGCGTCGGGTTCTGGGAGGCGGCTTGGGGCTGGGGCTGGGGCGTCGGGGGCTGGGCGGCTGGCTTGGGTCGGGGTCTGGGCGGTGGGCTTGGGACGGGGGCGTCGGGGGCTGGACGACAGGCTTGGAGCTGGGGCATCGGGGGCTGGGCGGCTGGCTTGGGTCGGGGGCTGGGCGGTGGGCTTGGGGCGGCGGCGTCGGGGGCTGGGCGGCTGGCTTGGGGCATCGGGGTCTGGAAGGCGGGCTTGGGGCTGGGGCGTCGGGGGTTGGACGGTTGGCTTGGGTCGGGGGCTGGGCGGTGGGCTTGGGGCGGCGCCGTCGGGGGCTGGGCGGCTGGCTTGGGGCGGGGGCGTCGGGGGCTAGGCGGCTGGCTTGGGTCGGGAGCTGGGCGGTGGGCTTAGGGCGGGGGCGTCGGGGTCTGGGAGGCGGGCTTGGGGTTGGGGCGTCGGGGGCTGGGCGACTGGCTTAGGTCGGGGGCTGGACGGTAGGCTTGGGACGGGGGCGTCGGGGTCTGGGAGGCGGGCTTGGGCTGGGGCGTCGGGGGCTAGGCGGCTGGCTTACGTCGGGGGCTGGGCGGTGGGCTTGGGGCGACGGGTGGCTTTGCTTCTCAAATTCATCTGAGTTTATATATTGGCTAAATAATGTGTTATCCATATTGGGTGTTATCTATTAGTTTGGTGGTGTTTGGATTAATAAATGTGAATATGGGGTTTGGATTCATGGTGTATATGTTCACTGTCTCAAGGACAGTGCGAGTTCTATCAGTTGTGTGCTTCTGTATAGATGTATATATCTATAAATCTAGCTGTGATATACATATGTGTATATGACAATCTCAGTTAGCGACGGACTAGTTACCGGTTAGCGACGGATATTTCCAGCTCTATTTGCATTAATCTACGTTACGACATGGTGATCAGGACATAGTCCCTGCAGCCATTCTACTGGCGAGGCAGAAACTATGTAGCCGTAGATAAAGTTGACTGTCCTTCGACCCTCATACCTCGGCAATGATGATACGACAACCTATCACTATATCTTATATAGTAGTAGATGATGTCTTAGTATTACATTATGTGAGTTCATCTTGATTCTGTTATATCCTTCAGATACTAGATACGATAAGAACATATACTACACCATATGTATACAGAATATAGATGATTCACACTAATGTATGCTAGAATAATTCTTGGGTTGTGTTCTGAGCCATCCGTTCTCACACTTAAAACACATAGGAATTAGTAGTGTGAGAGCGCCGGAGAGAGTGAGAGCGCGGGAGATGGGGGAAGGAGAGAGAGAGAGTAAAATGGTACGACATGGTGAAGTAGTACTATATTTTGGCTCCAGTTCCAGCTCCATTTGTATTAATTTACGGTACGACATGGTGATCAGGACATATAGTCCCTGCAGCCATTCGACTGGCGAGGCAGAAACTATGTAGCCGTAGATAAAGTTGACTGTCCTCCGACCCTCATCCCTCGGCAATGATGATACGACAACCTATCACTATATCTTATATAGTAGTAGATGATGTCTTAGTATTACATTATGTGAGTTCATCTTGATTCTGTTACATTCTTCAGATACTAGATACGATAAGAACATATACGACACCATATGTACAGAACATAGATGATTCACACTAATGTATGCTAGAACGAATCTTGGGTTATGTTCTGAGCCATCCGTTCTCATACTTGGCAAAAAATCAAATTTTTATACTTTATCGGCTTTCAAAAATGTACTCAAATTACATGATGGTTACTTTAGTTAGCTTGCTTATGTTACAATTATATTATTTGTGACTATCGATCTTACCAGATGGCACCCATGACCCGAGGAGCGGCACATCGTTTGAGGGAAACAGTGAATGCTGAGGTGGCTCCCCTACTGTTAAGGAGGAAGTGGCACCGGTTGTTAGTGAGACCGAGAGTTCTATTCATCCAGCACCGGTAGCTAGTGAGACATGGAGTTCTATTCATGCAGCACTTGCAAGGGACGACATCTCTCCTCACGCCAAAAATCTTGCTTTTTCGAGGTGGTTGTGTGATCGTATCACTGAGCATTTGCGTGAGCTACGTGGTTCTCATTAGCTATTAGTACTTATTTGTATTGGACTATTTGTATTGGGTTGTTTTTGTATTAGACTATTTGTATTGGACTACATATATGAATTAGTACTATGTCAATCTCTGGATTGTATTGGACTACGACATGGTGATCAGAACATAGTTCCTGCAGCCATTCGACTGGCGAGGTAGAAACTATGTATCTGTAGATAAAGTTGACTGTCCTTCGACCCTCATCCCTCGGCAATAATGATACGACAACCTATCACTAGAGGATACTCTGAGAGATCCATCTGAGTAGGATGTATACTCTGAGAGATCACCTTTACAAGAATGATATCAGTAGTGGGATTGAGTGCTGGAGGAGATATTATCAGAGTATACATCCTACTCATATGGGTCTCTCACCGTTACTATTTTTTCTGACAGCAAGGTGGATGTGCTCCGTCAACAGATTCTTGCTCCGAGCCAAAACTTTGGCCCGGAGCTCAAGTGGACGTCCTTCATGTAGAGCTCGAGTGAGAGGTTCCTGACAACATAGTGGTCTCCTTGGTCAAAGTATCCGTGCTCATCCCACATTGGTTGTGGGACGAGCACGGATACTTTAACAAAGGAGACTACTATGCTGTCAGGAACCTCTCACTCGAGCTCTACACGAAGGATGTCCACTTGAGCTCCGAGGCAAAGTTTTGGCTCGGAACAAGAATCTGTTGACGGAGCACATCCACCATGCTGTCAGAAAAAATTAGTAACGGTGAGAGACCCATCTGAGTAGGACATATACTCTGATAATATCCCCTCCAGTACTCAATCCCACTACTGATATCATTCTTGTAAAGGTGATCTCTCAGAGTATACGTCCTACTCAGATGGATCTTTCAGAGTATCCTCTCCGGTTGGGTTGTGTTCTGAGCCATCCATTCTCACACTTAAAATATATATCAATTAGAACTGTGTTTTATATTTTCGACGAACCCAGGGATTTGATTCTGTATTTTGGTTTCTGTATTTTGGCTCCAGCTCCATTTGCATTAATCTACGGTACGACATGGTGATCAGGATATAGTTCCTGCAGCCATTCGACTGGCGAGGCAGAAACTATGTATCCGTAGATAAAGTTGACTGTCCTCCGACCCTCATCCCTCGGCAATGATGATACGACAACCTATCACTATATCTTATATAGTAGTAGATGATGTCTTAGTATTACATTATGTGAGTTCATCTTGATTCTGTTACATTCTTCAGATCCTAGATACAATAAGAACATATACTATACCATATGTACAGAACATAGATGATTCACACTAATGTATGCTAGAATGAATCTTGGGTTGTGTTCTGAGCCATCCATTCTCACACTTGAAAATAAATCGAATTATAACGACGGATATTAGGTTACACTTCATGATAATTGATGTCTATTTTATATTAATTTGGTTTGGTCTATATGATTCTTGGATAATTGGTGTGCATTAAATTCGTATGTGCATATTTGGTCTATGTGATTGTTGGATAATTGGTGTGCATTATATATTGGTTTGGTTTATGCATATTTTTGTGAACAGGGAAAGTGCTGCAATTTTTTTCAAAAAAATTCTCAGTTACCGACGGACTAGTGACCGGTTAGTGACGGATATTTCCAGCTCTATTTGCATTAGTCTACGGTACGACATGGTGATCAGGACATATAGTCCCTGCAGTCATTCGACTGGCGAGGCAGAAACTATGTAGCCGTAGATAAAGTTGACTGTCCTCCGACCCTCATCCCTCGACAATAATGATACGACAACCTATCACTATATCTTATATAGTAGTAGATGATGTCTTAGTATTACATTAGTGAGTTTATCTTGATTATGTTACGTTCTTCAGATACTAGATACGATAAGAACATATACTACACCATATGTACAGAACATAGATGATTCATACTAATGTATGCTAGAATGAATCTTGGCTTGTGTTCTGAGCCATCCGTTCTGATCAAGCATCTTCCTTCTCATCTCCTCCACCATGGCTCTGAACCCATCTGCTCCTCCCTACTTCCCTTCTTTTTATTTGACTCTCTCAGCCACATATGATATCCAGCTCAAGTGTAGAGTCGGGGGAGAAGAAGTGGACAGGAAGAGGAGGGGGAAGCAGCACAGCCGGCGGCATGACCCGGAGGAAGTACAGAGTTTTTCTTCAACAGCCGTAGGAAAACTATAAGGATATATCTTTTCAAAACATGTCATCTTGTCAAAGACCCTTCATGTGAATATCATGTTACCGCGGTGTCGGAAGACTAATATGTCATAAGTTTTTAAGCCATGTGTTTTGACATAATCTTTCCAACTCTTTCCTCCTATGTAGTAATCTTGCATTATTACATAGCAGGAAAGAGTTTGGAGGATTATGTCAAAACACACGGCTTAGAAAATTATGACATGTTAGTCTTCCGACACCGCGGTAACATGGTTGTCACATAAAAGGTCTTTGACAAGGTGATATGTTGTGAAAAGATATATCCTTATTGTTCTCCTACGTATGTTGAAGAAAACCTCTGTACTTCCTCCGGGTCATGTCGCCGGCTGTGCTGCTTCCCCTTCCTCTTCCTGCCCACTTCTTCTCCCCCGACTCTACACTTGAGCTGGATATCATATGTGGCTGAGAGAGTCAAATAAAAAGAAGGTAAGTAAGGAGGAGCAGATGGGTTCAGAGCCATGTGGAGGAGAGGAGAAAGAAGATACTTGATCAGAACGGATGGCTCAGAACACAAGCCAAGATTCATTCTAGCATACATTAGTGTGAATCATCTATGTTCTGTACATATGGTATAGTATATGTTCTTATCGTATCTAGTGTCTGAAGAACGTAACAGAATCAAGAAATCCAACACTAATGTATGCTAGAATGAATCTTAGGTTGTGTTCTGAGCCATTCGTTCCCATACTTGGCAATTAAGCCATTCGACTGGCGAGGCAGAAACTAAGTACATCCGGCCTATACCAGCGGATCCACCAATTACTGTACGATAGGCTCAACGACTCCAGTTACATCCGATTATTGGTGAGTACATGATTACATAGTAATTCTGTTAGTCTTGTGATACAGATTTTTACTCTCTCATGCTACCAACGTCACAACTTTTCCAGTGCTGCTCCCTCTAATGATGATGAACGCAAAAAACCAACGTCACAACTTTTATAATTTGAGTAAATTTATTTACCCTATATGAAAATTTTTGTTGTCAGAAAGATGGCTCCTAGGACTCGTCGAGGTGGTGCTGCTAGTCGAGGAAGGGGTCGAGGCAAGAAACCCTTGGAGGTCGACGCGGAGGAAGTCTCCGTCGTCAAACAAGTGCCGGTGACTGTTAAGGAGAAGGTGTTACCAAAGGTCGAGGTCAAGGAAGAACCGATGACCATAAGGGAAGAGATTGCTCCCAAGCTTGAAGTTAAGGAGGAGCCACCGTCAGAGAGTAGTAGCATTGGGACCGACCCTCCTGTCCCTACAGAAGACCTCAACCAGATTGAGCCTTCGTATGCAAAGTGGCTGATAGAATGGTACATGTCTCAACGTAACTATGATCCCTGGCTGTGAGGATTCATCGTCTGACTTGTGGTCTTTGTTGAGGCCAAAGTCGATATTCCTATGTATTTTGGAATATTTGTGGAAATTTTGAAATATTTGTGCTATGATCGAATTATAACGACGGATATTAGGTTACTCGTCCGGATAATTGATGTCTATTTTATATTAATTTGGTTTAGTCTATATGATTATTGGATAATTGGTGTGCATTAAATTCGTATGTGCATATTTGGTCTATGTAATTCTTGGATAATTGGTGTGCATTATATATTTGGTCTATGTGATTGTTGGATAATTGGTGTGCATTATATTTGTTTGGTTTATGCATATTTTTGCGAACAGGAAAAGCGCTGTAATTTTTTTT
Source organism: Iris pallida (assembly GCA_029216955.1). Taxonomy (NCBI): domain Eukaryota; kingdom Viridiplantae; phylum Streptophyta; class Magnoliopsida; order Asparagales; family Iridaceae; genus Iris; species Iris pallida. The sequence continues at coordinate 2,338,269 of JANAVB010043620.1, forward strand.
CAAAATATTCTCAGTTAGCGACGGACTTGCGACCGTTGTGCGACGGATATTACCAGTTTCCAACAACTTGTCGACGGCTAATCCGTCGCTATCTGGAGATTTGAAAATGTTTCCAGGTAGCGATGGCTGGTCGACGGAATATCCGTCGGCATAGCATATAATTCGACGGAATAGCGACGACCTATCCGTCGCCCTTTTTCTGGATATACCAAGAATTTCTAGAACATGGTCGACGGATAATCCGTCCCTATTCCGTCGACAGATATCGACGGAATAGCGACGATTTTTTCGTCGCCATGCTGCTAAAAATGACAAGAATTTCCAGAACCTGACCGACGGATTTTCTATCAGAAAACCGTCGCTAATCCGTCCTTTGTTATCGAAGGCATCGACGGATTAGCAACGGCATGATACACTCTGATACGCTATACGACAGGTTACCGACGGAACTTTACGACGCTATTGTCTACACAGTTCAGTACTTAATACTTGAAATGGATGATAGTCCGTCGGAAAGTCGTCGCTATTGCTTCGTATTGTTAAGTCGACAAAACGTCACTATTTCGTCACATGACGACTACGTAGCGACGGACAGTTATTAGCGATGAGTTGATTGCCGACGAATTTTTTTGGCCAAAACCCGTCAGTGATCGGTCGCTAATGGAAATTCCCGTCGGATTGGTGACGGATAGGGGCGTCGCTAAATCGATAAATTTTGGTAGTGATACGTGTCCGATACGGACACCAAATCAAACCTAGTTCCTACCAAACTTGGCCTATAGGTCCCTGGTACCTAGATGCATGCAACCATGAAGAGAAATCACAATATTAATAGGTTTAGAGGCATTTTACCTATTGAGTGAAAACTCAATGAAAAGCCTAGAATAGGGGGGTGTCCTCTTCACTTGAGGGTGCCAAATGCTTGTGTAACCTTGCTAGCTAGCTTCCCTTAGCATCCTCAACAGTAGGGGGTTTCAATGCAAGAAATTTGGCTCAATTTGGAGTTGATTTGGATATTTGGGGAGAAATTGGGGAAGAACACTAAAGGAGGCAATTAAAATGAATTAAAAATGATGCTAATGATTAATGGGTTGTATTTATAGAGGGTGGGAATGTGTGATGGCTGCCATTAGGTTAGGGTTAGGGTTTAGGATGAGTGGCTAAGGCTTCTCCAACAATTTCAAGCCAATCTAATGGCTCATAACTAAAGTAGCCTTCTTTAACTTTTAGTCTAAAATATCTCTCTAACAAATATCTAGATATTACCCTAATTTGATTACTTAATTGAAACCCTCTAACTTAGTCTCTAGGGTCATGACTAACATC
>JANAVB010043620.1:2342094-2447506 GCA_029216955.1 Iris pallida
CCCAGTCCCAAAATACGTAGGACCAAGTACGTAGACATGCCAGCTGTATTCATACGAAATACGTAGGTCTCGTATGAATACATAAGCTATAAAATGCAGTAATCCAAGACAAACTAAACCTCATCCACAATGAAAAGAAATATAATATAAAATCAACTCGAATATTTATGATACAATCGTTGGGCGGAGACAAAGTCCACTACCAACTATCCCAATGAAAGAAATGTACAATAAATCGAGCGATAAAAATGGCAAGACGAACCAAGCGCAATCGTCTTCGAAAGAATGGAGAAGACCACGGCCTTGGCTAGGATACCTGCGAAAGACATGAACACACACCTGGGAAAAAACCAGGTCCTCAGACGGACGTAGCAAGATACAGGAAGAACAAGCTAATATGAACTGTCAGAATAAAATTATATATAAATGACTATCCTAGACACAAATATGCAAAGGAGATTCTAACCGCCTAATGTGCAATTTAGAGGACAACTTTCATGCGCATGGGTGGAATTTTAGGCTATGTGTACGTAACTGGCATCCAGTCATCTGTATCCAGCCGTAACGTCCAAAACGTCAGAGGGTATCTGCAAATATATCGCCACAGTTCCATCCGGAGACTGTGGTTTACCTGTTTGGCTTTCCATACGCACTAGCGACTGTTCTCCCCCAATATTTCCCACACTGTTCAAGTCATGTCCATGGCTCGTCCAGTTTTGTAACTGCTTGAGTCTCTAAAACCCTAGTCATAGCAGTTACGATCAACTACCATCACACGACAATAAAGATTGCTAGTCAATAAGTCGTGCCCCTAGCACATGTCTCAAAACCGTGTAGTGTGAGTGTCACAGCCAAAGGAAGATATAAGGATATCCTCCAACAAGAAGGTAGTCCACTAACACTAAGTCAACATGCATAAAATAAAGTAACGACTAATAAAGTCGCTTGCACCCAAGTATGGCTTGGACGCGCAGTTTATAACAAAGGAAACTAACAATATGAAACAAAATAAATAATACAGAAAATAAATAATTTGACAGTAAATTAGCAAGGTATAATTTCCTGTTGCAACGCCTGGTGAGCTGTCTGGTGTGGTGCGATGGTCATAATGGCACAAAATCCGACTTCGATGGTACAACTATGCAAAGGGAATTCTGGTGATGGCAAGGACTGGCCCATTGGGTCCAAAATAGTCAATTTAGTTATGGTGGACATGTGGTAGTACATGATTGGCGAGGGAAATATGATAAAGGGTATTAGTCACGGTCAAAAGGGTAATCGAAGGAAAATTGGGAAAATATCATATATACGATTTAGATTAAAAAAATATTTATAATCTTTTGAAATTATACCTTATTATCCAAAATAGTGTTAGGTAAAAATACGTACAAAAATAATATACGAAAAATACTTGAAAACATGTAAATAATTTAACAAACAAATAAATAATTAGATTTTAAACTAAAAATATCTAGAAACACTATAAATATATGTAATTCCTAATTTTGACAAATAAATAATTTAACAAACAAATAAAACAATAACAATAATAGTAGTAATAATATTAACAATAATAACAATAGACTGTTGTTGACTTCCCAATTAATAAAATAATAATAATAATAATAATATAATAAAAAGATATTACTACTAATAATAACATAATAGTAAACAGAGTAGTTTATATATTTTTTACAAAAGATCAATTTGCTAAGGTACCTACATAAATACATACATACCTACAAATATCTTGAATAATAATACTAATAATAATAATAATAATAATAATAATAATAATAATTAAATTAACAAAACAATAGCAAGGGAAAAGGCTGTAATAATAATAATAATGATAATAATAATAATAATAATAATAAAACAAAAACAAATAAATAAATAAAAATAATATAATATAAAAAAACAACAAAACTCGACACTGTTCCTAAAAGAGGAGAGAGAGGGTGAGGAGAAAAGAAAGGGGAGCGGCAAAATTGAGAGGGAGCTCGGCCTCGGCTCCGGCTATGGCGCGGCGGAAGCGAGGGGAAGAGGGCGGCGACGGATCGGAGGCTACGGCGGAGACATCTTGGGGAAACCCTCTCCGGCACTAACAGTGGGGGAGCACAGCGGCGAGGAGGGCGGCGAGCGGCGGTCGCGGGGTTTGGCCGCCGCGGCAGTCGCGGTGGCGGTGGCGAGCAGCTGACTCCTCAGCGTGGAAGCGTGAGCTGGCGGAAGGAGATGATGGCAGCAGATCTCGGCGTTCGGTGGAGGACGCCGGCGGAGGAGGGGGGTTTCGAGAAGGGGTCGGTTGGTCGGTCGGTTCGAGCGGAGGACGACCCAGATCCGGTGGTGGCAAGCGGAGTCGCGGCTCTGGGAGGGGTAAGTCGGCGGTGGGTGGGGGAAGACGGCGGAGTGGGGTGGCGAACGGTGGAGTGCTGTGGCGGCTCCGACTCGACGGAGGGCGCGGCGGAGAAAAACACGCCCTTGGCGACGCCGGCCGACCAGATGGCGGCGGTCTCGGGACGGAGGGCCAGTTCCATCGAGGGACGGGGAAGGGCGCCACTGCGGTCAGCGTGGTCGAGGTTTTCGGATGGCAGCACCGCTCGGGAGGAGGCCGAGCAAGTCGCCGCGGCACGCGTGGAAGCACGGACGCGGTGGCTCCGGTGCGGCATACGACTGTGGCGTTCCGTGGCTGGACGGAAGGGAGTCACACGGTGGAAGATGCTGACGGCGTTGGCCGTCGCGGCGAATGTAAGTGCTGGTGGCGGTGGTGTTTTCCTCTTTCATTATTTTAGGGGTTTGGGCTGCTCGGCCAAATTGGCCGAGGGTGGTTTGGTTAGTCGGGAAAGTGGTGGTATGGCTTTGGCGGGGAGTCTGTCGTGGGTTGGTCGGGTGTGGGTGCGGTGGTGAATGGTGGTCAGGGAAGGATAGCGAGGGTGGTGAAAGGGATTTCTTGGTGTTGGTGGCCATGGTGGCCGGGTTCGGTATCGCGATCGGTGTCGGCAATGGTGATGGTGTTGACAGCGGATATGGGCAGGAGGTCATGGTGGGGTCTGTGGTCCAGGCGGGGTGCTGCGATAGAAGTGGGGACTAGGCTAGGCTAGGATTGGAGATGGTGTCGGGATTGTCGACACGAAAAGGATAATATATATGTACAAAGATAATATATTGGAGTAACTAGGTTGACACGGACACGATACACGTATATTTGTGGATGATGAATTGTAGAGACAAATAATATGGAGGAGTACCTGCCTATTTATAGGATGTGGGAATTCCCATTTGGATAGGATTAGGAGTAGTTTAAAAAACCCCGTTAGATAATTCTCTATTTTTTTCAAATCCAAATCCAAATATAAATCTCATTTAAATCTAATTAAATTATATCCTTATAGTTTAAAATCAATTTAAATAAATCAAATCTCAATTATATGTATTAATTTAATATATTTAAATAAATCTAAAGATTAAATCATAATTTAAATGGCCACAATAACTTCCATATATATTTTTCAAAATACCAATAATAATTTCGAAAATAACAAATATTTTTAAATATCTTCTTGAATAATAAAATATTAATATTAATAAATTTCGAAAATGGAATTATATATATAAATTCAAATTAATGTATCTCTATTTGCATAAAATAAACTTTAAGTAAAATATAAATAATTATTATATATATTATTTGAACTATATAAAAAATAGAAAAATGTTTTCTAAAAAAAATATGTACGCTCGCACATAATCGCACTCGTCGAGCATATTCGTAAAATAAAATTTCGTGCGCGACGTACAATACGACTGTGAGATGTACAATACAAAATATTAAATCAAAACCAAATTTAATAATAATACAAAAATAGTAGAAATTTAGGGGTTTTACATCCTACCCAACTTACAAGAATTTTGTCCTCGAAATTAAAAATGAGTAGGGGGTTGAGAGGGTACAAGGGTATATCGATACGGAACACGATCCTATCTTCAGGCGAGGCAAGGAGACGACGTTCAATGCAACACGCATTAGAAAATCACGAGTTTAAATAAATGCCAAAATAATCATGGATATGGTTATGGGTGTAAGTAAAAGATCAAAAGTTTTGGAAATGAAGGTAAAATAATTTGAGAACAAGGGCACATGGTCCCTTGGAAAAGATAGTCATCTAGGGTTAGGGGTATGACTAAGAAAATATTTCTAGTCATTCCTAAGTTTCAAACGATTAGATGTCAAGATAATAGTTTGAGGGCGAATAACTTGAGATGAGATTATAGTCACGTGGCTTGGTCGATGGGTAACTAGCTTAGAAATAGATGATGGGACAACTAAGGGTGATACTTTGGGTCTAACTATCAAGTACGAGTCTTCGTCTAAATAGGCGAAAGACGAAAACCAATATGAGTCCAAAGAAGTTGTTTTTGAATACCAATACGTGGTTCAAAGGCGAGCGAGTAATTCAAAAGAATTGCCAAGGCTGTTGTGGATGGGACTCTAGAGGACAAGTTTAGCTATGTCCCTATCCACGTGGAACAATAAATAAAAGTGAACCAAAGTGCACTTGGTTGATCAGACCATCATGCACCGGTTCTAATAAGACAATATACTAGTGAGTGGCCACTCCATAGCATGTGCCTTGATCAAGCTTGATAAGGAATTAGCTTGCAAATACTAGGCTATATTAGCATCATTAGTCTAGATAATAAAAATATAGGCACGTGAGATTTAGGTTGAAATAGAGTAGGATTAGTTCAAACTCCTTAAGACTCTAAGTTATATCCTATGTTGGTCTCTATATAGTCGTCCTATAGTCTCTTTTGTCCAAGTCTTTGGTTGACTATATGGGTTAGAGTCCTCTAAATTCTAGAATCTAAATAAGCTTACTAATATAGGTCACTAGGTCAAAGGGATTGCTAGGTCATTGTAGAAGCATGAAAAATATCAGAGTAATGGTCCATGCGGCTCTGGGAAGAAGCCCATGCGGCACATACAGGAGCTGCCTTATGCGATTCAAAGAAGACTCTCAGTCTCATGCGGCTCGGGAGTGTATGCGGTTCAGCAGGAATATACGGCCCGGTCGACGCTACATCCCCCCTTGGGATCCCTCCCTACAGCTGGCCATTTGAGTAAGTGGCCTCATTTAATGCTCTGATACGACTCGACGACCGTGACGGCTCTGACATAAAGTGTCATAATGGTTCTGCCATAATGACAGACTCTTTGGGAAAAGAAGAAAATCTCTGACCCGATCCGTCAGAAGTCCCAGGTTGCCACGTGGCAATCAGCCATATACGGCCCACCAAGAGTCCAGTCCCTGCAGCCCAACACAACGTTGTACATGCGGCTCCCTGAGAACTCATTCCCTGCGGCTCAAGGCAACGCTAGTTTATGCGGCTCGCAGAGACTATGCATATGCGGCTCATTGAGAGTTCACCACCTGTGGCTCAATAAAGCATTGTCCCGTGCGGCTCACGAGGAGTATCTCCCTGCGGTTCAAGTGTCGCCTATCCTATGCGGCTCTGGCAGGACCCACAATTAAAACACGTGGCATCGAATTAATTGAGGATCTAACCGAATCCCAACAAGTATATTTGACATCATCGTCATAATTACTAAGATCACGGCATATCATTTATCATCAAGCCAATGGGACACGTGGCGAGCAATCGGGCATTCGTATAATCAATTATGAAGATTTAAAGCAGTTAACATTAACTGCTCACAACATTCGGTGCTATCCGCATTAATGGCCTAGATTCATTGCAATCAGGATCAAGGGTTCAGATAGATTGAGAGAGCGCCGACATTCCAAACAATCATTAGCAAACCCTAATGATCATACCCCACCCTTATAAATAGCCAGCATTATTTCTCTGCAAAAAGAACCGGCAACAAAAAGAATAAAAAAATACAGAGCCAGAGAGAAAATACACAGAGAGAGAGAAGCCAGGAGAGCAACAGAGGAGCAAAAAAAGACTTTCTTCGTCAACGCCAACCATCTTCACACCAGGAGCCAAGACTGCATACCGATCGTCCAAGGAGTAAGGCAGGGCTGCCGTCGCCTTCCCGAGCCTCTATCGTCACCCCCCAGAATCTAAAATAAATAATTGTACTTAGATTGCTGTACCTAGGTTTTCGTCCCTAGGCTTTCTTTGTACAAGCGAGTTTGTATTGTGAGTCTAAGTTCAGTCCTCCGATAATTGTTCTATACTTTTACAATCAATGGCAAACACGATGGCAACTCTGCTGGGGACTAACTTCTCCACGGCTGAGGAGTTGGTGACGCAATCGGATGCAGCCAAGCTTGGCTCTACGCAACAAAAGATGGTCGTCCGCTTCGACCAACAAGCGTTTGAGGAGATGCTCTCCGAAGGAAGCGCTGGCCCGGTCCAGAAGCGCACCCACACGACAAAGGCTCGCAGAGAATGGAGGCCAAAATCATTTGCTCCTCCCCAAGCCCCCGACGGTGTACCCTCTGTTGCTCAAGACGGCGAGAAGGACTCTTCTGCGGCCCCACTTCAGACCGTAGACAACTCTGCTGTCCCCAAGTTTGGCAGAAGAAAACAATATAATACTAGACTTGCAGGGACAAAGAGGAACTCTACGCGAACTGAGCCGCATAGGGGTGCTAGCCGAGTAAAAAAGGCTCATGCGATCACATCCACTAGCCGCATGGACAAAGCCCATACGGCCACAGTCGCTAGCCGTATGAAGAAGAATTATGCGGTCACATCTGGCAACCGCATAGTTTATGCAGCTACGGTCGCCAATCACAGGGGTGAAACACATGAGGCTACAGGAGTCAGTCGCTTGCAGAAAACCCATACGGCCACTATTGCCAACCGTATGCGGCCAGCCTGCACGGTCGTGGCTCCTAGCCACCCAAAGACAACTCATCCGACAGCAGAAGACGACCGCATGCAGACAGCCTGCACGGAACCCAACTCTAGCAGCATAGCATCCGTTCCACGCTTCTCTCGATCGGTCTTCGACCGTCTCTCATACGGTCCCGACCCCGATGATTCTCTGTATGATAAGCCAGACTCTGTGGCATTCAACTTGGACTCCTCCTATTACGCACCCACGAGTGCTAAAGAGAGGAAGTCTGGGGCAGCACGGGCTCATCGAGCCCAGTCAGCTGTCCCAACCTCTGACTATCGGAGCGTCCCGTTGACTATCACACGGGCCTCGGATGGAAAGTTGTATACAACTGCTCAAGTCCAGCCCCCTGCGACAAACAGACAGAGTGGTTCCTCTGACCTGCGGGAAACGATCCTCTACAAACGCAAGGAAAGAGAAGGAGTGTCGGTGTGCAAAGAGTCCTCGCTTGGACATCGCTGTACCCAAATCATCGTCAATTGCTGCTGCAACAACGCGGCAATGACGGAAGCTCGACCATCCGTCTTCCAAAGGCAACAGCACCCGAACTCAAAAGATGAGGCACCTCATGTTGTCTCCTGCAATTCTGCTCAATAAGTTCCCGCCGAAGAGAGAAGAAAGAAAATGAGCATCTCCAGTCCGAAGATATCAACCACTACAACTAAGAAACTGTCGTCTAAACGGTTGTCCTCCACTGGTGTATTCCAACACACCCGTTCAAGGACGAAATTTATCGCGATGGGAAATTCATCATCCACATCGCTGGGGGTTGAAGGAGCTGGGGGTAGCACTCCTCCGAAGATCCGCAACAATCCGATGTTCCAAGGAACCGAGTCCGCACAAACAACTCTTCCATCAGGAGCAACGGACGCTGATGCCCCCGAGGACATCCGTAACTCTCAAGACAAGGCAAGCTCTGAAGCTGGGGATACCATTCCCTCCGAGTCCAAGCCCGAAGAGAACATTCCCACCTATCCCGATGACTTCTCGGTGCATGGGTACGACTCAGAGGGCACATCCTCCACCGTTTCTTCCATCACTCCTCACGTAAGAACGGTGTTCATGACGGACAGCGATCAAGGTGGTTCCAGTGATTGCCAGCGCATCGACAGTCTCGAAGCCATATTACTTGCTTTGGTCAAGTCTGTAGACGAGATTAAAGCGGCTCTGCCTACTCTACAAGGAGGAGCGCCTGGTCAAACAAACACGGGCCCCGCGGTCAATATAGATTCGAACTCAGCGGCACCAAACCCGGGCAATAATCCTTCCGAAATAACAGCCTCCGCCGCGACAGATGAGACCCGAGAAGTAAGAAGAGAGGTCCAGGAGCTCCGTGCCATGTTTCATGCCCGAGAAAATGCTCAAGATCTCTAGAATACGGCAACCATACCCTGCTGAGTGAAGGGATGTTCCATTCCCACGAAGATATAAGCCGTTCAACATCAACCCGTTTGATGGCAAAACCTCAGCAAGTCGGTACATCACTTACTTTGAGGTCACCACCGACCATCTGCCCCATGAAGATGCGATCCTCACACGGTTATTCATTGGAGCATTAGAAGGAGTCGCCTTTGATTGGTACCGCAATCTACTGGACAACTGCATCCATTCCTTCGCCGGCTTCAAGCGCATGTTCTTGGAACGGTTCTATGAAGTAGGACAAGACGTCACTATGTCCACTCTCATGGACGTCATCCAAGGGGAGAAGGAGTTAACAAGGAACTACATTGAGCGGTTCCGCCAGACCGCCATGAAGCTGCCTTCCGAAAATCCGAATTCTTCTTTGATTAAAATCTGCCAAAAGAGACTGCTTCCAACAATCAGTCTCTGGATGGGCGAGAGTCAATTCAAAGATTGGAAGGCGTTCATCATCAGCGCCACAAGCGCTGAAGAATGACTGAAGAAGGCCCGCCAACTGGGGTTACACATCTCAGAAGGAGAAAACAAGGGCAAGCGTCTCAACAACGATAATGGGGGTAACCCCTCCAACAATCGGGACAGCAAGGGAAAACAGGCTATGGTGGCCGACACGGCCCAGAAGCCCGAGCCACAGCCAGCAGACAAGCAATGGCCTCAAATCACTTACTCTTTCGAAGACGGCCACGTCAAGCCTATCTTAGACATGCTCATACAAGTAGGTAGAATTCAGCTTCCCCCACCAAGATGGGAGCCTCGGCCGGCTGATTTGGAGAACCCGAAGTTCTGCCATTACTACCGTTATGTACACCACGCTACACATGACTGCTACCAATTAAAACGGTACATCCAAAGCCTCATCGATTCGAACGCTCTGGCCATCGACTTCGAAGAGGTAACCGTAGCAGCCAATATAGTGCCCGTACAATTCGGCGACTTCCCTCCGACGGAGACTCAAGACGGGGTAATCCCCGTCCCTCTCGCGACAATGGAGATTACCAATCTTCCTCTGCCTCGAGAACAAGCTGCTGGTCTAGTACCTCTCACCACCTCGCGAAGAGAGGTCATGTGGGTCCATCCAGACTTGGTGTCAGAAGTGACTCGGCCCACACCATCTCCCACCAACAAAAAGAGTAGAAAAATCAAGACCTGCCACACAATTTCAGCAGACAACGAGGAAGCTACAGCCGTCGTCACGCGGTCCAGAGCGCAATCCCAACCCGTGGTTGACAGTCCAGCCGAAAATCACCAACCCACTACAACTGATGCTCTGGGACCGGCTCAGCCTTCGACGACCGATAAGCCTAGGCCGAAGGAGACTCGCTTCGACAAATCTCTCCGAAAGGATGCAGCCCAAGGGCTAGAGAGGCCCTACAACTTTGACATCTTAGCACAATTGGCTAACACTCCGGCCAAATTGTCATTATACGAACTCCTGAGGCTCTCCAAGGACGTTCGTATTGCATTGAGCGAAGCACTCCAAAATGTCGATGCCTATCTCGCTCAATCTAATCTCACTGGAGAGGACTCACCCATGGATCTCCAAGATAGTGCCTGCACGGGAGCAATGCCCAACATCGTCTTCACTCCGCAGGACATGCTCATCAAAACCAACCTACATGATCGCCCGCTATACTACACGGGATACATCGGCGACGTGAAGGTGGATCAAATGCACATTGATCTGGCTCTTCCATAAGCATCATCCCGAAAGGTCTGCTACATCATCTCCGTATCCCAATGCATCGCCTAACACCTACAAGCACCGCCATCAGCGGTTTCAATTCGGGCAGGAGCTACCCTATCGGGAAGATTCGTCTGAAGTGTCAGATTGGCGATCTCCAATCCGAGGTCACCTGCTACGTCATAGATGCAGACACTTCTTACAACATCCTCTTGGGGCGCCCATGGATACACGATTATATGATCGTACCTTCCACGCTACACCAGTGCTTCAAATATGTCGACAAACACGGCTTTGTGAAGACAGAGTTTGCTGATATCGATCCTTTCAAAGGGGTCGAATCTACTACTCAGACTCCTGTTTATACGAAAAGTCGAAGAGGCACCTGGATGAAGGAGACGCACAAGCTCATACTAAGACAGCCACGGGATCAGAAGGACCCCTGACAATCCACCTCCAAGCTCACAAACCGGGCAAGTCTGCACCCCTCACCGCCACTCTGCGGAAGGACGCGATCAGCCTCTCGGCGCAAGAGGAGCAGATGATAATCCGGCTGCCTAGATCCAGCCAAGTGCCGAGACCCACAACGGAGCCACTAACTATCAGGTTACCAAGAGTCAGTCAACCACAAACAGAGAAGATCAACCCCTCGGACAGGCCACTGACAATACGCCTTCCCAAGAAAGGTTGTCGCTTCGATGCAAGGTCTGACACTTCCAGCGAACCAGCCACTCCTCGCTCCATATCGAATGCCAAACTGGGGGTCGCCAGTCTGCCAACGACTCCACGCTCTGCTCCATCAACTAGACCATTGACGATCAAGCTTCCTAGGTCGTCCTTTCAGTCTTCGTTCACACAGGGAGTAGCCGAAGAGGAACCGGAGCTAGCCAAGTATGTGGCCGTCCACACTAATGTCCCCTCCGCTGATGATGTAATCCCCTTAGAAAAGATACCTTACTTCATCAATAAAGGGTTATTTTTGAACTACACCGAGCTCAATAAGCTATGTACGATGTATGCTATGGAACACGGTATAGGCGCTCACCTACACACACAGGTGACAAATGTGTACACCGTAATCCAGCTTACTCCAGTAGAAGATGCTTACCGGATACATGAGGGAGGAGATCATCCAACCATCTTCGGCCGGACGAACAACCCTCATCCCCGCACCATAGAAGAAGTCGACCTCGGGTCAGATGCCGGGAGACTTCCTCTGTATCTCTATAGCCCTCAATCCAAATATCTCATGCAGAAACAGGGGTATGATCTGGAGACTACGCCAGGATTGAACTATGGCACTGGGCGACGATTACCTTTGAAGCCGCCAGTCCCGGCGGGTAAACCACGGAACTACTATAACAAAACCCGATGCGGGTTGGGGTATGTAATGCCTACTACGACCTCGAAAAGTTCAGATAAAGAATACGACTGGCAGTCACATTCAACCGGATCACCAACTTCCGACTCAGATACCAGCATCGGAGATGTGTTCAGACAAGTCATGTCAGTCAACATGACGTTCGCCGACGCTTACGAGGAAGACGAAGACATCCCCGAAATCCTCGAACTAAAGCCATGGGCCCAGCAATTAGACGCGCAATGGGAAAAGCGGTTCAAACTGAGAGAACCTCCTACTGAAGATGAGGTCATACAAGTGGATCTCGGCAGCGAATCTTCTCCAAAACCGATCTTCATCAGTGAAAGCCCAACCGACGAAGAACGGGAGTCGCTGTTAGAACTTGTCAGAGAGTACATTGATGTGTTCACCTGGAGCTATGAAGACATGCCAGGGTTAAATCCTGACATCGCTCTTCATAAACTCAATATTCGGCCAGATGCGAAGCCAGTCAAACAACAACAGCGACGCTTCCGCCCAGGCATTATAGACGCGATCGAAGCTGAAGTCAACAAACTGATAGCCAGCGGCTTCATTCGTGAGGAGCAACATCCCGATTGGGTCGCCAATATAGTACCCGTCCTCAAGAAGAATGGGAAAATTCGAATCTGCATCGACTTCCGTAACCTGAACGAGGCATGTCCCAAAGATGAATTCCCCCTTCCTATCACAGACATCATGATCGACAATACCTGCGGCTTTGAACGCATGTCATTCATGGATGGCTTCTCGGGATACAACCAAATCAAGATGTCTCCCGACGACGAAAAGCATACATCATTCCGAACACCGATTGGTACGTACTGCTACACAGTCATGCCTTTCGGTTTAAAGAATGCTGGCGCCACATATCAAAGAGCTATGAGCATCATCTTCAGAGACCACTTACGCAAGACGGTGGAGTGCTATGTTGATGATATAGCCGTCAAGAGCCGTAGCAAAGGAGACCATCTACAGGATCTAAGGACGGTATTCGACCTAATGTGGATACACAATTTGAAGATGAACCCTACGAAGTCCTTCCTGTGCGTATCCAGCGGGAAATTCTTAGGCTTCATCATTACTGCAAAGGGTATCCATGTACACCCCGAGAAGACAAAAGCAATCATGGAGATGGGTCCTCCGAGAAATCTCCGTGAACTCAAAGGCCTTCAGGGAAGGCTAGCTTACATCAGAAGGTTCATTTCCAACCTCTCCGGGCGATGCCGATCATTTATGCACCTCATGAAGAAAGGAGTCTCATTCGTATGGGACGAAGAATGCCAGCGTGCTTTCGATAGTATCAAAGAATATCTGTCAAATCCTCCGGTCTTGGTAGCCCCAGTCCCTGGAAAACTATTTCTGCTCTATGTACGAGCAATGGAACACTCCCTCGGTGCTCTGCTGGCACAGAATAACGATGCAGGCCATGAACAGGCCATATATTACCTCAGCCGAATGATGATTGGACCAGAGCACCGATACACCGCTGTAGAGAAGGAATGCCTCGCCCTGGTGTTCACTATTCAGAAAATGCGACACTATGTCACCGGACAAACGATATATGTGGTCTCACGAGTCAACCCTCGAAGGGTCCTCATGACTAAACCAGGGGCACTCAGCTCTCGACTCGCTACATGGGCAATATTGATGTCCCCTTATCATATGATCTTCGTCCCCCAAAAGACAGTCAAAGGTCAAGCCCTGGCAGATTTCTTGGCAGCCCACCCAGGCTCGGAGTCTTCCAGGATATACGAAGAGATTCCAGATGAGGTCACCGACTCGCACACAACCTCTCGCGAGAATATATGGCGAATGTTCTTCGACGACGCTTCAAGGACCGGACCTAAAGGCAATATAGTTGTCGGAGTCGGGGTAGTGCTAATCTCTCCTTCCGGATTGGTGATTAACCGCGCTTATTCCCTCACTGAACCTTGTTCTAACAATGTGGCCGAGTACAACGCTCTGGTCATTGGCCTCCAACTTGCAAGAGAGCTGGGGGTAGAATACCTTGAAGCGTACGGCGATTCCCAACTAATCGTCAATCAGATCCGGGGTTCGTACGAGGTACGCCATGAAGACATGATCCCTTATCATCAAATAGCGATCAATATCATCTCGGCATTTGAGGGGTTCTTCATCGAGCACGTCCCCAGACTCCGAAATATTGAAGCCGATGCCCTAGCTGGTCTCGCCGCTTCCCTAGCAGTTCCGAATTATGATCGACAATCAGTGGAAGTGATAGGCCATGAACTGGTCTGCCCCAAAAATAATGTGTAATTCGTCGCAAGTTATTCTGCACAGACGATCGATGATACCCCAGATTGGAGACAACCATTCATCGACTTCATCATCTACGACATCCTGCCTGAGAACCCAAAGGAAGCCACTTCCATCAGAAGGCGTTCTCTCAGATTCTTCTACGATACAGAGACGAAAATGCTGTATCGCCGCTCCTACGACGGATTACTACTTCGGTGTCTGTCAAACGCAGAAGCCAAAGAAGCCGTACGAGAAGCCCATGACGGTGTCTGCGGGGCCCACCAGCCCGGCCCGAAACTACAAGACCGCTTTCGCCGAATGGGCTACTATTGGCCCACAATGGTGGCAGACGCGATAGATTAGGCTAGAAAGTGCAAAGCTTGCCAAGTCCACGCGGATTTCATCCACCAACCATCCGAATTTTTATATCCGACAGTGGCGTCCTGGCCATTCGAAGCATGGAGAATGGATATTATTGGTCCAATCACCCCACCTTCCTCTCGAGGACATCGCTTCATACTTGCGATCACTGATTACTTCTCCAAATGGGCGGAAGCTGTCCCACTCGCAGAAGTCAAGACTTCAAACGTGATCAGCTTCCTTAAACACCACGTCATCTACCGCTTTGGACTGCCCCGAAGGATCATCCATGATAATGGTCCGCAGTTTGCAAGCCACGCATTCTATCGGTTTTGCGATAAGCACCGTATTCAGAATATCGCCTCGATGCCGTACAACCCGGCAGCAAATGGGTTAGCAGAGGCGTTCAACAAAACAATCATCAAACTGCTCAAGAAGTTCGTCTCCTCCAACAAGCGCGACTGGAACGAGAAGCTCGGTGAGTGCTTATGGGCTTATCGCACCACGGTCCGAACAGCCACCGGAAATACGCCATTCTCCCTGGTATACGGGAGTGAGGCAGTCCTCCCCTTGGAGACACAGATCCCCTCACTACGTGTCGCCTTCACCCATCAATTGACAACCGATGATAACTACCGACGTCGACTGCAAGAGTTAGAGGCCTTAGATGAAAAGCGCCTCCTAGCTCAGCAAAGGATCGAGCTATACCAAGCACGCATCTCAGGAGCCTTCAACAAGAAGGTCAAAATCAGAACATTCCAGGTAGGCAATCTCGTCTTGGCAGTCCGGAGGCCAATGGTCATGACTCACAAGACCGCCGGCAAATTCCAGCCAAAGTGGGAGGGCCCATTTATCATTGAGACGGTATTCTCCAACGGTGCTTACCGCCTTGCAAAGCAAAACGGAGACTTGCTCATGCTGTCCGTCAACGGCAAGTTCCTGAAGAAATATTATGTCTAAACGACATTCGCTACAAAGTCTTTGAGTCATGTACCCGCTGGTACCACTGAACTCACACCCTCAGCATTTCAGATTATCGAGTCATGTACCGGCTGGTGCCACTGAACTCACACCCACAATATTTCAAGATTATCGAGTCATATACCTGCTGGTACCCCTGAACTCACCCCCACAACTCCTTCAGATTATCGAGTCATGTACCTGCTGGTGCCGCTGGACTCCTGCTTTCTCAATATGTTAATTTACCAAGTTATGTACCCGCTGGTGCCTCTGAACTCATATTCCGGTCACTCTTTCAGATAGTAAGTCACGTATGATTATACCTCTGAACTTGCTTCCCGGAAGAGATCCTCCCTCATGATCCAATACCCGCACTCCTAGTGCACAAAAAGGGTAATCGATCCACAAATTTCCGAAAACGGACATGTCCTCATTACCTCTGAGTCGTTCTCACTTCTACCAAAAACAAACCGCCCCCCACATAGAACTTCCACGTTCTCCTACCTCTGAGTCGTTCTATGTACCCTCTCTTCATTGAGCCCACTCCTGCCATGTCATCATTACCTCTGAGTGGGAAGGCTCCGTCGAAGAAACCTTCATGCTTGCCATGTCCACATTACCTCTGAGCAAGTATGTCGGTCTCCTTTTCGACCTATTATCTGTACCCACAACCGGAGTACGACAAGGATAATAGGTCCACAAATGTCCGCTGTTGACTACGAATATCTTCCGTGAAACCTCCCCTGCCATGTCCTCATTACCTCTGAGCAGGAAGGTTCCACGGTAAAACCTTCATGCTTGCCATGTCCTCATGACCTCTGAGCAAATATGTTGGTTTTCCTTTCACCCTATTATCTATATCCCGAACCAAGGTACGCTAAGGATAATAGGTCCACAAATATTCCTTTGCTAAGCTTCTTAGCATAAATCCACTACCCCACCATGCCCCGGAAGCCCAGCTGCTCTACGACATTCCTTTTTTTTTAAGCACCGAGAACATCCATGACCACTTTGCCGCAGCTGTTCCGGACATCCTGTCCAAACTTGTTATCCGTACCTAAAACCTAGGTACGCCTAGGATAACAGGTCCACAAATAAATCCCCCAGCAAGTCCAAATTCCACAGACGCCACAAATACAAGAAAGAGATGATGAGTTAAAACAGGCTCATTTATTCAAAATTCAACGTACTACATTATTTGGGGATCACATCCCTTACAAGAAAAAAAAGAGAAGCAAAAGAAAACAGAAAGCTGATCACTGCTCTGGGGCACATAACGCCCTGAGACGGTCTGTCAGCAAAACAACCGACCGCTCAAACCTCTGGGAAGCTCGACGCTCTACCTCGCGGGTCAGCACCGCCTCATCCTCCAGATGAGCGTGAGCCTGCCAGTTATCCTCAAACTTCTTAAAAGCCCGCTCCAGGCTATCGGAAGATCGGGAAACCTTCTCGGCCTCCCCAACGATCGAATCCTGCTCCGCCTGAGCAGCCTCCAGCTCTGACTCTAAGAAGGCCAATTGCCTCTGGAGTTTAAGAATCCGCTCCTTCGTATCAGCAATTCCGCGAGAAGCGGACTCTTTCCGAGCACGGCAAGCCTGACTCCTACGACCCAGCTGGTCATACGAAGCGGAGAACTTATCAAGGTCCCCCCGTACAACTGGCCCAGCAGTATCTCGGGCTAGCTTAATCCTATCCCGAGCAGCAATGAGGAAGCCACGCTCCCGCTCAATCGCAGCAGGCAAGCCCGCCTGTCGTATTGCGAGTAGTTGGGTCACAAGCTGATCAGCTTCTGTCAGCTTAGGTTCCAGCAGTACAGCCAATCCTACCCCGCCAGGAAGGGACTTCAGGGTTGCAATTTGACCCCGAGCGCACCGAAAAGATAGAGAAAATGGGGTCCCCCGTCCTATGGCAGCGTCTACGCCCCTATTTAAATGACGATAGAAGCTATCGACCACGTCCTGCGTCGCCTCGTTCAGAGTCTCCGTAGAGGCCGGTGTCAACGGGAGCGTGGCTGGCAGCACCGAAGAAGACGCAACAGAATCCGCCGCTCCTGCTACGAGAGAAACCAGCTCCGTACGAAAGGACGCTTGAACAGCGGCCAACTCCTCTTCGGCAGCCTGTAAAATTTGAATACTCGGCAAGCTCGAGAGGTCGGTCTCCGGAGCCGTATAATCTGCAGAGGATGAGGCGGAGACCATCACCAACTCCATTTCCGTCGGCCTAGAGCTGGCAGGAGGCTCCTCAACATGGGATGACAAAGAAAGGGGAACGCTCCTTTCTACCGTATCACGGCAGGCCAAGCCTTCCCCAAGAACATCCACGGTGGAAAGTAAAGGGTCAGGACCTGCAGGGCCAAGGCAACCATGAATCGATTTGACCCGGAGGATATATTGGTAGAGCAAATAAGCCCCCTCAATAGTCAATATCTGGCTTATCTTACCAGTTGAGGAGTGTGGAGGCCGAGGTTCGCTTGCAGCCACCGCAGTCTCTTTACCAACAGCTTCCGAGTCAGGTATAACAGACTCCTCCCCCCTTGCGTCCTCGGGAGGGGATGCACCGAGATCAATGGCACCTTGTTGAAGATCAGCGGTCTCGGAGACGGGTCCGAGGGAACCTTCGTCACCCCGGGCTGAGACCTCAGCAACCTCGAAGCTTCCAGCCGCCGCCGAGAAAGCCCCCGCAGAAAGGACCGCAGCACACATGTCGCTAATCAAAGCAGCAAGGGCCGGATCAGCTTCAGGGGTGGTAGACGATTCAGGAGAGGTCGGTTCATCGGACGCCTACAAAGAAAAGTGATTAAGTCATATCCCCAAGAGAAAAGAAAACTACAACAAAGAGATGGCTACGACTTGGTCTTACCTCCGGAATAGCGTCTGTATCTTCACCCTTCTCGGTAATAAGTAATCCGCGAGACCTAATGGCAGCTCTCTTCACGGAAAAGGTTGCTCTACCGTCAGAAGACTCGTGTCTGACTCGTTTACGCGAGGAACCTGGCACAGCCGAAGGCTGTTCTTCTCTCACTACTTCCTTTTGTGCAGTAATCAACGGATCTTTCGCCAGTTCATCGGGTGTGGGAAGCGGTTGATCCGTTACTTCTTCACCCCCACCAGAAAGGGAGTCTTCGCTATCATGATCATCCTCCTCCTCAGCCGACCCGGAAGGTTCTGATTCAGGGAGGGGAATCTGGAGCGCCAGTTGCTTTCTAGCCTTGGCCCCTTGGGCTTCTCCTCTAAACCGGTACCCATAATGAAACTAGTACTCGGATCGAAGTTGACAGGAGGCTTGTTCGCCATAACGTGATACAAAGCAGCCACGTACAAAATTTCCCTCGGTGCCTTAGCATCAGGAACCGAGAAGCTGGCCCGAGTATGTTAAGCGTCATAATAATTCCACGCTCGGATGCCATCAAGAACGCTGCCTTTAAAACCCAAACAAGGGTTAGGACAATCAAGGAACAACTGGCTATAACCAAATTGGCGGGAAAACCTACTAGGTAGGTAAGGCTCCAAGTACACACTATCTCGGTTGCGATAAACCAGATGTACGGGACGGATATTGCGCAACCAAGCAAGCATATCCGGAGATAGAAAGTGAGAAGGCCCGGTACCGTCAAGATGTACCTTCCTCACGTCCTCATCAGAAAAGGAAGGAACAGACACAAAGAAGTCACACCCATCCACCCTCGCTAGTGCCCTTCGACAAGCTGGCATAGTGGTGTATTCCCAAGACCGGTAATGGCATTTGAAGAGGAAAGCGTCTTCATCGGTAGCATCTTCCGCTATCCCGGGACCCATCAAAGACCTGTAGTGCATCGCCAACCACCCTATCAAGTAGTGGAAAGGCAGTTCTACGCGCTCAAAATCTAAAGTCTTTTTGCGAGCAATAACCTTGGACGAGAATGTTCGAAGACCATGGTGTATGCTGCACACCATAGCAGGAAGGAGGGCCAGTCTAACTCCGAATACGAGTTTAACGGCAGGGAGGATGAAATGACGACCAATCCTCTCGATAGAACCCGCTCCTCCCGAGACTACGCAGTTCCGTAGCCATATTATTAAAAATCCAGCCAGAAGCGCCTTCTCTGACATTTGTACGGTCCCGTAGTGAAAATAACTAAAAGAGTCAGCTTGACTCCTGAATATATCGCTCTTGGATCGCGACTTCTTGACACTCGACATCAGATCCCTTACCTCTGCATGCGTTCGAGGGGCTCGAGGATTAACTTCGCCAGAAGGATCAACTCTAAAAAGATAATTAATCCAGGATGTGGTATGGGGAGCGGTCCCCTCAGAGCTATCCATCATTTTTATAGCCATCTGATGACAAGCACTATGGTGGCACAACAACTTCCGATACATCGCAACAGAACCTGGGAGTTGCCTGTCCAAGGCCTCGAACTCCTCATTCGACGGGGTATACACCTCGAAAGGCTCATTACCCCACGGAAGTTTAGAGACAGTATACATCTCGTGAAGAGCGAGCCCCAGCTTCCCTGCTGGCGCAAAGAACGTCCCCGTTTGCCGGCTATACGTCTCCAAGAGCGCTACGAACAGTGGTTTATTAAGGGGAAGTCCGTGACAAGTACCCCGAATGGCATGGTAAAGCCCCACCTCCCGCAGGAATGCTCCATAGGTCTGCAGAACCCAAGTGGTCAACTGGACCCAGGTAGAAGTACGGTTTATCCAGTTCGGCAATGCTATCCTGCCAACGGGATAGGATTTCTTACGAACAAGCTGATTCAAGAAGGTATCAGCTTGAGCGAATGAGAAGTTGGGACCGTATACATTCATGAAGGAGCCCGGGGCCAAACCCATCATGTACCGGAGGACGGAATCCCTACCTGCGTACGCCGACCGCATGTTCGAAATATAATGGATGTTGCCCATCAACATCCCTAACTGAGTAGGAGTCAAATTACACACCATCTTTCTGTCCAACAACACCCTGTTGAACCACGACAGGGGATAATGACGTTCCATGAGAGGAATATGGATCGCCACCCCCATCCAAAGAAAAATCCCAGTTCTCGAAAATCTCTAAAACTCGGGGATTCTTGATAATTAAGGCATCACCAAAAAGGAACAAAGGCTTCAGGTATTTTCCATCCAGCTTCCCAATATTCATCATGGAACGGAGGTAATAGAGGGTCTGATTCGCAATGGCCTTCAACCTCTCCGAAGGCTCATCAGTAGGGAATTGATTCAACACATGCTTAATTAAGTCGTCAAGACGCACGCCCAGGGCGAATTGATTTGAACCCACTATAAGCTCCCCAGCAGGATTTACGGGCAGACTCACTGGAGAAAGACAAAAGAAACGAGGTTAGAAGATAGGCAAAGAAAACAGAAGCATTGGAAAGATCATTTGAGTCTATGCGGCTCGGGTCGTCACAGCCTCATGCGGCTCAACATTAGATACGTCCATGCGGTTCTGTGCACCGTAGCCGCATGCGCCTCCGAATTAGCCGAGTCCATGCAACTCAAATTCAGACGAGCTTATAGACTCATGCGGTTTAAGTTAAGCACGACTACGAAGCCAGACTCACGCGAGCTGACGCGGATACAAGCAAGCAAGCTTATACGGTTCAAAAGTGAGTGACGCTTATGCGGCCCAAATCGAAAACACATATGCGGCTCAGATCGAGTATAACAAGCTCATGCGACCCCACGGGGGGAAGTGCTTATGCGGTCATACATACGGCTTGTGCATAAAGTATACAGCAGAGCCATGGCAACAGTTAGGGTTTTCAGACGACCCTTACCAGCAATAGGCGGGTGGACGTCAGGGTGAAAAGTAGGCGCGCCAGTCGGCGGAGGAGCCGCCACGTTCGTCGCTGTAGTCGATGAAGACGCGGCCTTCTTGCCCTTCGCTGCCGCAGAAGATGATGCGGCCTTCTTGCCCGTAGCAGCAGCAGCCTTCTTGGGAGCCATTGTCGATCGATGAAGGAAGAAGACGAAGAGCAAAGTCGGCAACAGGGAATTTGAGCAAAGAGAGAAGGTAAAGAAACCCAAGGGGACTAAAAGACTCTTATTTATAGGCAAAAAAAGACCCATAAAACGAACAAACGTCTCGGATGACGCCTCGGATTATGCGCTGCTTCAAAAGATAAAGGCAAAAATGCTTCGGTCAAGGCATAACCGACCCTTGGGATCCTCCCCCAAAAGACGGCGTTAATTCAAAAACGAATCAAGAGCATTTAATGAAGATTTGCACACGTAGTCAGGACACGTGGCAAAGAGCCCATACGGCCAGATGAGTCTATGCGGCTGAGACACTTATGCGGCATGAACGGGGCCATGCTTCTTATTCAAAGTGTTTCAATTTTGCAAAATTGAAAACTTTGAAGGGGGTCCTGTAGAAGCATGGAAAATATCAGAGTAATAGTCCATGCGGCTCTGGGAAGAAGCCCATGTGGCTCATACAGGAGCTGCCTTATGCGATTCAAAGAAGACTCTCAGTCTCATGCGGCTCGGGATTGTATGCGGTTCAGCAGGAATATACGGCCCGGTCGACGCCACATCCCCCCTTGGGATCCCTCCCTACAGCTGGCCATTTGAGTAAGTGGCCTCATTTAATGCTCTGACACGACTCGACGACCGTGACGGCTCTGACATAAAGTGTCATAATGGTTCTGCCATAATGACAGACTCTTCGGGAAAAGAAGAAAATCTCTGACCCGATCCGTCATAAGTCCCAGGTTGCCACGTGGCAATCAGCCATATGCGGACCACCAAGAGTCCAGTCCCTGCGGCCCAACACAACGTTGTACATGCGGCTCCCTGAGAACTCATTCCCTGCGGCTCAAGGCAACGCTAGTTTATGCGGCTCGCAGAGACTATGCATATGCGGCTCATTGAGAGTTCATCACCTGCGGCTCAATAAAGCATTGTCCTATGCGGCTCACGAGGAGTATCTTCCTGCGGTTCAAGTGTCGCCCATCCTATGCGGCTCTGGCAGGACCCATAATTAAAACACGTGGCATCGAATCAATCGAGGATCTAACCGAATCCCAACAAGTATATTTGACATTATCGTCATAATTACTAAGATCAGGGCATATCATTTATCATCAAGCCAATGGGACACGTGGCGAGCAATCGGGCATTAGTATAATCAATTATGAAGATTTAAAGCAGTTAACATTAACTGCTCACAAGATTCGGTGCTATCCGTATTAATGGCCTAGATTCATTGCAATAAGGATCAAGGGTTCAGATAGATTGAGGGAGCGCCGACATTCCAAACAATCATTAGCAAAACCTAATGATCATACCCCACCCTTATAAATAGCCAGCATCATTTCTCTGCAAAAAGAACCGGCAACAAAAAGAATAAGAAAATACAGAGCCAGAGAGAAAATACACAGAGAGAGAGAGAAGCCAGGAGAGCAACAGAGGAGCAAAAAGAGCCTTTCTTCGTCAACGCCAACCATCTTCACACCAGGAGCCAAGGCTACATACCGATCGTCCAAGGAGTAAGGCAGGGCTGCCGTCGCCTTCCCGAGCCTCTATCGTCACCCTCCAGAATCTAAAATAAATAATTGTACTTAGATTGTTGTACCTAGGTTTTCGTCCCTAGGCTTTCTTTGTACAAGCGAGTTTGTATTGTGAGTCTAAGTTCAGTCCTCCGATAATTGTTCTGTACTTTTACAATCAATGGCAAACAGTCATAAAGCATTCTACCCAACTTACAAGAGTTAAACTAGTAGGGTGATGGAACAATGGGTCATGTCCATCTAGCATGGGTTACCCTATTAATCTCTATCAACCACGAAAGAAGGGCACGAATCACGATAGAAGGGATCAAGCAAGATGCAACTCGAGGAGAAGGCGGTCAAGTATGTGGATGAGATCCTAGACTCTAATCCTATATGCAGGCTTGCTTGGTACGGTAAAGTAACCAAACAATTTATCTTGACCTGCATGGGCCACCACAAAAATATATAAAGCCCCAGTCCCAAAATACGTAGGACCAAGTACGTAGACATGCCAGCTGTATTCATACGAAATACGTAGGTCTCGTATGAATACATAAGCTGTAAAATGCAGTAATCCAAGACAAACTAAACCTCATCCATAATAAAAAGACATATAATATAAAATCAACTCGAATATTTATGATACAATCGTTGGGCGGAGATAAAGTCCACTACCAACTATCCCAATGAAAGAAATGTACAATAAATCGAGCGATAAAAATGGCAAGACGAACCAAGCGCAATCGTCTTCGAAAGAATGGAGAAGACCACGGCCTTAGCTAGGATACCTGCGAAAGACATGAACACACACCTGGGGAAAAACCAGGTCCTCAGACGGACGTAGCAAGATACAGGAAGAACAAGCTAATATGAACTGTCAGAATAAAATTATATATAAATGACTATCCTAGACACAAATATGCAAAGGAGATTCTAACCGCCTAATGTGCAATTTAGAGGACAACTTTCGTGCGCATGGGTGAGATTTTAGGCTATGTGTACGTAACTGGCATCCAGTCATCTGTATCCGGCCGTAACGTCCAAAATGTCAGAGGGTATCTGCAAATATATCGCCACAATTCCATCCGGAGGCTATGGTTTACCTGTTTGGCTTCCCATACGCACTAGCGACTGTCCTCCTCCAATATTTCCCACACTATTCAAGTCATGTCCATGGCTCGTCCAGTTTTGTAACTGCTTGAGTCTCTAAAACCCTAGTCATAGTAGTTACGATCAACTACCGTCATACGACAATAAAGATAGCTAGTCAATAAGTCGTGCCCCTAGCACATGTCTCAAAACCGTGTAGTGTGAGTGTCACAGCCAAAGGAAGATATAAGGATATCCCCCAACAAGAAGGTAGTCCACTAACACTAAGTCAACATGCATAAAATAAAGTAATGACTAATAAAGTCGCTTGCACCCAAGTATGGCTTGGACGTGCAGTTTATAACAAAGGAAACTAACAATATGAAACAAAATAAATAATGCAGAAAATAAATAATTTGACAGTAAATTAGCAAGGTATACTTGCCTGTTGCAACGTCTGATGAGCTGTCTGGTGTGGTGCGATGGTCATGATGGCACAAAATCCGACTTTGATGGTACAACTATACAAAGGGAATTCTGGTGATGGCAAGGACTGGCCCATTGGGTCCAAAACAGTCAATTTAGTTAGGGTGGACATGAGGTAGTACATGATTGGCGAGGGAAATATGATAAAGGGTATTAGTCACAGTCAAACGAAGGGAAATTGGGAAAATATCATATATACGATTTAGATTTAAAAAATGTTTATAATCTTTTGAAATTATACCTTATTATCCAGAATAGTGTTAGGTAAAAATACGTACAAAAATAATATAAGGAAAATACTTGAAAACATGTAAATAATTTAACAAACAAATAAATAATTAGATTTTAAACTAAAAATATCTAGAAACACTATAAATATACGTAATTCCTAATTTTGATAAATAAATAATTTAACAAACAAATAAAACAATAACAATAATAGTAGTAATAATATTAACAATAATAACAATGGACTGTTGTTGACTTCCCAATTAATAAAATAATAATAATAATATAATAAAAAGATAGTACTACTAATAATAACATAATAGTAAACAGAGTAGTATATATATTTTTTACAAAAGATCAATTTGCTAAGGTACCTACATAAATACATACATACCTACAAATATCTTGAATAATAATACTAATAATAATAATAATTATTATTATTAAACTAACAAAACAATAGCAAGGGAAAAGGCTGTAATAATAATAATAATAATAATAATAAAACAAAAACAAATAAATAAATAAAAATAATATAATACAAAAAAATAACAAAACTCGACACTGTTCCTAAAAGAGGAGAGAGAGGGTGAGGAGAAAAGAAAGGGGAGCGACAAAATTGAGAGGGAGCTCGGCCTCGGCTCCGGCTACGGCACGGCGGGAGCGAGGGGAAGAGGGCGGCGACGGATCGGAGGCTACGGCGGAGACAGCTTGGGGAAACCCTCTCCGGCGCTAACAGTGGGGGAGCGCAGCGGCGAGGAGGGCGGCGAGCGGCGGTCGTGGGGTTTGGCCGTCGCGGCTGTCGCGGTGGCGGTGGCGAGCAACTGACTCCTCAGCGTGGAAGCGTGAGCTGGCGGAAGGAGATGATGGCAGCAGATCTCGGCGTTCGATGGAGGACGCCGGCGGAGGAGGGGGGTTTCGAGAAGGGGTCGGTTGGTCGGTCGGTTCGAGCAGAGGATGAACCAGATCCGGTGGTGGCAGGCGGAGTCGCGGCTCCGGGATGGGTAAGTCGACGGTGGGTGGGGGAAGTCGGCGGAGTGGGATGGCGAACGGTGGAGTGCTGCGGCGGCTCCGACTCGACGGAGGGCGCGACGGAGAAAAACACGCCCTCGGCGATGCCGGCCGACCAGATGGCGGCGGTCTCGGGACGGAGGGCCAGTTCCATCGAGGGACGGGGAAGGACGCCACTGCGGTCAGCGTGGTCGAGGATTTCAGATGGCAGCACCGCTCGGGAGGAGGCCGAGCAAGTCGCTGCGGCACGCGTGGAAGCACGGACGCGGTGGCTCCGGTACGGCACACGGCTGTGGCGTTCCGTGGCCGGGCGGAAGGGAGTCACACGGTGGAAGATGCTGACAGCGTTGGCCGTCGCGGCGAATGTAAGTGCTGGTGGCGGTGGTGTTTTCCTCTTTTATTATTTTAAGGTTTGGGCTGCTCAGCCAAATTGGCCGAGGGTGGTTTGGTTAATCGGGAAAGTGGTGGTATGGCTTTGGCGGGGAGTCTGCCGTGGGTTGGTCGGGTGTGGGTGCGGTGGTGAACGGTGGTCAGGGAAGGATAGCGAGGGTGATAAAAGGGATTTCTTGGTGTTGGTGGCCATGGTGGCCGGGTTCGGTATCACGGTCGGTGTCGGCAATGGTGATGGTATTGACAGCGGATGTGGGCAGGAGGTTATGGTGGGGTCTGTGGTCCAGGCGGGGTGCTGCGATAGGAGTGGGGACTAGGCTAGGCGAGGATTGGAGATGGTGTCGGGATTGTCGACACGAAAAGGATAATGTATATGTACAAAGATAATATATTGGAGTAACTAGGTTGACACGGACACGATACACGTATATTTGTGGATGATGAATTGTAGAGACAAATAATATGGAGGAGTACCTGTCTATTTATAGGATGTGGGAATTCCCATTTGGATAGGATTATGAGTAGTTTAAAAAACCCCGTTAGATAATTCTCTATTTTATTCAAATCCAAATCCAAATATAAATCTCATTTAAATCTAATTAAATTATATCCTTATAGTTTAAAATCAATTTAAATAAATCAAATCTCAATTATATGTATTAAGTTAATATATTTAAATAAATCCAAAGATTAAATCATAATTTAAATGGCCACAATAAATTCCATATATATTTTTCAAAATACCAATAATAATTTCAAAAATAACAAATATTTTTAAATATCTTCTTGAATAATAAAATATTAATGTTAATAAATTTCGAAAATGGAATTATATATATAAATTCAAATTAATGTATCTCTATTTGCATAAAATAAACTTTAAGTAAAATATAAATAATTATTATATATATTATTTGAACTATATAAAAAAATAGAAAAATGTTTTTCTAAAAAAAAATATGTACGCTCGCACATAATCGCACTCGTCGAGCATATTCGTAAAATAAAATTTCGTACGCGATGTACAATACGACTGTGCTATGTACAATACAAAATATTAAATCAAAACCCAATTTAATAATAATACAAAAATAGTAGAAATTTAGGGGTTTTACATCCTACCCAACTTACAAGAATTTTGTCCTCGAAATTAAAAATGAGTAGGGGGTTGAGAGGGTACAAGGGTATATCGATACGGAACACGATCCTATCTTCAGACGAGGCACGGAGACGACGTTCAATGCAACACGCATTAGAAAATCACGAGTTTAAATAAATGCCAAAATAATCATGGATGTGGTTATGGGTGTAAGTAAAAGATCAAAAGTTTTGGAAATGATGGTAAAATAATTTGAGAACAAGGGCACATGGTCCCTTGGAAAAGATAGTCATCTAGGGTTAGGGGTATGACTAAGAAAACATTTCTAGTCATTCCTAAGTTTTAAACGATTAGATGTCAAGATAATAGTTTGAGGGCGAATAACTTGAGATGAGATTATAGTCACGTGGCTTGGTCGATGGCTAACTAGCTTGGGAATAGATGATGGGACAACTAAGGGTGATACTTTGGGTCTAACTATCAAGTACGAGTCTTCGTCTAAATAGGCGAAAGACGAAAACCAATATGAGTCCAAAGAAGTTGTTTTTGAATACCAATACGTGGTTCAAAGGCGAGCGAGTAATTCAAAAGAATTGCCAAGGCTGTTGTGGATGGGACTCTAGAGGACAAGTTTAGCTATGTCCCTATCCACGTGGAACGATAAATAAAAGTGAACCAAAGTGCACTTGGTTGATCAGACCATCATGCACCGGTTCTAATAAGACAATATACTAGTGAGTGGCCACTCCATAGCATGTGCCTTGATCAAGCTTGATAAGGAATTAGCTTGCAAATACTAGGCTATATTAGCATCATTAGTCTAGATAATAAAAATATAGGCACGTGAGATTTAGGTTGAAATAGAGTAGGATTAGTTCAAACTCCTTAAGACTCTAAGTTATATCCTATGTTGGTCTCTATATAGTCGTCCTATAGTCTCTTTTGTCCAAGTCTTTGGTTGACTATATGGGTTAGAGTCCTCTAAATTCTAGAATCTAAATAAGCTTGCTAAATAGGTCACTAGGTCAAAGGGATTGCTAGGTCATAAAGCATTCTACCCAACTTACAAGAGTTAAACTAGTAGGGTGATGGAACAATGGGTCATGTCCACCTAGCATGGGTTACCCTATTAATCTCTATCAAGTACGAAAGAAGGGCACGAATCACGATAGAAGGGATCAAGCAAGATTCAACTCGAGGAGAAGGCGGTCAAGTATGTGGATGAGATCCTAGACTCTAATCCTATACGCAGGCTTGCTTAGTACGGTAAAGTAACCAAACAATTTATCTTGACCTGCATGGGCCACCACAAAAATATATAAAGCCCCAGTCCCAAAATACGTAGGACCAAGTACGTAGACATGCCAGCTGTATTCATACGAAATATGTAGGTCTCGTATGAATACATAAGCTGTAAAATGCAGTAATCCAAGACAAACTAAACCTCGTCCATAATAAAAAGAAATATAATATAAAATCAACTCGAATATTTATGATACAATCGTTGGACGGAGACAAAGTCCACTACTAACTATTCCAATGAAAGAAATGTACAATAAATCGAGTGATAAAAATGGCAAGACGAACCAAGCGCAATCGTCTTCAAAAGAATGGAGAAGACCACGGCCTTGGCTAGGATACCTGCGAAAGACATAAACACACACCTGGGGAAAAACCAGGTCCTCAGACGGACGTAGCAAGATACAGGAAGAACAAGCTAATATAAACTGTCAGAATAAAATTATATATAAATGACTATCCTAGACACAAATATGCAAAGGAGATTCTAACCGCCTAATGTGCAATTTAGAGGACAACTTTCATGCGCATGGGTGGGATTTTAGGCTATGTGTACGTAACTGGCATCCAGTCATCTGTATCCGGCCGTAACGTCCAAAATGTCAGAGGGTATCTGCAAATATATTGCCACAGTTCCATCCGGAGACTGTGGTTTACCTGTTTGGCTTCCCATACGCACTAGCGACTGTCCTCCCCCAATATTTCCCACACTGTTTAAGTCATGTCCATGGCTCGTCCAGTTTTGTAACTGCTTGAGTCTCTAAAACCCTAGTCATAGCAGTTACGATCAACTACCGTCATACGACAATAAAGATAGCTAGTCAATAAGTCGTGCCCCTAGCACATATCTCAAAACTGTGTAGTGTGAGTGTCACAGCCAAAGGAAGATATAAGGATATCCCCCAACAAGAAGGTAGTCCACTAACACTAAGTCAACATGCATAAAATAAAGTAATGACTAATAAATTCGCTTGCACCCAAGTATGGCTTGGACGCGCAGTTTATAACAAAGGAAACTAACAATATGAAACAAAATAAATAATACAGAAAATAAATAATATAACAGTAAATTAGCAAGGTATACTTGCCTGTTGCAACGTCTGATGAGCTGTCTGGTGTGGTACGATGGTCATGATGGCACAAAATCCGACTTCGATGGTACAACTATGCAAAGGGAATTCTGGTGATGGCAAGGACTGGCCCATTGGGTCCAAAATAGTTAATTTAGTTAGGGTGGACATGAGGTAGTACATGATTGGCGAGGGAAATATGATAAAGGGTATTAGTCATGGTCAAAAGGGTAATCGAAGGAAAATTGGGAAAATATCATATATACGATTTAGATTAAAAATGTTTATAATCTTTTGAAATTATACCTTATTATCCAGAATAGTGTTAGGTAAAAATACGTACAAAAATAATATAAGGAAAATACTTGAAAACATGTAAATAATTTAACAAACAAATAAATAATTAGATTTTAAACTAAAAATATCTAGAAACACTATAAATATACGTAATTCCTAATTTTGACAAATAAATAATTTAACAAACAAATAAAATAATAACAATAATAGTAGTAATAATATTAACAATAACAACAATGGACTGTTGTTGACTTCCCAATTAATAAAATAATAATAATAATAATATAATAAAAAGATAGTACTACTAATAATAACATAATAGTAAACAGAGTAGTATATATATTTTTTTACAAAAGATCAATTTGCTAAGGTACCTACATAAATACATACATACCTACAAATATCTTGAATAATAATAATAATAATAATAATAATAATAATAATAATAATAATAATTAAATTAATAAAACAATAGCAAGGGAAAAGGCTGTAATAATAATAATAATAATAAAACAAAAACAAATAAATAAATAAAAATAATATAATATAAAAAAAACAAAACTCGACACTGTTCCTAAAGAGGAGAGAGAGGGTGAGGAGAAAAGAAAGGGGAGCGACAAAATTGAGAGCGAGCTCGGCCTCGGCTCCGGCTATGACACGGCGGGAGCGAGGGGAAGAGGGCGGCGACGGATCGGAGGCTACGGCGGAGACAGCTTGGGGAAACCCTCTCCGGCGCTAACAGTGGGGGAGCACAGCGGCGAGAAGGGCGGCGAGCGACGGTCGCGGGGTTTGGCCGTCGCGGCTGTCGCGGTGGCGGTGGCGAGCAGCTGACTCCTCAGCGTGGAAGCGTGAGCTGGCGAAAGGAGATGATGGCAGCAAATCTCGACGTTCGGCGGAGGAGGGGGGTTTCGAGAAGGGGTCGGTTGGTCGGTCGGTTCGAGCAGAGGATGAACCGGATCCGGTGGTGGCAGGCGGAGTCGTGGCTCCGAGATGGGTAAGTCAGCAGTGGGTGAGGGAAATCGGCGGAGTGGGGTGGCGAACGGTGGAGTGCTGCGGCGGCTCCGACTCGACGGAGGGCGCGGCGGAGAAAACCACGCCCTCGGCGACGTCGGTCGACTAGATGGCGGCGGTCTAGGGACGGAGGGTCAGTTCCATCGAGGGACAGGGAAGGGCTCCCCTGCGGTCAGCGTGGTCGAGGTTTTCGGATGGCAGCACCGCTCGGGAGGAGGCCGAGCAAGTCGCCGCGGCACGCGTGGAAGCACGAACGAGGTGGCTCCGGTGTGGCGCACGTCTTTGGCGTTCCGTGGCTGAGCGGAAGGGAGTCACACAGTGGAAGATGCTGACGGCGTTGGCCGTCGCGGCGAAGGTAAGTGCTGGTGGCGGTGGTGTTTTCCTCTTTCATTATTTTAGGGGTTTGGGCTGCTCGGCCAAGTTGGTCGAAGGTGGTTTGGTTAGTCGGGAAAGTGGTGGTATGGCTTTGGCGGGGAGTCTGCTGTGGGTTGGTCGGGTGTGGGTGCAGTGGTGAACGGTAGTCAGGAAAGGATGGCGAGGGTAGTAAAAGAGATTTCTTGGTGTTGGTGGCCATGGTGGCCGGGTTCGGTGTCGCGGTCGGTGTCGGCAATGGTGATGGTGTTGACAGCGGATGCAGGAAGGAGGTCGTGGTGGGGTCTGTGGTCCAGGTGGGGTGCTGCGATAGGAGTGGGGACTAGGCTAGGCTAGGATTGGAGATGGTGTCGGGATTGTCGACACGAAAAGGATAATGTATATGTACAAAAATAATATATTGGAGTAACTAGGTTGACACGGACATGATACACGTATATTTTTAGATGATGAATTGTGGAGACAAATAATATGGAGGAGTACCTACCTATTTATAGGATGTGGGAATTTCCATTAGGATAGGATTATGAGTAGTTTAAAAAACCTCGTTAGATAATTCTCTATTTTATTCAAATCCAAATCCAAATATAAATCTCATTTAAATCTAATTAAATTATATCCTTATAGTTTAAAATCAATTTAAATAAATCAAATCTCAATTATATGTATTAAGTTAATATATTTAAATAAATCCAAAGATTAAATCATAATTTAAATGGCCATAATAACTTCCATATATATTTTTCAAAATACCAATAATAATTTCGAAAATAACAAATATTTTTAAATATCTTCTTGAATAATAAAATATTAATATTAATAAATTTCAAAAATGGAATTATATATATAAATTCAAATTAATGTATCTCTATTTGCATAAAATAAACTTTAAGTAAAATATAAATAATTATTATATATATTATTTGAACTATATAAAAAATAGAAAAATGTTTTTCTAAAAAAAATATGTACGCTCGCACATAATCGCACTCGTCGAGCATATTCGTAAAATAAAATTTCGTGCGCGACGTACAATACGACTGTGCGATATACAATACAAAATATTAAATCAAAACCAAATTTAATAATAAAAAAATAGTAGAAATTTAGGAGTTTTACAGTTTGGATACCTACTACGGGGCAGCTCTAGATGACACCAGTGATCCGGATTTCCAGCCGGATCCATTAGCTATAGAGACTGAGGCTTCCTAGTCTAGGTTTTACTATTACTGTCATTTGGGATCTGGATTGTATATATTCCTTCATATTCAGTAGTTTGAGACTTGTATTTCTGGATGTTTGCTGAGATGTTATCTTAAACATTTAGACTCTTCTGATCTTCTGTATTTCATTTGAGTTTTATATCATATCGTACTTCTTCTTCCTTAGTTGTGATTGAGTTTACTTTCTGCTATGTCACCCCCATTCGGAGAGTATAAACTGTTTAGTATTACATTGTTAGATGTTGTGACCTAGGACAGCGTTCTACCGCCGACACTGCAGCGTAGGATGGACGTACCCACTTCTCGTGCCCTTACTCTAGGGTACGGGTCGTGACAGTTGTTGTGAGTCCTTCTACAACTGATTCTTCGTTAAAGTCTAATTCTTCCTCAGTAGCCTCTTCATTATCTATAGTAGGTTCTACTGTAGTTTGTTCTTTATCCTTGCCCTCAGCAAGAGGGGACAATTCTGGTTGAGCCTGCACTTCATGCTCTTGTTGTATCTCCATAGATGGAGAACATTCTTCTAGAGCATCTTCTTTTTCTGAAGAGGAATCCTCTTCCTCTGACTCCGCGTTTTCCTCATAAATATCTTTTTAAGGAGGAGGAGGAGCCACGGGCTTTGATGCAATAATAACACCTACAAAAATTAAACAAAATAAGTTAATACACAAAAATCATAATTTTGTATAGATTTTGTATAAATTATATTTATCTGGAGTAGGTGCAGGACGTGCCAAGTACGCGTCATAATCCCCATCCCAGTCATCATCGTCAAAATTAATAGCTGGTTCATCTGAAGGGATGGGCGCTTGATCAACAGTATGTACTGGAGCAACATCCTCAACCACTTGTGCCTTTTGTGGCAAAGTCAAATGAAGTGCTGAGCTGAGACATCCCGGAGATAGGACCGTCATCGCTTCTATTGACGCTGCTGGTTGGGAGGCTGAGGACCCTTCTCCATGAAGAGATGAAGAAGATACAACATGTTGTCACGACCCGCACCCTAGAGTAAGGGCACGAGAAGTGGGTACGTCCAGTCTACGCCGCAGTGTCGGCGGTAGAACGCTGTCCTAGGTCACAACATCTAACAATATAAAGCTAAGCAGTTTATACTCCCCGAATGGGGGTGACATAGCAGAATGTAAACTCAATCACAACTAAGGAAGAAGAAGTACGATATGACACAGAACTCAAAATGAAGTACAGATAATCAGAAGAGTCTAGTGTCTAAGATAACATCTCAGCAAACATCCCAAATACAATTCTCAACTACAGAATATGAAAGAATATATACATCTCAAAACAACAACTGAAAGTCAAAAACAATGCTGAAAAGAAAGATAAAGCCTAGCTGACTAGCCTAGACTATGGGAGTAGTATCCTGAACTGCAGCTGGGTCCTCCAGAGGAACCAGGTCGCAGGTGTCGTCTAAGCCTGCTCCGTAATAGGTGGTACAAAGGGCCTCATCCTTATCCTCTGTAATATTTTCAACAGGTCCAGTCAGGACAGGAGCGAGCACAGTACATCTCATGCAGTTCATATCATGGCAGGAAATATAAAGCAAGCAATAAAGTAAGATACATGAAACACTGTAAGAAAATATACATGAAACAGGAGAGATATTTGATAACTGGAAATATATACATGATAAGTAAGAACTGTAAGTGACTAGTGATTTAGAGTACGAGATGGCATGTAATTAGCTTAGGTTGTACATGATGAACATGAAAAGTAACAGAGTATACATGATGGTAAATCACATGACCATTTATACTCACCCCTACCCACAATCAATACACAAGGATCTATTCAAGTTACATTACGTACATGATGTCTTGGTTACACAGGAAACACATGAGAAAACATGAGCGTACATAAAAGAACATGAAAGTACATGAACATACATGAAAGAACATGAGAGAACATGAGTGTACATGAATAATACAGAAATAAGGAATACATGATGTACATGAAATACATGTCATAAAGTATCCGATGCACCCGCTAAGGGGGATAACATCCCAAGAAGAGATCCGTATAGTACCAATCCATGATGATAACGTGACAGCATCAAGTAAAAGTAATCTAGAGCGAGAATATAAATCGTGACAAGTATGAAACGATCAGAGAATGTACTCGCCTGATAACTGAATGTCCGAAGAGGATGTACTGCCTGAGGAGAGGTGTCTGTCTCCTAATCAGAGCAACACAAGTCACAATGTATACAAGGGGTTAAAATTGAATTGTACAATGCATCTATATGATTTTCTAGGTCAATCTAGGCCAAGTCAACTCTTGGTCAACTCTGGGTCAAACCAAGTCAACATCTAGTCAACTCTAGTCAACCACACTGGTCAAACTAGGTCAACTAGGTCAAAGTCAACCCTTGGTCAATAGTCTAGGTTAACTAGGTCATTCCAAGTCTAAACCTAGACTAACAAGTCATTCTAGTCAATCTAGACCTAACCAAGCCTACTAAACCTAAGCACACCAATACAGACAATGTCAGGGTATCACACACAAGTTGTATATACATTTAGGTATCCAAATACTAGGCAATGTGTACATAGTATCATTGTGTGTGTACATGCTCTAGTGTCATAGGTGGATGTGTATTAGAGTGTATAGGGTGTCACATGTACATGGCATTCAACATCACACTATATACCTATATACATACTACTTACCTTCATAGATGCATACCTACTTTCATATATGCATATCTACATATACTTATACATTGAGAGATAGAGAGAGTTAGGGGGTAAATACATGTGTGTGTGTGTGTGTGTGTGTGTATGTGTGTGTGTGTGTGTGTGTGTGTTTGAATTAGGATACATGTGTGTGTGTGTTTATATGAGGCTTGTGTGTGTGTATCTTGCATGTAATTTCAGGAAAACAGTGAAAAGGGGATGCATTGACTCAGGTTTTGATTTAAACAATCTTAGTTTCAGATGTGAAAGATAATTTAGGTTTATTACACATTCAGTTTCCATTACACAAGTTTTCATTACACAAGTTTTCATAACTAAAATCTCAGTTTTCATTTGTGTATAACAGTGGGTGAATCTCAGTTTTGTAGAAGCATGGAATTTCATAACCAGAAAGCCCATGCGCCAGACACTACATGCGCTAGCACTCAGACGAAGAACTTCACAGCAAAGTCAATAAGTATAGACATTTGAAGAAGGACTTTTCATTTTATATATAAGTCTATTACATGTCTAGAAAAGGTTGTACAAAGGAGAATTTCTACAAAGGAAAGATCCTAAGTCTACAGCCAGCGGCCACCATGCGCCTTCAGATAAGCGCAGCGGCCACCATGCGCCTTCAGATAAGCGCAGCGGCCACCATGCGCCTTCAGATAAGCGCAGCGGCCACCATGCGTCTCCAGATAGGCGCAGCATTACTAT
The DNA here is from genome assembly GCA_029216955.1 of Iris pallida. Taxonomy (NCBI): domain Eukaryota; kingdom Viridiplantae; phylum Streptophyta; class Magnoliopsida; order Asparagales; family Iridaceae; genus Iris; species Iris pallida. Next base: position 2,377,494 of record JANAVB010043620.1, read on the forward strand.
GCGCCTCCATCCAGGCGCATCCCGCCATCTCTTCAGCAGCTCAGTTATGTGCATCCAGCCCAGCTATGCGCATTCCTTCAGCCAAATTCTTCCAGCCAGGCTCACCTGGCCGAGCAGAGCCCAGTTATGTGCCGCTCTTCCAGCCAGGCTCACCTGATAAGTGCTTCGCCAAGCAAAGCATTTAACCCTCTGGCTGGAACCAAGGAAGAGAAGAGCACCGCAAATGCTGTGGCCAGGGGAGGCTTCGAAAGGGCCTCCAAAGTCGAAGGAAGACCGTGATCGAAACCGCGGCTAAGCCTAGCACCGCCATTCCGAACTACGGCTCTTCCGGAATAACGGGGACAAGGCCCGAGCATCCCTATCTTTGGATGCAACAGGCACCTTTCGCCTGCCTCTCGACTCCGTCTTTTGGATGTAACAGTCACCTTCAAGAGCATTGAAGACAACACAGCGTCTCATCTTCACCCTCGGGAGTACTTCGTCAACAGAATGCACCCGCATGTTCAAGTTCATATTGGAAGTACGTGAGGGAATGAGAAGCAAATCTTCTCTCCATGCCACTATTTATAGGCCGGGCAGATCAAACCCACGCGCCAAGTGGATGACCCTCCGAATTCCGTGCAATGAATTTACATTAAATGGATGAACTGGACGCCTCGAATTCAGCCAAACGGCTATTTTTAGCACTCGAAAAGCGAGACAGCCGCATCATTAAAAGACATGTCCGATGCGCCAGCCAGACAGCGTATCACACAGACGCGCCCTACAGTACTCGGCGCATTACAGAGGGTGCGCCCTCACACATCCCCATACCGAGTGGAACGCCAACCGACGCGCCCACTCAGCTGTCCATCGAACGTCACAAACATTAAATGCTGAACTGACAGAGTTGGCAGCACGCCTCCCAAAGTCTGAACAGTCGACAGCTTTTTCAGAAAACGAAGCGTCGGCAACGTCAGCATCATCATGACTTTATTTCGACGGCTACTGCCATGTGGCCACTCCACCATCAGTATGCGCCTCTACGGCCATGCGTCCAAATCAGCATGCGCCTCAAAAGCCATACGCCTCAGACTGCTCTCTGATCCCGAAAGACGGAAGGAAAGTCGCCTGCATGCGCCTCAAAAGCCATGCACCCCAAATGGTTTGTAACTCCTAAAGGTTATGAGCCGCAGCCTCCTCCTGCGCCCAATCCAAGGCGCAGCCCACCAGATCACTCCTCTCCACCAAATCCGAGATCTTCGAACCATGAGTCGACGACACGTGTCTTTTGACTCAACTCATCCAAGATTTCAGCAACGGAAAGATCTTCTCTCTGCTACGTGCCGGCTCACAACAGCAGTATGAAGAGTTCTCCCCCTCGATCAGGTCGCAGCATCCATACGCCTCCATCAGCAACCTCCACGTGGCGTCTCCACACCGGCGCATCCTACATGCGCGCATGAGCAGCCAGCCTGCAAAACTATAAATAGAAGGATCATCTCCTTCACACACAGACAGAGACTCACAACACTGAGAGAATCGACAACAGAGAATCATCGAGAGGCAGTTCTAGACACTTAACGTCTTCCTCCTCTCAGCAAGCTCCAGCACCCAGAGCAATCAACACCTTCAGAGAACCGATAACCGTCGTCAGCCGGTCAACGAAGTCAACGTATTACCACTCGCTCCATTGGCACTAAGGACCCAGCTTAAACAAAAGTGTACTCCTAGGACTACATCTAAGTCCTATATTGTATCACAGTTCTGTTTGTATTAAGATTTCAATCAAAATAATTTTAATGGCAAACAAGCTGGCGACTCTGCTGGGGACTTCTTTCTCCTCTACCGAGAAGGTCGTGTCACAGGCCGACGACGTGAAGGTGGGCTCCTCCCACAAGACGCTGGTAGTGCGCCTCAATCAACTGGCGTACGAGGAGTTCATTTCTGAAGGAAGTGCGAGTCCTTCGAAGCGGCTGTCGAAGCCGAAGAAGACCCGTGCAGTCTGGGTGCGCAAAGTCGACCCCTCGGGCACCACCGTTGAAGGGGATGCGCCCGTCCAGCCTTCCCTTCCTGCTGACGTCCTCAGCAGTCAAGGTGCGCCAGCTGATGCAGCGCATCTCTCGGGGAAGCGTGCGGCTGACCACGTTCCCCAGCCATCTTCCTCTCAGGCGAGGAAGATACGTCGACGGAGCAGGGGCGCAGCCAATGCCCCGCGCATCACTTCTGATGCGCCACAAAGAGCCTCTGTCTTTGACAGACTCACTCGCTGTAATGGCGAGGAGAATTTGGATGCTGAGTACTATGCGCCCCAGCGGGCTGGTACGAAGAAATCCAAGGCGGCACGGGCCATGCGCCACAAACGTGCTATGCCAGCAGCCGGCCAGAGGCACGTGCTTACGATCACGCACGCTGCCGATGGCAAGCTGTACAAGGTTGACTCAAGTGCTTCCGCACCAACAACGAGTCGACCTTCAAAGTCCTCATCTCGCTTGGGCGCATTCACTGCGTGCACAACCAAGCCGAGAGAGGCAAACTCAGTGGTCTTGAACTCCCGCGCCTCCTCTGGTTGTGCGTTTGAGGTTCGTTCAAGTCACTTCAAATGCTGTGGTTCCCCCACTACTGATCGGGATGCCTGCTTGGTATTAGATCAGGGGGCGCAGCACTCACCCGACCACCCCGGTGCTTGGCCCTGCCATGCGCCTGAGAGGGGTGTGAGGGTAGCACTCTCCTCCAACGACCTGCGCAACGTGATCACTCACAAGCGCCGGTCAGGAGAGTTGACCAACAAGCACGATGCGCCTCTCACGGGGCACACTTGTGCAGTGGTCACCATCAACTACTGTTGCAAGACGGCAGTACCACCAAAGCAGTCGGTCTTCCAACGGCTACAATCATCGACACCCCTCCGACATCGCCTTGGGACGAAGGTGTCAGCAGAAGAGGAGCTAAAGGTTGCTTCATGCAACGTGATCTCCAACTCCTCATCTGTCCGGAAGACGACTGCCAATTCCTCGTCTTCATCCAAAAGCCAGCCGAGGAAAACTAAGGCAGCTGTCTCGACCTCTGGAGTGTTCGAAGGCACTCGGTCGAGGAAGAAGTTCTTGGAGGAAGCTGGGGGTAGCCAGACCCTTGTCGAGCCTCCTTCCGAAGACGAAGATGTCCAAAGCACAGCTGCAGCGGATCTTCATCAAGGCGAAGATGGCCTCCCTGAAGCCCCTCAAAATGACGATGTCCTCCAGGACACCGCCGGGGGTAGTGCTGGAAACAAAGAGGCCCTTCAAGACAGAGCTGAGGGCAGTCAGGCCCTTGCAGATGCGCCTGTCGAAGACGAACTCCAGAATGTGGCTGGGGGTGGCCAAATACCAGGAGAAGTGACTCCCCCACATGAGAGCGAGGCTGAGAGCGAAGCCTCAACTGATCCATCCACTTCCGGCCGTGTCATGACAGTATACATGACCGGGGGTGATCTTGAGACTGATGCGCCGCCACAGGACATTGTCCAGCACATAGACTCGCTAGAGGGAGGACTCAAAACCCTCTCTGCCTCAATGCAAGCACTGACTCAAGCAGTGTTTGAGATGCGGTCGGCCTTGATCAGGACACCTTCAAATGGTCCCGACCCAGGAGCCAATGGAGAGTCGAGTGTGCCCCTCCAACGAACACCCTCAGACACAGAAGCACCCCGGACGTCGGAGCCCTCAAACGCTCCACTCCAGGTGGTACCTCCTTCCCCGACTCCTAGCTCCACGGAGGACGTGGTCGAAATGATCAAAGATCTGCGGGAGCGCTTCGAGTCCAAGAACAGGCAGGAGGAGCGCCAGAAGATGGGTATTCCCCAGCCTTATCCCCTTGAGTGGAACAAGGTGGTTTATCCCCCACAGTATAAACCACAAACACTCACGCCGTATGACGGGAAGGACTCTCCACGACGGTACCTGACGTACTTCCAGTCGCAGACAGGGCATCTTCCGAAGGAGGACGCGCTCCTCACCAGCATCTTTGTTGGGGCCCTGAAAGGGGTGGCGTATGACTGGTACTGCAGCCTCCCCGATAATTCCATATCGTCCTTCGACGACCTGACACGCCTCTTCCTCGACCGCTTCTACGACGGTAGGAAGGACATGACGATGGCGTCTCTCATTGAGATACGCCATAAGGACAAGGAAACGGTTCGGGCATTCATCGAACGCTTCCGTCAGGCCTGCTTCAGGCTACCTCCAGGCATGCCAGAGCATGCGCTTCTCTCCGCTTGCAGTATGAACATGCTGCCTGCAGTAAAGCTCTGGCTTAACTCTACTCCCCCTCCCGACTGGAGCTCCCTAATCATCGAAGCTGAAGCTGCAGAGAAGAAGGCGGCCAATACACGTCTTCTGGGTGTTAGCTTCCCCGTCTTTGACGATAAGGGGAAAAAGTCCGCAATCAACAACTCCGGACGAGAAATAAAGGGGAAACAGGCATTGACTGTTAATGCCTCGAAAGGCGCATCTGTGCCTACTCAAAAGCCTCCACTGGCACCGAGACCCAAGGAGGTTTATTCATTCAATGATGACGATACCCTGCAACTCTTTGAGATACTGAAGCAGGGTGACAAGATCAAGCTTCCGGACCCGAAGCGGCCCGATAAAGTCGGGAAAGTGGACAACCCGAGGTACTGTCACTACCATCGGTTTGTCGGACACCCGACTAAGGACTGCTAACGTCCTCAAAAATTACATCCAGCGCATGATCAATGCGGATGTAATCTCCGTCGACTACGAAGAGAAGACGGTGTCAGCTAATGTGGTGTCACTTCAGTTCGGCACCTTGCCGTCGACTACCACACAAGATGGCGTCGTCCCCATCCCTAAGGCGACAATGGAGGTGGTAAACTTGCCACCCACCCGTGACAATATGAGTGGACTTGTCCCACTCACCACATCTCGAGGAGAGGTCCTCTGGGTTCACCCCGACCTCGTCTCCGAGGTAACTCAACCGGAGGTATGCCCTACCTCCAAAGCAAAAGGCAGGAAGATCAAGTCTTGCCGCACGGTCTCTTCTTCAACGGAAGAGGCACTTCCTGTGCAGACGCGTGCATAACAGAACTCCCAGCCCGGTGAAGCTGCCGCCGAAGTGGTGCCTCCTGGCACCATCCCTGAGGAGGGTCCATCCAAGCCCTCAGCAGCCAATAAACAAAAGCAAGTGGAGGCCCGTTTCGACAGACCTCTGCGGAAAGAAAATGCTTCGGGGCTAGCCAAGCCCCACAATTTTGACATTCTGGCACAACTGGCCAGTACTCCTGCACGCTTGTCTTTGTTCGAGCTCCTGCGTCTCTCCAAGGACTCCCGAGAAGCTCTCTGCGAAGCTCTGAAGGATGCCGAATCCTTTCTCAGTCAAATCAAGCAGCCTGAAGACCTCCCAACTACTTGTGCACACTGTCATTGTGCGGATGAAGTTATCCCAAACATAACTTTCACCCAACAAGACATGCTGCTCAAGCATCACCGACATAACCGACCGTTGTATTACACAGGGTACATCGGTTCGGTAAAGGTGAGCAGGATTCAGATCGATCCGGGGTCTTCCCTAAGCATCATTCCAAAGGCGCTGCTATCAAAGCTGGGGATCCTAATGTACCGGCTGGCGCCCTCCAATACGACCATCAGTGGCTTCAACGCTAGCAAGAGCGAGCCACTGGGCAAGATCCGGATGAAGTGTCACATCGGCAGCCTCAAAACTGAGGTAACTTGTTATGTGGTGGATGCCGAGGTCAACTACAACATCTTACTCGGACGACCATGGTTACATGAGTACATGGTGGTGCCCTCCACACTCTACCAATGCATGAAATATGTATCCACCAACGGCGTCATCCGGACGGAATTTGCAGATATCGATCCCTTCAAAGGGATTGAGGCCTACTTCACCGATTCCGACTTGTACAAGCCACTTGACGAGGAGGAAGCCAACGACGCCGATGATGAAGCAGAGACGGCAACAGAGCCGGACTTGGAGCCCGAAATGACTCCCGACGCCCCCTTGAAAATCCGATTGAAGGGCAAGCCTCCCCAGAAGGCACCTCCAATGAGCATCAAGCTATCAGGGAAAGCACCGACTCACGAAGCTCCCCTGAAGATACGCCTCAAGGGAAAGCCACCTCCCCTGGTGGTAAAATTACAAGGGAAGGCGCCATTCATCGGAGGCGCAACCGAGGCACCTCTCAAGGTGCGTCTTAAAGGCAAGCCGCCGCAGTCATCCAAGATGCCGGAGAGGGCTCACATAACCCTCTCAGACCCCAAAGTCAGAGCGGTGGAGGACTCTCCTGATCCGGCCCCAGTGCTTACAGACGAGGAGCTTGGCGAATATATCTCTGCTGATGTAGACGCACCCTCCTTCGATAATGTAATCCCAAGGGATAAAATCTCGTACTTTATCAATAATAGAGTGTCTTTCAATTATTCTTGTCTTCCACACTGGAATGCCATGTATACATTAGACAACGCTCTACGGTCGTTGCAAACACAAATAACGACCGTCCACCATAATCGAGTGGCCCCGTCTCAAGGAGTCTTCATAATCCCCCCACGAAGCCGAGACGAAGGCACCATCATCTCGGGCAAAGTCGAGCGTCATCAGGACCTCCCGTCAATCGAGCCCGAACCTGATACCGGCAGAGTACAAGTCTATCGGTACACGGATACGGCAAGGCACATCATCCAAAAGATGGGCTACGACCTGAAAAGCAACAAAGGCTTAAACTACGGCAAGGGTCGGCATCTCCCTGTCCGGCTTTCGATGCCCAATGGAAAGCCACATGATTACTATAATCGGACTCGACGGGGGTTAGGCTATGTCACGCCGCCATCAACTCCAGAGAGTTCAGACGCAGAAGACATAGAACATTCCCACTCGTCTGAAGCATCGACGTGAGATTCCGATACCAGTATCGGATCAGTCTTCAGGAAAGTGCTGTCAGCTAAGATGACATCGACGCAACCTCAGAAAGATGAAGGCGAAGACCAACCGCCGGAACCCTTCGAAGAGGAACCCTGGGCTCAACGCCTAGGAGAACAATGGGAGTCTCGTTTTGAGTTACGAGAACCTCCCACCGAAGACGAAGTCGAGCAGATCGACCTCGGGGATGGGTCTTCTTCTAAACCCATCTTTATCAGCAAAAGCTTGGAAGGAGAAGACCGAGAATCTTTAGTCCAACTGGCTAAAGAATATATTGACGTCTTCGCCTGGAGCTACGAAGACATGCCAGGTCTCGATCCACAGATTGCAATACATAGGTTGAACATCTTATCAGATGCCAAACCTATCAAACAACAACAGCGACGCTTTCGCCCGGACATCATGAATGCTATCGATCAGGAGGTGGACAAGCTCTTGACCAGTGGCTTCATCCGTGAGGAACAACACCCGGACTGGGTAGCCAACGTCGTCCCAGTTACCAAGAAGAACGGGAAGATACGAGTCTGTATCGACTTCAGGGATCTCAACTCTGCTTGCCCGAAGGATGAATTCCCGCTCCCAATCACCGATGTAATGATCGACAACACATGTGGCTTTGAACGCATGTCCTTCATGGACGGGTATTCAGGCTACAATCAAATCAAGATGTTCCCCGATGACGCAAAACACACGTCATTCAGGACTCCGAAAGGTGTTTTCTGCTACACAGTAATGCCCTTCGGCTTGAAGAATGCCGGTGCAACATACCAACGAGTGATGAGTACCATCTTCCGTCAACATCTTCGTAAGACAGTTGAGTGCTATGTTGACGACATCGCAGTCAAGAGCCGCCTCAAAAGAGATCACCTACAGGACCTGAGGACGGTCTTTGATCTCATGCGGGCACATCAACTCAAAATGAACCCCGCTAAATCCTTCCTGGGGGTTTCTAGCGGTAAATTCTTGGGCTTTGTCATCACGACAAAAGGCATTCATGTCGATCCCGAGAAGACTAAAGCCATCCTCAACATGGACCCTCCGAAGAACCTTCGAGAACTTCGGGGCTTACAGGGACGTCTGGCATACATCCGGAGGTTCATAGCAAACCTCTCCGGTAAATGTCAACCCTTTACTCAGCTCATGAAGAAGGGAGTCTCTTACGTCTGGACAGAGGAGTGCCAAAAGGCTTTCGACGACATCAAGGCTTACTTGACAAGCCCGCCAGTCCTAGTGGCACCTGTCGTCGGCAAACCATTCCTCCTCTACGTCAGTGCCATGGATCATTCCCTCGGCGCTTTACTGGCTCAAAACAGCGATGCAGGCTACGAGCAAGCAATCTACTACCTCAGTCGAACACTCATCGGGGCCGAACACCGGTACAACCCCGTTGAAAAGGAGTGCTTGGCTTTGGTGTTTGCCATTCAGAAGACTCGTCATTACGTCTCGGGCCAGACAATTCACGTCATCTCCTGAGTCAATCCACTCAGAGTTCTCATGACGAAGCCAGGGTCATTAAACTCCCGGCTGGCTACATGGGCGATCCTACTAACGCCATACAACATGGTGTTTGTCCCGTAGAAGGCGGTCAAGGGTCAGGCTCTGGCTGACTTTTTAGCTGCACACCCCATCCCAGAATCTTCAAAACTCTATAAAGACATCCCGGATGAAGTCCAAGAATCAAACGTCTCTGAAGGAAGCCCCGTTTGGCGGATGTTCTTCGATGGCGCTTCAAGAACGGGCCCCAACGGCCAAATCATCGTAGGAGTGGGGGTAGTCTTGGTCTCCCCCGATCAGCTGGTCATCTAGCGTGCATACTCTCTTTCGAAGCCGTGCTCCAACAATATTGCTGAGTACAACGCACTCGTCATGGGACTCCAGCTAGCACAACAGCTGGGGGTGGATCATCTGGAAGCCTACGGCGACTCGAAACTCATCGTAAACCAGATTCGAGGGCAATACGAGGTTCGCCATGAAGATTTGATCCCTTACCATGAAGTTGCATTGAACATCATTTCAACCTTCACTGGGTTCTTTATCGAACATGTACCCCATCTACAAAACTTGGAGGCTGACGCTCTGGCTGGCCTCGCGGCCTCATTGGCCGCGCCCCTTGGGACTCAACACTATGTCACGGTAACTGGCCGAGACTTGATTTGTCCCAGAAACAACCTATGTTTGCAAATAGCTCACGCCGTGCCGACAAACACCGTTGTTAATGTCCGAGACTGGAGATTCCCGTTCATCGACTTCGCCGTCTACGGAATCCTTCCGGAAGATCCGAAGGAAGCCGTCTCAGTCAGGAGACGCCCTCTTCGATTCTACTACGATACAGCCACTAAAACGCTGTACCGACGCTCCTTCGACGGGCTTCTCCTTCGATGCCTGTCTAACGAAGAAGCGGTCGAAGCTCTTCGAGAAGCTCACGACGGAACTTGCGGAGCTCACCAACCAGGTCCTAAGTTGCAAGATCGACTGCGACGTATGGGCTACTACTGGCCAACCATGGCCGCCGACGCAGTAGAATATGCTAAGAAGTGCCATGCATACCAACTTCATGCAGACTTCATACATACACCGTCTGAACCTCTACATCCTACAGTCGCCTCCTGGCCATTCGAAGCCTGGGGCATGGACATTGTAGGACCAATCACCCCTCCTTCATCAAGAGGACATTGTTTCATCCTGGCCATCACCGATTACTTCTCCAAATGGGCGGAAGCAGTCCCACTAGCGAAAGTAAAAAGCTCCAGGGTGGTCAGCTTTATCAAACACCATGTCATTTACCGTTTCGGAGTACCCAGGCGAATCATTCATGACAATGGTCCCCAATTCATCAGCCACATTTTCAGCAGGTTCTGTGACAAGAATCGCATTCAAAACGTGGCCTCAACCGCCTACAATCTGGCAGCAAACGGATTAGCTGAGGCATTCAACAAGACTATCGTTAGGCTGCTCAAAAAGGTCGTGTCATCCAACAAACGCGACTGGAACGAAAAGCTTGGCGAATGCCTTTGGGCCTACCGCACAACGGTACGGACCCCAACAGGCAACACTCCATTCTTCCTGGTCTACGGGAGCGAAGCAGTACTGCCTTTCGAGATACAGATACCTTCGCTCCGCGTGGCAATCACAAACGATCTCACAGAAGAAGACAATCAACGTCGTCGTCTGCGGGAACTGGAGGCACTTGACGAAAAGCGTCTCCTAGCTCAACAACGCATCGAACTTTACCAAGCCCGTATATCACAGGCTTTCAACAAGAAGGTCAAGCAAAGAACTTTCCAAGTTGGCGACCTGGTTTTAGCAGTCAGAAGGCCAATGGTGTTAACTCACAAGACACCAGGGAAGTTCGAGCCCAAATGGGAAGGACCCTTCATCATTGAGACGGTATACTCAAACGGTGCTTACCGCCTCGCCAAACCCAATGGAGACTTGTTCATGATACCCATCAACGGCAAGTTCCTAAAGAAGTACTATTCTTGACATCCTCCAAGACATGTATTTCCCCAAACAACCTCTTTTTACAAAAATCAAACGCTTCCGGAACCCAGCTGTTCCGTGGCATCCTTCCGTAGAAAGATAACCACGTCCACATTACCTCTGAGTTGTCTCTCTACATCCTACAAAGCGGAACCTTACATTTCGTGAGCTTACGCTATCCTTCATGTTTACCACGTCCACATTACCTCTGAGTAAACATCCCGTACAAACAACTCCTGTGTTGTCGTACATTGATCGCAGAACTTCCATGTCTACATTACCTCTGAGTTGTTCAGCGTATCCCCCAGGATCATTCCTACCATGTCCATAAATACCTCTGAGTAGGAAGATTCTATCATTTGAACCTAATGATTGCCATGTCCACATTACCTCTGAGCAAACATGTTGGTTCCTTCAAACTTATTATCTGTACCTAAAAACCAAGGTGCGCAAAAGATAATAGGTCCACATAAATCATCAAGTTCATGAGATCAAAAATAAACACATCACAAAAAAAAGAGATAGTGTATTTCTTTATTTTTCAAAGAATGGAGTACAGAAATACGCTATTTCCCCGGCAAGAGTTACAAAAACACATAAAAAGAAGAGAAGCTACAGTCTCCGATCCTCTCCAGGGTGGGATGAAAGCTCTCTGACTCGACGTCTCAGGTCGGCAGTGCGAGTTTCCACAGTCGCCTGGACTCGCAGCTCGGCTTCTTGACGCATTAATCCGACAGCCTCAGCGGAAGTTTTACTCTCATACTTCTCATCAAGCTGTCGTCGCTGCTGAGCCAAAGCAAGGGTCCGCTGAGTAAGAGTCGCTTCCTCCTGCTTGAATGCCACGTGTTCAGCCAGGACACGATCAGCTTCTAGTTGAAGTTGGGCCCGCTGGTCTTCAAGACGGCGCATCTGAGCATCAACCTCTGCGATGTTAGCGTCCACCGCAGCCCGCTTCTCCGTCGTCTTCTCCATAGATTGAGACAACTGCTCCGCCGCAGCCTCAGTCCCAGCCACTTTACGCTTCCAACTGCTCACATCGGCTCGATAGGAAGCCTCGATTTCAGCCATCAACTTCCCTATCTCTGCATCTATCAAGACAGAGAGGTCATTTCGTTGGATGTGCTGCAGTTCCGCGAGCCGCTCGTCCAGCTCAATCATCGAAACCTCCAGAATTTTGGCCATATGGTCATGGCCTTGGTGAACGCGGATCAGCTCGATACAAGGCATTGCCAAAGCTTTTGCTGTCGCAAAGCTCCCCTTGGCATCCATCACTGCAGATACTCCTTTCTCCAGCATTTTGTATACTCCCTCGACGAGGAACTTCACATACTCGTCGGCATCCGCCAGCACCTGCGGCGTCATAGCAGGAGTTGGGGAGCTACTACAGTTTGCAGACCGGAGGAAGATCCGCCAACCTCGATCTGAGAGGTTTGAACCTCGGCAGCAATAGGCTCTTCATCAACAGGGGCCAGACTGCTAGCCCGAGGAGCCGAAGGAACAGAAGGAGCCGGCACATGCGTCGTGATAGTACCCCAAGTGGAAGGAGCAACAGAGGGTTCCACACCCTTACCCTTCTCAAGCCCGGAGACATCATCGACGTCAACAGCCACCTCTTCTACCCCCGACGTTCTATCAGCATCAGCTACCTCCCCCGGCAAAATGGGGAGATCAACATTTATCTCCTGGCCAGCCCCAGGAGACAAGACCGGCAGAAGGGTCTCATCCTTCTCAAGTCCCTCTACAGGGACAGAATCTGTCGCTACCGCCTGATCAGTAGCCATCTCTATGTCCATGGTTGAAGCCAAGGAAGGATTTGGCAATGACCAGGAGGGGAATTAACCCTCTCCTCTATCCTCACTGCTTCTGCTGCCCCCGCAACGGACCCTTGCAACGCTGGAGGGACGTCACCAGAAGGCGACGAACTCCAATCCACTTCATCATAAGGATACCTCGAGTCTGTAGGACCCTCAGCGTCCAAGGCCTCCACGGCAGATGGTACTATCCCAGAAGTTGTTACGACTTCAAAGTCAGGAGATACTAAAACCTCCGCGGGAACATCTTCGGGACCCTCCTCCACAGGAGACATCATCATTGGTGGAATACGCTCCTCAGAAGAGCCTGCCACCTCCTTCGGCTTACTGGTGCCCGGTTTCGAAGCACGAGACTTCTTTTTCAATCCCTACAAGAAGAAGAACATAAGTCGCTACAATGACATAAAAAACTAGAATTATGAAGCACTCCTTACCTCAGCGGGAGCTGAGCCCGTTGGCGTTACAAGTGGCACTTCCGTAATCTTCGGGGTCGACGTCCTTCTCGACCTTTTCGGTACAGAAGAACCAGCTTCTGGGTCAGCCCGTCTTTTCCCGACAGACGAGTCTCTCACTGGTGCCACAGCAGCAGCCCGATACCCCGCCAATTCTGGTGGACGATATGACCGAGCTGCCACCAACATATTCGTTGTTGCCTCCAACTGGGTTCCAATGATAAAACTAGTCTCCCTGTCATAACCAGGAGACATAGTATTCATAGTGCAATACAGCTTGGCGGCCGGATATAAGATCGGCGGCCGAGGATTGCGAACTGGTGTGGTAAACTAAACGCTAGTGCATCCAGCGTTATAATACTGCCAGCCCCGGGCTCCATCCAGCAAACTCCCGATGAAGCCTAGACTGCTACTGGAATTCCGCAGCATTAGCTGAGTGTAGCCAAATTGACGAGCAAATCGGCTTGGCAAGTACAGTTCCAGATAACATCTGTTCTGATTACGGTAGACCAGGTGCGAAGGCCGGATACTCTGCAACCAACGAAAACTCTATTTCGGCAAAGTAACCGCATCCTCGCCAGAATCAACCAAATCCTGGTCGGCCTCGAAATTCTTGAAGATCGGGCCAACCTTCACGATTTCCCACCCCTGAAGGAAGGACAAAACCCTCCTACAAACGGGGACGCCAGTGTAAGACCACTTCCTCTTGTAGAAGCAGCGAATGAAGGCATCTCCTTCAACATGGTCCTCCTCAGGGCCAGGACTCATCACATTCGGATGATGTAAGATCAGCCACCCCATAAGATAATAGAAAGGCAGCTCGGCTCGGAGAAAGTTGTCATTATTACCTTTCTCGTGGATCACATCATCAGCAAAAGACCTCAAACCGCGCAACAGGTTGCACACCTTCGCGGGAAGGAGAGCTAAAGGTCGTCCAAAGGCCAACTTCACTACAGGCAAAATGAGATTCCGATGTACCCTCTCAACGGCACCGGATCCCCCTGCAAATATGCAATCCCGGAGCCATATCATCAAGTAGGCCGTCAACACTGCCTTAGACGACATCCGGTGCGCGCAGTGCCAGAAACAGCTGTACGTATCCTTGCCGCTCTCATTGGAATGTGGGGCCCTCTCGTCCAGCCGGGTTATTTCAGAACTCACTTCCGCGGGGTTCAAGCCTTGTGGAGTCGCAAACCGGATCCTCGAAGGATCCGCCAAATCCTGCCTGAAGACATAGTCCCTCCAAGCAGTCACGTGAGGCTGGGTCTTACCCTTGTCCCTCCGGTGCATCAGATAATGATGGCTCGTCACCTCCTTGAAAACGGCCATCATCTCCGGGTCCTTATCTTCCAAGACCTGGATCTCTTCATTTGATGGAAAATATTCCTCGTACGGTTCCGAGCCCCAAGGAAGCTTGGACACTTCGTACATCTCATGAAAGGCCAATCCCAACTCCCCCACTGGAGTAAAGAAGCTGCCAGTCTGGGCGTTGAAAAGCTCCAAGAGCGCAAGGAACATCGGCTTATTGAGGTCCACGCCTGCCTGCGTGGCCCGAATGGCGGCAGTCAGCCCTATCTCTTTAAGCTCAACTTTGAACCTGGAAAGCACCCAGGAGGTCAACTCGTCCTACTTTGGGATGTAGTGACACCAACCTTCGACTCTAAAACCAGCTGTCGGATACGTGACCTTCGACGTCAGCATCCGATTTGCAAAAGTCGGGGCACTGAAGGGAAACGTGTCATTTGGGACTTCACTATAGATGCTCCCGGGACGCAAAGCTCGGTAACTGAACGAAGAACCGGTTCGTGAGGCGGTCAAGGTGTCTCGCTGGTTCGAGGTGGTGTCAATCGAAAGGGAACCCCCCAAGGCACCTCCTTGAGAAGGAGTAAGTTCCCAACCCATCCTTCTCTTCGAAGCTAGACGATAAAAGGCTGTCAGTGGCAACTGGCGGTCAACCTGCCGCATGTATAACATCATGCCCTTAGCAGCAAAGAACCAGTCTTCTCTGATCTTCAATATCTTCACTTCGGAAGAGACTAATCGGTCGCCAAACAGAAAGGCAGGCTTTAAGAAAGTCACACCTTCAGAATCAGCAGACTTCAGTTTACCGCTCTCTATCATACTCTGGAGAAAAAGCGGCAACTGGACCTGGATTTGTAGCATCCTCTCACGAGGTTGGTCCTGAAGGATAGCATCCTTTGCAGGGTTGATCACCGCCTCATCAAAATCAACTCCCATCTGACAAAGAGAAGCGTCCAGGAGGACCTCATTCAACAAAGGGATCGTCATCGACACTGGCACGACAAAAGTGGAAGTCAGGCAAAAAGACAAAATATGTCAAGCAGACTGGCGCATTGCCAGGGTATGAACCCATGCGCATCTGCTTCGGCGCATCATCAGGGCATAGGCCCATGCGCGTCAGCATGTCTCGGCACATCATCAGGGCGTAAGCCCATGCGCGTTGGCATTGGAGCTTCGGCGCATTATCAGAGCGTAAGCCCATGCGCGTCAGCAAAGGCTTCGGCGCATCTTCAGGGAATAAAACCCATGCGCGTCAGCCAATAAAACCTCGGTGCATGATAAAGGTATAAACCTATGCACGTCGGCAGGATAGAACCTCGGCGTATCATTAAAGACCGAAGTCTATACGCATCGGCAGTTAGGGCACAGAGCCCAAAGCAGAGACGAAACCCACCTGTCACCTCAGGACGAACGTCGGCAAGAGGCGCAAGAGTGATAGGTACATCCTCATCGGCGGACTCCTTCGCTTTCTCCTTCCCCTTGCCGGCAGCACCGCGAGGAGTCTTGGGAGCCATTCTCTCGAGAAAGAAGAAGTTAGGGTTTTGAAGAAGAAACTCTAAAGAAGCAGAGGCACAGAGAAGAAGAACCCTTTCTCTCTCCAACTCTTACCTATTTATAGGGCTTGGTCGCACGCGTGAACAGATAACGTATGATCTCAGCCGTCGCCTCGGGTTCTGTGCAAGGATAGCAGCAAATAAAACCAAAAGATCATCATTAATCTTTTTGGTTACCGAGGCACCATCATCATTAACTGAGAAGAGCATGCGCCCGAACAGGCATGCGCCCAGAAATCATACGTCCTGACCTCCATGCTTCTTATTCAAAGTATTCTAAAACTTATTCAAAAGTTTTGAAAACTTTGAAGGGGGTCTTGTAGAAGCATAGAATTTCATAACCAGAAAGCCCATGCGCCAGACACTACATGCGCTAGCACTCAGACGAAGAACTTCACAGCAAAGTCAATAAGTATAGACATTTGAAGAAGGACTTTTCATTTTATATATAAAAGTCTATTACATGTCTAGAAAAGGTTATACAAAGGAGAATTTCTACAAAGGAAAGATCCTAAGTCTACAGCCAGCGGCCACCATGCGCCTTCAGATAAGCGCAGCGGCCACCATGCGTCTCCAGATAGGCGCAGCATCACTATGCGCCTCCATCCAGGCGCATCCCGCCATCTCTTCAGCAGCTCAGTTATATGTATCCAGCCCAGCTATGCGCATCCCTTCAGCCAAATTCTTCCAGCCAGGCTCACCTGGCCGAGCAGAGCCCAGTTATGTGCCGCTCTTCCAGCCAGGCTCACCTGATAAGTACTTCGCCAAGCAAAGCATTTAACCCTCTGGCTGGAACCAAGGAAGAGAAGAGCACCGCAAATGCTGTGGCCAGGGGAGGCTTCGAAAGAGCCTCCAAAGTCGAAGGAAGACCGTGATCGAAACCGCGGCTAAGCCTAGCACCGCCATTCCGATCTACGGCTCTTCCGGAATAATGTGGACAAGGCCCGAGCATCCCTATCTTTGGATGCAACAGGCACCTTCCGCCTGCCTCTCGACTCCGTCTTTTGGATGTAACAGTCACCTTCAAGAGCATTGAAGACAACACAGCGTCTCATCTTCACCCTCGAGAGCACTTCGTCAACAGAATGCACCCGCATGTTCAAGTTCATATTGGAAGTACGTGAGGGAATGAGAAGCAAATCTTCTCTCCATGCCACTATTTATAGGCCGGGCAGATCAAACCCACGTGCCAAGTGGATGACCCTCCGAATTCCGTGCAATGAATTTACATTAAATGGATGAACTGGACGCCTCGAATTCAGCCAAACGGCTATTTTTAGCACTCGAAGAGCGAGACAGCCGCATCATTAAAAGACATGTCTGATGCGCCAGCCAGACAGCGCATCACACAGATGCGCCCTTCGGCATCAGGCGCATCACACAGATGCGCCCTACAGTACTCGGCACATTACAGAGGGTGCGCCCTCACACATCCCCATACCGTGTGGAACGCCAACCGACGTGCCCACTCAGCTGTCCATCGAACGTCACAAACATTAAATGTTGAACTGACAGAGTTGGCAGCACGCCTCCCAAAGTCTGAACAGTCGACAGCTTTTTCAGAAAATGAAGCGTCGGCAACGTCAGCATCATCATGACTTTATTTCGACGGCTACTGCCATGTGGCCACTCCACCATCAGCATGCGCCTCTACGGCCATGCGTCCATATCAGCATGCGCCTCAAAAGCTATGCGCCTCAGACTGCTCTCTGATCCCGAAAGACGGAAGGAAAGTCGCCTGCATGCGCCTTAAAAGCCATACGCCCCAAATGGTTTGTAACTCCTAAAGGTTATGAGCCGCAGCCTCCTCCTGCGCCCAATCCAAGGCGCAGCCCACCAGATCACTCCTCTCCACCAAATCCGAGATCTTCGAACCATGAGTCGACGACACGTGTCTTTTGACTCAACTCATCCAAGATTTCAGCAACGGAAAGATCTTCTCTCTGCTACGTGCCGGCTCACAACAGCAGTATGAAGAGTTCTCCCCCTCGATCAGGGCGCAGCATCCATACGCCTCCATCAGCAACCTCCACGTGGCGACCCTATACCGGTGCATCCTACATGCGCGCATGAGCAGCCAGCCTGCAAAACTATAAATAGAAGGATCATCTCCTTCACACACAGACAGAGACTCACAATACAGAGAGAATCGACAACAGAGAATCACCGAGAGGCAGTTCTAGACACTCAACGTCTTCCTCCTCTCAGCAAGCTCCAGGACCCAGAGCAATCAACACCTTCAGAGAACCGATAACCGTCGTCAGCCGGTCAACGGAGTCAACGCATTACCACTCGCTCCATTGGCACTAAGGACCCAGCTTAAACAAAAGTGTACTCCTAGGACTACATCTAAGTCCTATATTGTATCACTGTTCTGTTTGTATTAAGATTTCAATCAAAACAATTTTAATGGCAAACAAGTTTCACAACATAGGAAATTCTCATATTAATCATGTTATCACCTTCTCAGTTTCAGCCTATTCAAACCCAGTTCAATCTCTACCAAGCCTATAGTGTATTACTTATATACAACACATCAAAATTCATGTTTGCAAGGAGAACCAACTCTCAGTTTTGAATTAAACAATCTCAGTTTTCAACCATAGGAAATTCTCAGATTTCCTAAACACATTCTCAGTTTTGAATTATTGCCTAAACAGAATTTCATGTTTGAATAGAGCTCAAAAACTTAGCCTTAGGTTCCCCCAAAATCTCAGTTATTGTATCATGAATGAATTCTCAGATTTATATAAAAGCAGGTTTCAGTTTTTATATTCCAAAGCCCAAATCAAATTCAATTACTCACCAAATAGCCCAAAAATTGAACCACAGTTATATCACACATAGGAGAATAGTATTAGGGACTAAAACTAAACATAATCAGTAAAAAAAAATAGGTTTAATTAATGTTAAATTTCAGTAAATCAAATCTGGAAATATTCAGCCTGATACTCAGTTCAGGAATTTGGTAATTAGGATTTAACACATAAAACCAAATCAAAACATAAATCTCTAGGTTGGTAACCCTAGCCTTAGGTGTCCTCTAGTGTCTAGGGTGCCTGAGTGTCCATCCTGACACGACACGACGTGTCAATCTCAATAAAACCCCAAATCGGGTAAACCCAGGACAGTGTGCAGAGCACTGTGTCGTGCACCAGTTCACGACCTTCGTGGACACACCACGAGACACGACACGTCTCGTGGTCATGCACACGTGTAGCCCACATATAGGACTACACGATCGACATACTGTTACGTGTCATCATCGTGTCTACACGTGATACGACACGCATATCAGTGTCAAAAAATGTGAGTTACAGACCGCGTCGTGCACGCGGTCAAGTATCTCGTGTTCGTGACACAGGACACGACACATCTCGTGCTCGTGTCCTAGTGTTCGCCCAGTGATGGGCTACACACGTGTCAGCCTGATACACGTCCAAGACTCGTGTGCGTGGGACACGAGGCTCGTGTCCTAGTCGAAAATTCGACTGAACGTACGTGTAGGTGTCCAGTGCGTAGGTGATTGCGTGTCCGATACAAAATAAGACACCGTGAAACTTTAGGGGCATGTTCACAGACATTGCCCCCGTATCTATGCAAATTTTGGCGTGTCAAAGTGCTCTGTGCAGTGCGCACGAACAGTGTGGTAGCAGGACACTGCCACACTGTGCAGTGCAGTGCAGTACAGTACATTGTGTTCGTGTCTGAGTTTGACACGAACATGACACAATATTGTGCTCAGTGATGGGGTTCTATGATCTACACCTATAGGGCTAGAAATTTGTTCAAATAGTTTTCGAAAATAACAACATTTAATTCACAGAGACAATTCATCAAACACTTACATTAAAACCTAGATACGTGTCCGATACGGACACCAAACCCAATCTATTTCCTACCAAACTTTGCCTATAGATCCCAGTACCTAGATGTATGCATTCATGAAAAGAAATCACAATAATAATAAGTTTAGAGGTATTTTACCTATTGAGTGAAAACTCAATGAAAAGCCTAGAATAGGGGGGTGTCCTCTTCAATTGATGATGCCAAAAGCTTGTGCAACCTTGCTAGCTAGCTCCCCTTAGCACCCTCAATGGTAGGGTATCCCAATGCAAGAAACTAGGCTCAATTTGGAGTTGATTTGGATATTTGGGGAGGAAATGGGGAAGAACACTAAAGGAGGCAATTAAAATGAATTAAAAAGGGTGCTAATGATTAATAGGTTGTATTTATAGAGGGTGGGGATGTGTGATGGCTGCCATTAAGTTAGGGTTAGGGTTTAGGATGAGTGGCTAAGGTTTCTCCAACAAATTCTAGGCAATCTAATGGCTCACAATTAAAGTAACATCCTTTAACCTTTAGCCTAAAATATCTCTTTAAACAAATATCTAGATATTACACTAATGTGATTACTTAATTGAAATCCTCTAACTTAGTCTCTAGGGTCATGATTAACAATCTAGATTAGGCTAACTTCTAGGTCAAGTCTCAAATAATTTAACTAACACATATTTAATTAATATAATTCACAATTTCACAAGAGTGTCAAAATGACCAAAATACCCCTAGGCTTAAAAGTAGAAATTTGAAATCCTAAACACATGATTAGGTCTCCTTGGTCATGATTAGTCTTCTAGGTCATGTATGACTAATGTTACACTAGCAAAACACCAATTTCACATTTCACTCAATTAAATAGTTTTAAAATAACTAAAAATCACCAAAAATCATATCATGACTAAAATCAAATATTTTAATGATTTAAAAATACAAAAGTTCAAATTTACCCTTATTTTAGAAAAGTGGGTGTTACAAGTCTACCCCCTTTAAAAGAATTTCGTCCTCGAAATTAAGATGGTCGTACTCCTCCTAGGTTAAACACCCCTAATCAATTCAAAGTCTTAGAATAGTATCAAAACATTTTACCAATCTATTTATTTATATATATATTTTGAAAGACTGAAACGAAAGATGGAAATAATAGGTTTTTGAAATTATTTTAATATAATTAGATAATCATATGCGTCTATCCAGAATCATGATAATCAGAATTTTCTCGCCATATTAGTAAGTTAGGCTACGACACCCATGGAGTCTGCAACACAGACTATGCCCTCGCCGTACCAACTAATATAACTATCGGAGACTCTAGATTCCATAATTGAGGCGACCTAGCCCATATGATTCGGTAAAAGGTTAAATCAACAACAAAACATATAGATTCTAAATTATCAACAAATAGAAAAGATAGGAACAGATGGAATTGAATTTCAAGATGGAAACAACGAGGCAAGGTAGGAATGGAATCGAAAAGAACAGAACCTGCAAGCGCCTCTCCTACTGCCTGAGCATCCTCAAACGTCATGGCGTAAGCTCGCCCCTGCTGGCCTCCTCTATCCTACTGATGGCCTACTGGAGCCCTGGCTCCTACTTCCTGAGCTGTCCGTCCCGCGGACTTGAAACACTCTCTCAACTGATGATCTGATGATCCGCAGAGTAGGCACTTGCCTAGCCTCATCCGGCACTCACCCCAATCGTGCCCTGGTTTCTTACAGAAAAGGCAAGAAATAACATGCTGCTGTCTAGGAGCCTGCTGCTGTCTCTGCTGCTGCTGCTGCCTCTACTGGAACGGCTGCGGCTGGAACTGCCTCGGCTGCTGGTGCTGAAAGTGAGACCTCTTATCCTGGCCTCCGCTGCTACTGCCCCCAACTGGGTCTCGCCTCCTCTTGAGCCTAAGCTCAAGATCATCCTCTGCCAGTAAGGCTCCCGTCAGAATCTCCTCGAATGTGGCATTCCTGTTGCCCTTGGTCAAGAACTTGACCTCCTTGACCAGACCCTTCCGAAACCTCTGGGACTTCGCTGTCTCGCTCAATCCCTCTACAAACCTGCCGAGGCGGCCAAACTCTCCAGCGTACTCCTCCACTGTAAGGCTCCCCTGAACTAGGCTCTCGAACTGCGACTCTAAGGCTCTGAGCGCTGAATCTGGAAAGAACTTCTTCTTGAAGAAGCCCTTGAACTCCTCCCAGGTCTGTCTAGTTACTCCCACTCTGGGGTCTGACTGATACCAGGTACGAGCAAGATCTCGCATCCGGCTAGCTGCAGCCTCTATCTAGAGATCTGCCGGTATCCGGACTAGGCGGAAGATCTCCTCTATATGCTCGATCCACTCGTCAGCATATATAATCTCCTCTGTTCCCAAGAAGTCTCTGGGGCTCATCTTCTGGAACTGCTCGATCCCTGGTGTCTTCGGCTGCTGGACTGCTGGTCGAGCTGCTGCTGTCATAATGGCCAACTCTATGCCCCTGTCCTGTCGGACCTGCTGCTGGTCCATGAACTGCTGGAAGTAGGCAAACATCTGTGCCGCGTCCACGTGTCCTGTAGGCGGCGGCTGCTGGAAAGACATCTCTGGAGTGACTGGGTCCTGCCTCCGATCTCGTGGAGCCATACCCTCAGCTGCTGCTGAAGTCCCAATATGAGCAGAGGTGGCAGGAGCTGTAGCCTCCCGACCCTACCGAACTGGCTGAGAGGTAGCAGTCCCCTCTATAGTATCTCCATGAATGGCACGCTGTAACCGCGTCTCCACCATCCTGAAGACAAATCAACAAGGATATCAATTGCTGAAAAAGAAGCGATAAATCAAGGGAGGACAGTTTATTTCAAAAGGAAGTATTAAAGTAGCAAGAATTTGATAACAAGAATCAGTTTAAGAGCTTTTCCTAATGTGATTGAGTACCCCAAAATATTCTACTCCTACTGCAGGCTATAGTGATACTCTAGTTCGAATACCACTACATAAACTCGACCTGCATGGGCCACCACTAAAAACGTGTCACGACCCGCACCCTAGAGTAAGGGCACGAGAAGTGGGTACGTCCAGCCTACGCCGCAGTGTCGGCGGTAGAACGCTGTCCTAGGTCACAATATCTAACAATATAAAGCTAAGCAGTTTATACTCCCCGAATGGGGGTGACATAGCAGAATGTAAACTCAATCACAACTAAAGAAGAAGAAGTACGATATGACATAGAACTCAAAATGAAGTACAGATAATCAGAAGAGTCTAGTGTCTAAGATAACATCTCAGCAAACATCCCGAATACAAGTCTCAACTACAGAATATGAAAGAATATATACATCTCAAAACAACAACTGAAAGTCAAAAATAATGCTGAAAAGAAAGATAAAGCCTAGCTGACTAGCCTAGACTATGGGAGTAGTATCTTGAACTGCAGCTGGGTCCTCTAGAGGAACCAGGTCGCAGGTGTCGTCTAAGCCTGCTCCGTAATAGGTGGTACAAAGGGCCTCATCCTCATCCTCTGTAATATTTTTAACAGGTCTAGTCAGGACAGGAGCGAGCACAGTACATCTCATGCAGTTCATATCATGGCAGGAAATATAAAGCAAGCAATAGAGTAAGATACATGAAATGCTGTAAGAAAATGTACATAAAATAGGAGAAATATTTGATAACTGGAAATATATACATGATAAGTAAGAACTGTAAGTGACTAGTGATTTAAAGTACGAGATGGCATGTAATTGGCTTAGGTTATACATGATGAACATGAAAAGTAACAGAGTGTACATGATGGTAAATCACATGACCATTTATACTCACCCCTACCCACAATCAATACACAAGGATCTATTCAAGTTACGTTACGTACATGATGTTTTGGTTACACAGGAAACACATGAGGAAACATGAGCGTACATGAAAGAACATGAAAGTACATGAACGTACATGAAAGAATATGAGAGAACATGAGTGTACATGAATAACGCAGAAACAAGGAATACATGATGTACATGAAACACATGTCATAAAGTATCCGATGCGCCCGCTAAGGGGGATAACATCCCAAGAAGAGATCCGTATAGTACCAATCCGTGATGATAACGTGACAGCATCAAGTAAAAGTAATCTAGAGCGAGAATATAAATCGTGACAAGTATGAAACGATCAGAGAATGTACTCGCCTGATAACTGAATGTCCGAAGAGGATGTACTGCCTGAGGAGAGGTGTCTGTCTCCTAATCAGAGCAACACAAGTCACAATATATACAAGGGGTTAAAATTGAATTGTACAATGCATCTATATGATTTTCTAGGTCAATCTAGGCCAAGTCAACTCTTGGTCAACTATGGGTCAAACTAAGTCAACATCTAGTCACCTCTAGTCAACCACACTGGTCAAACTAGGTCAACTAGGTCAAAGTCAACCCTTGGTCAACTCTGGTCAACAGTCTAGGTTAACTAGGTCATTCCAAGTATAAACCTAGACTAACAAGTCATTCTAGTCAATCTAGACCTAACCAAGCCTACTAAACCTAAGCACACCAATACAGACAATGTCAGGGTATCACACACAAGTTGTATATACATTTAGGTATCCAAATACTAGGCAATGTGCACATAGTGTCATTATGTGTGTACATGCTTTAGTGTCATAGGTGGATGTGTATTAGAGTATATAGGGTGTCACATGTACATGGCATTCAACATCATACTATATACCTATATACATACTACTTACCTTCATAGATGCATACCTACTTTCATATATGCATATCTACATATACTTATACATTGAGAGAGAGAGAGTTAGGGGGTAAATACATGTGTGTGTGTGTGTTTGAATTAGGATACATGTGTGTGTGTGTTTATATGAGGCTTGTGTGTGTGTGTATCTTGCATGTAATTTCAGGAAAACAGTGAAAAGGGGATGCATTGACTCAGGTTTTGATTTAAACAATCTCAGTTTCAGATGTGAAAGATAATTTAGGTTCATTACACATTCAGTTTCCATTACACAAGTTTTTATTACACATGTTTTCATAACTAAAATCTCAGTTTTCATTTGTGTATAATAGTGGGTGAATCTCAGTTTCACAACATAGGAAATTCTCATATTAATCATGTTATCACCTTCTCAGTTTCAGCCTATTCAAACCCAGTTCAATCTCTACCAAGCCTATAGTGTATTACCTATATACAACACATCAAAATTCAGGTTTGCAAGGAGAACCAACTCTCAGTTTTGAATTAAACAATCTCAGTTTTCAACTATAGGAAATTCTCAGATTTCCTAAACACATTCTCAGTTTTGAATTATTGCCTAAACAGAATTTCATGTTTGAATAGAGCTCAAAAACTAAGCCTTAGGTTCCCCCCAAAATCTCAGTTATTGTATCATGAATGAATTCTCAGATTCATATAAAAGCAGGTTTCAGTTTTTATATTCCAAAGCCGAAATCAAATTCAATTACTCACCAAACAGCCCAAAAATTGAACCACAGTTATATTACACATAGGAGAATAGTATTAGGGACTAAAACTAAACATAATCAGTAAAAAAAAAAGGTTTAATTGATGTTAAAGTTCAGTAAATCAAATCTGGAAATATTCAGCCTGATACTCAGTTCAGGAATTTGGTAATTAGGATTTAACACATAAAACCAAGTCAAAACATAAATCTCTAGGTTGGTAACCCTAGCCTTAGGTGTCCTCTAGTGTCTAGGGTGCCTGAGTGTCCATCCTGACATGACACGACGTGTCAATCTCAATAAAACCCCAAATCGGGTAAACCCAGGACAGTGTACAGAGCACTGTGTCGTACACCAGTTCACGACCTTCGTGGACACACCACGAGACACGACACGTCTCGTGGTCATGCACACGTGTATCCCACATATAGGGCTACACGATCGACACACTGTTACGTGTCATCATCGTGTCTACACGTGATACGACACGCATATCAGTGTCAAAAAATATGAGTTACAGACCGCATCGTGCACGCGGTCAAGTATCTCGTGTTCGTGACACAGGACACGACATATCTCGTGCTCGTGTCCTAATGTTTGCCCAGTGATGGGCTACACACGTGTCAGCCTGATACATGTCCAAGACTCGTGTGCGTGGGACACGAGGCTCGTGTCCTAGTCGAAAATTCGACTGAACGTGCGTGTAGGTGTCCAGTGCGTGGGTGATTGCGTGTCCGATACAAAACGAGACACCGTAAAACTTTAGGGGCATATTCGCAGACATTACCCCCGTGTCCATGCAAATTTTGGCATGTTGAAGTGCCCTGTGCAGAGCACACGAACAGTGTGGTAGCAGGACACTGCCACACTGTGTAGTACAGTACAGTGCAGTGTGTTCATGTCTAATTTTGACACGGACACGACACAATATTGTGCTCAGTGATGGGGTTCTATGATCTACACCTATAGGGCTAGAAATTTGTTCAAATAGTTTTCAAAAATAACAACATTTAATTTACAGAGACAATTCATCAAACACTTACATTAAAACCTAGATACGTGTCCGATACGGACACCAAACCCAATCTATTTCCTACCAAACTTAGCCTATAGGTCCCTGGTACCTAGATGCATGCATTCATGAAGAGAAATCACAATATTAATAGGTTTAGAGGCATTTTACCTATTGAGTGAAAACTAAATGAAAAGCCTAGAATAGAGGGGTGTCCTCTTCAATTGATGATGCCAAAAGCTTGTGCAACCTTGCTAGCTAGCTCCCCTTAGCACCCTCAATGGTAGGGGATCCCAATGCAAGAAACTAGGCTCAATTTGGAGTTGATTTGGATATTTGGGGAGGAAATGGGGAAGAACACTAAAGGAGGCAATTAAAATGAATTAAAAAGGGTGCTAATGATTAATAGGTTGTATTTATAGAGGGTGGGGATGTGTGATGGCTGCCATTAAGTTAGGGTTAGGGTTTAGGATGAGTGGCTAAGGTTTCTCCAACAAATTCTAGGCAATCTAATGGCTCACAATTAAAGTAACATCCTTTAACCTTTAGCCTAAAATATCTCTTTAAACAAATATCTAGATATTACACTAATGTGATTACTTAATTGAAATCCTCTAACTTAGTCTCTAGGGTCATGATTAACAATCTAGATTAGGCTAACTTCTAGGTCAAGTCTCAAATAATTTAACTAACACATATTTAATTAATATAATTCACAATTTCACAAAAGTGTCAAAATGACCAAAATACCCCTAGGCTTAAAAGTAGAAATTTGAAATCCTAAACACATGATTAGGTCTCCTTGGTCATGATTAGTCTTCTAGGTCATGTATGACTAATGTTACACTAGCAAAATACCAATTTCACATTTCACTCAATTAAATAGTTTTAAAATAACTAAAAATTACCAAAAATCATATCATGACTAAAATCAAATATTTTAATGATTTAAAAATACAAAAGTTCAAAATTACCCTTATTTTAGAAAAGTGGGTGTTACACATGTTGCGGCTCCTCGACTGGAATATCAATCTCTGGGGTAGCGGCCCTTGGTCTAGAAGGCCCTTTGGTAGTAGCCTTCTTCTTCTTTTCTGGGGTCTTCTCTGGAAGAGTAACAGCTGCACCTTGTTTCCGTTTCCGGGACTTGCCAATAATGATAGGTTCCGTAGCTTTTTCTCCAACTCCCGTAGGAATAACTTCCAGATACTGATCTGGATCAGCGGTGTCATCGGGTATGTCTGATGGTACCCTGACTGGCTCCTCAACATTCCCTTCCTTGGGCCATCTTAGACTTCCTCTCAGGTTGTAGCCATGGGCGAAGGAGCGGATGGAAGCATAAAAGTGAACATACGTATGAAGTATATGCAGCTCGATGGTGCTGGTAGCAGTTGATACTTTGAATTTGGCACCGGTATAGGCAGTGCTAAAATATCTCCAACCTCTTGCATTATCAATCAGATTCTCATAATGACGGAAACTGGTAGAGGGATTACCAACATGAAGTTGGTCATATCCAAATTGACGAGCGAACCTACTTGGTAGATATGGTTCGAACGCACAGCTGTCTTCATTTCTGGACATCAGATGGGAGGGTCTGATGCACTGTAGCCATCTGAAAACTGGCACTGACAATAAAGTTCTTCCTTCAACTTTATCTTCAAATTGTACGCCGAAGCAGTCAGCTGGAACTTATGGCCGGGTACAGAAAAAGTTCCATCCATAAGAATAATTCAATACTGCTCGAGTATCTGCCACTGTCGTGGCAGTCCATGTAGCTTTGCTAAACTTCTGTAGGAAGACCTCTGCATCATCTCCAGGGCCTGGTGGCAACAAATTACAGTTGTGATGCAACAGCCAGCCCATCAGGTAAGTGTAGGGCATTTCTACCCTAGGAAATACGTTCCGGTGATGAGCATTGTTGATTAGCTCCTCACCTAAAGTCCTCAAACCTGCGTTTACTCGACACACCATTGCGATAGTAGGTTGATTCTGACTTTGAACACCAAACATACCGCTGGCCATAGCACGTTTCGGTGGATTCTATCAACTGTACCGGTCCCCGGTACAACCCATCTCCTCAACCATAGAGAAAGGAAGCCTGC
This sequence comes from Iris pallida, assembly GCA_029216955.1. Taxonomy (NCBI): domain Eukaryota; kingdom Viridiplantae; phylum Streptophyta; class Magnoliopsida; order Asparagales; family Iridaceae; genus Iris; species Iris pallida. Next base: position 2,405,388 of record JANAVB010043620.1, read on the forward strand.
CAGCAAGGCTTTCTTGGAGATCTTCTGGCTGCCATATCTGAGGAAGCTCAAGGCTTCGGTTTCGGCAGAGAACTCCCCAGTCTTGGTGGACAAATATTTGTCTGGAAATTTATAGCCAACCATCATATCCCGTATTTTATCTACAGGGATTGTTGAACCAGTATTGATGGTTGGAGCCTTGTTCTCCTGAAATCTTTCTTTATCATCTTTGGAAATCTTATCTTTATGGTAAAAGAGATATGTTGTCCACATGTTGATGTATGCCAGATAAGATCCACTTTCATACATAGTAGTGCAAATAATGTAATGGCACATCAACTCTTCATATACCTCAACCAATTAAGGGTTTTTCTTCCTGATTTCAGCAACTTCCCGGTTGGAGGGAATATATTCTTCATATGGGGCTTCCCCCATTGGCAGCTTTGAGATGAATTGTATCTCGTGGAGTGCGAGACTCATTTCACCTTTTGGGGTCGCAAAAGTTCATGTTGAACTGATATATATCTCCATCAGAGCCATAAACAACTTACTGTTCGGTGGTATACCCTGACTAGTGGAGGTTACTACTTCATACAGACCGATGGCTTCCAAATCTGTCTTGAAGTTCTTCATGATCCAAACACTAATTTGGATCCAGTTCTGATTGAAAGGAGTTAGCCATCCTGGTAGCCTAGGGTTAGCCTAAGGATATAATACTGCAGCCCTTATGAACTTATTGATGAACATTTGGGTTTACACCGATTGGATTAAAGTCAAATCTTCACTCGGAGTGAATCCAGGCAAGAGACTAGAGAAAGGGACAATACCGCCATTGGGAACACTGACGTGATACCCCATATCGTTGGCACTATCCCTCTTGAAAATGATCCTTCCCGGCCTTCCATGACTGCTGGGAGTCAGATTCCACAGCATCTGTCGGGGATGGATGGCATGGATAAATACAGACAGGGGATAATTTCTATCCATGTCGGGAAGATACATTGCTCTATCTCCAAACTTGAACACCCAAGACTCCTTCTTGGGGTATGTTTGTGACTTGAAGTCTATCGCATCCCCGAATAAGAAAGTTAGCTTTACAAATTGTTAGCCATCCAGAGAGGTCAACAGTTCTCCATTTATCATGGACAATAGCATTCTGTCCCTTTGAGCAGATATCAGCTGTCGTCTCTCTGCAAGATATTCTGGATTTGACTGGGAAAATTCCATATGGGACAGGTTCTCTAAATAATTTGAGCCCACTATACCAGTTGATGAGCCAAATACTTCTGCAAGTGGGTGAATTTGCAAATCCGCTGCCAAAAGAAAAAAGAAAAAAATCAAGTTAGTGAAAATCTAATTTGAAATTTTTACGCAGATAATTTGGTCTGAGTTTTACGCATAAAGATTAAAGACTCTGGCTATACAAACTTTACGCTTATTAAAGTTGATAAAAACTTTTAAAGTGTAAAAGTTCTTTATTTTACACAAAGTCTTTCACTTGTGAATTTTATGCTGGCATATATTGATGTGAGCGTATTGTAAATTTTACGCTGGCATGTGTTGACATGAGCGTATTTTAATTGTTACGCTGGCATGTGTTGACATGAGCATATTCTAATTTTTACGCTAGCACATATTGATGTGAGCGTATTGTGAACTATATGCTGGCATGTGTTAACATGAGCGTATTTTAATTTTTATGCTGGCACGTGTTGACGTGAGTGTATTCTAATTTTTACGCTGGCACATGTTGATGTGAGCGTATTTTGAAAATTACGCTGGCACGTATAGACGTGGGCATATTTTCTTAATTTTACGCTAGCACGTATAAACGTGGGCGTATGTTCTTAATTTTACGTTGACACGTATAACGTGGGCGTATTTAATTATCTCAGTTTCTACGCTGACACGTATAACGTGGGCGTGAAGAGATAAACTCAGGTTTTCTTCTCCGACGAACTCGCGACCGTAGTTCAGTGCTTTACCCTTCATTGTCGGAGCCACGGCGGGGTTGCTCTGTTGGGGCGACGTTGATGATGGGAAGGGGGTTTTCGTACGGTCGGCTGACGATGAATCGACGGGCTTCTTGCCCTTGCTGCCGGCGACGGTCTTCTTGGGGGCCATCGATTTAAAGTGAGAGAGAAAGATGGGAATAGGAGTAAAGAGAGATCGGGATTACGAAAGACAAGTAAAGTTCTATCTCTATTCGAAGAGCCCTATTTATAGAGAATTTTGAATCGGTTCAAATTTCCGAATTTTACGCTGACGGTTGGATATCTCAACTTTTACGCGGATTGATGACTGTTGGATATCCCGAATTCTACGGTGACTGTTGAAATCCCGAATTTTACGCTTCTGTTCAAAGTATTTCAAATTTTGAAAATAAATTGAAAACTTTGAAGAGGGTCCTGTAGGAGCATAAAAAGTACTTCAAAGACCAAGTCAAAGAAGTTGAGAACTTTACGCAATTCAAACTGAGTCAAACTCAGAATCTACGCTAGCTATTCTCTACGCATGCTATTCTCTACACGAGAAGCTTTTACGCGAGAGTTATCCTCCACTTTTACGCCGAGGACAGACTGTCAGAACGCATTACGCATTTAATGCGAGTGATTTCATCTGACAGAATGATTTTCTGACAGCAGGATTGTACAGAAGCCGAGAGGATTAGATTTACACTAAACCCAATACTGTCGTTTAGTGTGCAGATGGGCTACTTTATGCTCAATAAACTGCTTCTTTTACGCACGATAGCTATTCGAGCTTTTACGCTCAAGGTTATTGTGGGCGTAAAGTTTATTTGAGCTAATTTTACGCTCAAGGCTACTTTTCAGCCACTTTACGCGGGAAGTCTATTTTGAGTTATTTTACGCCCAGTTTGCTACTTTACGCAGGAAGTGTATTTTGGGTCATTTTTACGCCCGATATTTCTTGGCTACATGAGAACGTGGTTTGCTTACGTGGCTTTCATGCCACACTTATCGGGGAACGTGTATACGTGCTCTCTCTATTTTGTTGAAGTAGTGGGACACGTGTCACCATACGTAGAGATCAAAACTCTACATGGGACACGTGTCAACGTGCGTAGAGGATGATTTACATCGTGGGTGACAGTTACTCGCGTAGAGACCCAATTTTGTTGCTTTTTACGCACAAAGGGTCAAGTCTATAAATAGACTTATTTTCACGTAGACAACATCAAGAGATCAATAGCGATACAGGAGAGGCGATTCTGAGAAAACTCATACTTTCATAGTGATATTCCCAGAAGCATTTTTCAACTTTTTCTCAAGAGCAGGTGAAGCAAAGCAAGAAAGCATTCGACTGTGCCATCAGTGACGTTGCTCGATACCTTTCGGGTGACTTAGTTTTTCCGATTGTTCGTCTTCTTCAAGCTGTTTTCTTTATCATCATCGTATGGTCCAAGGAACAAAGTGATCGCTCTCAAATCAGACTTCCATAGCAATACTTCCCAGAACAATTTGTACTTTTTCTCATTTTCTTTCAAAAGCCAATTTTTAGGTATTTTGTTAAGTGAAACAGGGATATATTGGGGAGGATAGTCGCTAGTGCGTATGGGAATCCAAACAGGCAAACCACAGTCTCCGGATGGAACTATGGTGATTTAATTACAGATGTCCTCTGACGTTTTGGACGTTACGGACGGATACAGATGACTTGATGCCAGTTACGTACACATAGCCTAAAATCCTACCCATGCGCATGAAAGTTATCCTCTAAATTGTACATTAGGCGGTTAGAATCTCCTTTGCATATTTGTGTCTAGGATAGTCTTTTATATATTATTTTATTATTCTAACATTTTATATTAGCATGTTCTTCCTGTATCTTGCTACGTCCGTCTGAGGACCTGGTTATTCCCCAGGTGTGTGCTTTCATGATTCACTGCAGGTGTTCTAGCCAAGGTTGTGATTCTCTCCATTCCTTTGAAGACGATTGCGCTTGGTTCATCTTGCCATCTTATTGATCGATTCTTGTACATTTTTTTTATTGAGATAGTTAGTAGTGGACTTTGTCTCCACCCAACGATTATATCATAAATATTTAAGTTGATTTTTATATTATTATTCTTTTCATTGTGGATGAGATTTAGTTTATCTTGGATTACTATATTTTACAGCTTATGTATATATACAAGGCCCCTGTACTTCATATGTATACAGCTGGCATGTCTACGTACTTAGTCCTACGTATTTTGGGACTGGGGCGTTACATGTTTTTGTGGTGGCCCATGCAGGTCAAGATAAATTGTTTGGTTACTTTACTGTACCAAGCAAGCCTGCGTATAGGATTAGAAGTCTAGGATCTCATCCACATACTTGACCTCTTTTCTCGATCCCATATTCGAACTAACGTTCGACTCATCAATTACATCTTGCTTGATTCCTCCTATCATAATTCCTATCTTTCCTTCGTGCTTGCTCGAGGTTAGAAAGGTGACCCCTACTAGCTAGACATGTTACTCTTGTCCCAAAACACCATTAGTTTAATTCTTTTAAGTTGGGTAGAATGCCTTATGACCTAGCAAACCCTTTGTCCTTGTGACATATAATAGTAAGTTTACTTAGATTCTAGAATCTAGAAGACCCTAACCCATCTAGACACCCAAAGACTTGGACGAGAAGACTATAGGATGACTGTATGAAGACCATCACATGACATGACTTATATTTTTAGAAGTTCGAACCAATTTTAACTTTCTTCCAATCTTAGTCTCCCGTGCCTATGTTTTTACCAGCTTGACTAATGTTGCTACTATAATCTAGTTTTGCAAACACATCCATTTATCGAGTTTGTTCATGACTTATGCTATTGAGCGCGCTCACTAACATATTGTCGAATCAAAACCGGTGCATGATGGTCTGATCAACCAAGTGCACTTTGGTTCGCTTTTGTCTACTATTCTACGTAGATGGAACAGAATTAAACTTGTCCTCTAGAGCCTCATCCGCGACTGCCTTGGCAACTCCTTTTGAATTATTCGGTCGCCTTTGAACCACGTATTCATATTCGATAACGCCTCCTTCGAACTCTATATTGCTTTCGCCTTCACCTATTTTAGAAGGACGAAGGCGTTGTACTAGAACTGTCACGACCCGCACCCTAGAGTTAGGGCACGAGAACGTAACGACGCCCAGCCTACGCCGCAGTGTCGGCGGTAGAACGCTGTCCTAGGTCTCAATGCATCTAACAGTATAAGACTAAACAGTTTATACTCCCCGAATGGGGGTGACATAGCAGATACAAACTCAATCACATCTAAGGTAGAGCATGATAAAGATAGATAAAACATGGAATCCAAAAGAGATACAGGAGATAGAAATCTAAGTGTCTATGATACATAAACCCATAAATACATCTCAAAACTCAATACAATAATCCACAAAGTAAAATACAACTCCAGACAAAATGAAATAACTACCTAAACAACCTCTAATGTGTCTCCTCTAGGCTAGCAGGCACCTCCAGGCTATCTGTAAAAATTTTCAACAGGTCCAGTCAGGACGGGAGCGAGCACAAAACATCTCACGCAGTTCATATCGAGTTAGGAAATATAAAGCATGCAATAGAGTAAAGTACATGAAACGCTGAAAGAAGAATGTATAGAAAACAGTAGAGATTTAATAACAGGAAATATCTAAATATGATAAGTAAGAACTGTAAGGAACATGTGATTTAGAGTATAATCTGGTTATGTAAACGGGCTAGGAAAATGCAATGGTAACTCCATTGTACGTGGGTGTACAATAGACATATACAATAGTTATACAATGTTGTACAATAGGATTTGAGTACATAACCAATTCTACTCCCCCTCCCCAATCAATACACAAGGATCCACTCCAGTTACGTTATCTTGCACAATAGTGTACAATGTTATACAATGGATGTACAATATTATACAATAGATGTACAATGTTATACAATAGTTGTACAATGTTATACAATAGTGTACAATGGTCTATCCCTGGGACTCATGTGATACTGAGAGTACAATATGCACAAGGAGTATACAAGGATATAGGTATTCAATAAATACAATATGGAAGTGAAACGCACATCACAATATGTATTTAGTGAATACAAGGGGATAACATCCCAAAAGGAGATCCATATAGTACCAATCCGTGATAACAATCGTGTCAACATCAAGTACAGTAATCTATAGCAAGAATGTAAATCCAGACAAGTATGAAACGGTCAGAGAATGTACTCGCCTCGATAACCTGAACAGCTGATAAGTATAGGAGGTCCCACTGAAGCCACAGAGTCCTATTTAAAGCAACACAGGTTACAAGGTGTTCAAGTTGAAATAAATAAATCCCTACAGGCAATCTATATTATTCTAGGTTCTTCTAAGTCAAATTAACTTTAGGTCGACTCCGGTCAATAATCTAGTCAAACTAGGTCAAGTGTTGACTTACAGTTGACTTTGGGTCAACTGGTCAACTCTGGTCAAACAGGGTAAATCTAATCTAATTATTAAAGTGTACTTCGTTATTTGTACGTCGAAACTTACGGCACGCAAATCGAGATAAGAAGATTATCGGTAAGGTTGATAATCTTATTATAGTGATCCACGTATCCAACTTGTCAATTTCAGCGATGTGAGATCACTGGAATTGGCTGATCTCAGTTTCGTTGTACTAATCCCGAAATACGAACATTATATGAATTAATTATTAACTAATTATAAAAAGGTTAAACTCAGAGAAATTATCAACAAACATTGTCGGACGATGAAATGAACATCGCCAACGTGTCTAGAATGGTCAAATTAGCTAGGATAGCCTACCCAACGGTCCAATTTGGATACAAGGGCAAAAAGGTAATTTCGGGTCAAAACGGTGTCCGTGTCGGAGCCGTTTTGCATCGAAAAACGTGCAAGAAAACAAGTCTATAAAATATAACAAATTATATGTCCACGTAACCAGAATGTCGATACGAACCCAACGGTATCTCCAGAATTGGATTCCGTTGACCCGATCTCAATTTGGCCCGTTGACCAGAACTTGGAATTCCGATTTGCACGAAAATGCGTGCCGGAGCCAAAGTCCTCAAAACTCAGCAAACTACCTGTCAACGAGTCCAGAATGACGATACGAACTCAACGGTATCTCCGGAATTGGATTCCGATGAGCCGGCGTCAAAAAGTCCCGTTGACCCAGAATGTCGGACCCGCTTTGCACCGAAATTCGTGCCCGGCCCACGTTCTCCAAATCTAACAAATTTTATATGAAAACATGCCAGAACGACGCCACAAGTCTAATGGTGGTGTCAGAAATGAAATCTGGAGTCCCGTGTTCAAAAATAGAATTTTACAAGTTGGAAATTACGAATTTGGACGGCCAACTTTGGCGTCGAATTCAACCAATCAAACAAGCTCAAACTGAAATGAAATCTAAAGGGGGCAGGAAGAGGGTTATACCAGCTTCGCACCGGAACTGGTAGCACGCCAAACGGAGCTGCGGTGGAGGAGATACAAGCTGACGAAGTTGGCCCCGCGAAACTGTCCAAATTTAACACAATTTAAACGGTCAACTTGGTGGCCGGTTTTGATGTACCAAACGATAAAATTAACGGACGAAAATTGACAGGGATGAAGGTGGATATACCGAGATTACGACGGAGTGAAGAAATTGCCGATCCAACGGTCGGATCTCCGGGAAAACGTGCACGAAGTCGCTGCGACGGAGCACCAAAATGAACGTGATTTCGCGCGCGTCACGACGGAACGTCGTGCAAAACGCACAAATCGCCTCGACGGCGCGTCCCGGAGGACGGTGGCCGTCAGGGGAGACTCGCCCATGGCGGGGGAGCACGGTCAGAGGCCCATGGCGGCCCGCACGGCGGCGTGGCGGCGCGCGACGGCGGCCCACGCGCGCTCGTGCGTGCGCGCCTGCATGCGCGGTTGACGCAGCCGCTGCTGCTGCTGCTCTTGGCTGCTGTCGCAGCTGCGAGCGAGGGCTGGGCGGCCTATTCCCGGCGGAGGTGCGGCCATGCGCGGCCAGTGGCGGCAGCACGACGGTTTAGGGTGGTGGTGGTCGCCGTTGATGGCCATGGTGGTGGCGGCTTATGAAGGTGGTGGTGGTTGTTGCTTATGAGGAGGAGGGAAAGTAGGAGGAGGAGATGGAGTTTTGGGGGAGGAGACTGTGGGTGAGGCCGACCATGCTCGGCCACGGCGGAGGCCGGCTAGGGGAGGTCGGGGGAGTGAGGAGGTGGAGGTGGCCATGGGGTCGGGTGGTGATGCATGGCTTGGTTTTGCTGTTGCATGGTTTTTGTGTGAGTTGAAAATAAAAAATGAAAGAGAGAGAGAAGGAGAGGATAAGAGAGAGAGAGATGAAAAAGTTTCTCTACATTGGAATTAGGGCCGGCCATAGGCTGCTATGGGGTTGGGGAGAAATTGGATGGTGGTGATTTGTTTAGGTGAATCAAAAGGCTAGGATTAAATTAACTAAAAATAGGTCTTTCCAATGGAGATTAATTCAATAAAATTCTATTAAATATAGAAAAATAGGCAAAATGAGTAATTGATATTTTTTTGGGCAAGAATTATGAGGGTGTCATGATGGAGAAAATTGTGGAGCTGGACTGGACTCGGTGGAGCCGGATTGGGTCAAAATTGGACATTGTGCAAAAATAGAATTAAAATTAGGTGTTGATGATCATGAGTAAATAAGTTGCACATGGGGATTTCAAATAATGGGACACAAGTGGCGGACGGATAGTAGGCTCAAAGTGGGCCATGTCCATAGTTGGGGCTGACAGGTTTTGGTCGACAGGGGACCCACAAATCAAGTTGGAAAATGAATGTGACGCCGTGGCGTGAAATAAAATCGGGTCACGCGTCGGAAGAGTTGCGCGAATCAAATGGAGCTCAAAATGACGTGAATGAGTGGAAAACGAAGGTCATGGGTGACGAGCGTCTCGAGTAGATCATCAATGAGGAGTTGGTTTCAAGAAAATGACTGGTCTGGCGCTCCCAATTTAAATGTCATGGTAACGCGCTGAAAATGATCAAGAAAAAGAGTGGGAAAATAATTAACAATCAATTGGTCTAAACCGACCCAAAGTTCAGCCAAGAAAAAGGGGCACAAGGGAACAAGTTTGGGTGGGACACCATATACCGTCATGAAGGTAATCGTGTCCACTCCAAAACTCGTGAATGGAATTTCCAGAGTTGAACATCCCTGATACTCCAAATATCAATAGCATGAAAAGTACACTAACAGATAAATAAATAGAATGAAATATTTATCAAACCAATTAATCAGGAAAATAAATAAAATAAAATAAATAAAATGAAAAAATTCAACCCGAAATTTAGGGTGCTAACATCCTACCCACCTTACAAAAATTTCGTCCTCGAAATTAAAATATCCCTAGTCCCTCTAGGTCAAACCCCCAAAAATCAAAGTCCCAGAACTTAAATAAACATACCATCAAAAAAGAACGGCATACAGGGTCATGGTATACGGTGACAGTGAAGTCTCGTCTAGGTTTACTAGTCATGCTAACTAACGGTCATAGGGTATCAAACACACAAGCAATCCAGGGTGCTAAAATAGGAAGATACAGAAATAACAACCATCAAACTATAAGGTTGTCTACCACCCCATATGAAAACTGGTACTCATAAAAATAAAAATAAAGGAAGGTAACTACCAATTATTTGAAAAAAATACTATCCCAAGAAAATCAAAATCACAAGTTAAAGAATCGAAAGTCACTTGCATTGAAATCCAATCACAATATATATACAGAGAGAGCGTTAGAGAGGGAAAACTAGCATCATGTGTATGGGGGCATGTTCATATGGTTAGATAGTAGGCGTGTGTGTGTCCTTGTACAGGATTATAGCCTAGTATTGAAAGATTAAACCCAGTTTTAGTTCAGCATTTACATACAAAATCTGAAAATAAGCTAATCATTTAAACAAGAGTAATATTAACATATTGCAGTGATGTAAACATAACTAATAACATGAAATTTTCATTTAAATTACGAATTTAAATATGGAAAAGTAGAGGACCAGAAATATTGGGGTTTTGACAATTTAACATCAACGACATATTAATATGTATCTGGATATGTGGAAAAATCAAGTGTAGCATGCATACGTGTTAGGCAAAGTGTCTGCTATATATATTCACATACATATTCTCATGTCCCAATAATAAAAAATTATTTTCTACATCAGGACCAACATTTAAATTCCTACCAAAATTACAGAGTAGGTGATTGACAAAATCAAGACAGTTTTATTATTATCTAAAACAAGAAAATAGCAAGAAAGAATAACGATAAAATCTGTTTTGCTTATCTGTTTAAAAAAGGAACGATTTTGAAATCCAGAGTTAAAATATCAAATCCAACATGAGGCCTTTTAGCAAAATTATCGATTCATTGTATTATGAAAAACTCATCGCAAAAGTTACACAAAGGTTTATGAAAACAACTAAACATACTCTTAAGTCAAATGACAAGAAACTAGGCAAAACAACAAATAATAATTCCTTTTTTTTGAATGACTGAGAAAAAGTAGAAAAAATATGTTCCAAATATTTTAAATACAATCTGATAATCATATGCGTCTATCCAAAATCATGGTACTCTAAATCCTCGTCATACTAGTAAGCAAGGCTACGATAATCACAGAGCCCTTGACTTATGCACATATCTCTAGAATCATGGTATTTAACATTTTTGCGGTGCCGCATGCTTGGCTGCGAAAACCTTAAATTCCCACACCCGAGAAATACATCCAGAGTCAGACTATATGTCCTCACCATGCTGGCTAATGTGACTATAGAAGACTAGATTCCATAACATAGATGACCTAGCCCATATAATTTCATCTTGCTAAAAATCAAATTAAATCAACAATAAATACTCAAAAATTAAATCAAAATTTATTAACGAACATCAAAATTCAAAAGTGAACACAATCCATCAAATACAAACTCGAATGCAACAGCTATCATCAAAATTCAAAATTCGAAAATCTTCCATCAAAATTAATACAAACTCAAATTCAACAAAAATCCATAAAAATCAAATTTAACAACAAAAGTAAAATAAATTAATCAAGGGAAAAAGAGAGTTTTCAAATCGAAGTTAAACAAGATTCTCCAGGGTCGTCCCGGAAATCTCTCAAGGGTTCCTATCTGTGATTGAGTACCTTCAAAACATATCCTAATCCTACTGCAGGCTGTAGTGGTACTCTAGTTCGAATACCACTACACTTTAGTCTCGACCTGCATGGGCCACCACTAAAAACGTGTCACGACCCGCACCCTAGAGTTAGGGCACGAGAACGTAACGACGCCCAGCCTACGCCGCAGTGTCGGCGGTAGAACGCTGTCCTAGGTCTCAATGCATCTAACAGTATAAGACTAAACAGTTTATACTCCCCGAATGGGGGTGACATAGCAGATACAAACTCAATCACATCTAAGGTAGAGCATGATAAAGATAGATAAAACATGGAATCCAAAAGAGATACAGAAGATAGAAATCTAAGTGTCTATGATACATAAACCCATAAATACATCTCAAAACTCAATACAGTAATCCACAAAGTAAAATACAACTCCAGACAAAATGAAATAACTACCTAAACAACCTCTAATGTGTCTCCTCTAGGCTAGCAGGCACCTCCAGGCTATCTGTAAAAATTTTCAACAGGTCCAGTCAGGACGGGAGCGAGCACAAAACATCTCACGCAGTTCATATCGAGTTAGGAAATATAAAGCATGCAATAGAGTAAAGTACATGAAACGCTGAAAGAAGAATGTATAGAAAACAGTAGAGATTTAATAACAGGAAATATCTAAATATGATAAGTAAGAACTGTAAGGAACATGTGATTTAGAGTATAATCTGGTTATGTAAACGGGCTAGGAAAATGCAATGGTAACTCCATTGTACGTGGGTGTACAATAGACATATATAATAGTTATACAATGTTGTACAATAGGATTTGAGTACATAACCAATTCTACTCCCCCTCCCCAATCAATACACAAGGATCCACTCCAGTTACGTTATCTTGCACAATAGTGTACAATGTTATACAATGGATGTACAATATTATACAATAGATGTATAATGTTATACAATAGTTGTACAATGTTATACAATAGTGTACAATGGTCTATCCCTGGGACTCATGTGATACTGAGAGTACAATATGCACAAGGAGTATACAAGGATATAGGTATTCAATAAATACAATATGGAAGTGAAACGCACATCACAATATGTATTTAGTGAATACAAGGGGATAACATCCCAAAAGGAGATCCATATAGTACCAATCCGTGATAACAATCGTGTCAGCATCAAGTACAGTAATCTAGAGCAAGAATGTAAATCCAGACAAGTATGAAACGGTCAGAGAATGTACTCGCCTCGATAACCTGAACAGCTGATAAGTATAGGAGGTCCCACTGAAGCCACAGAGTCCTATTTAAAGCAACACAGGTTACAAGGTATTCAAGTTGAAATAAATAAATCCCTACAGGCAATCTATATTATTCTAGGTTCTTCTAAGTCAAATTAACTTTAGGTCGACTCCGGTCAATAATCTAGTCAAACTAGGTCAAGTGTTGACTTACAGTTGACTTTGGGTCAACTGGTCAACTCTGGTCAAACAGGGTAAATCTAATCTAATTATTAAAGTGTACTTCGTTATTTGTACGTCGAAACTTACGGCACGCAAATCGAGATAAGAAGATTATCGGTAAGGTTGATAATCTTATTATAGTGATCCACGTATCCAACTTGTCATTTTCAGCGATGTGAGATCACTGGAATTGGCTGATCTCAGTTTCGTTGTACTAATCCCGAAATACGAACATTATATGAATTAATTATTAACTAATTATAAAAAGGTTAAACTCAGAGAAATTATCAACAAACATTGTCGGACGATGAAATGAACATCGCCAACGTGTCCAGAATGGTCAAATTAGCTAGGATAGCCTACCCAACGGTCCAATTTGGATACAAGAGCAAAAAGGTAATTTCGGGTCAAAACGGAGTCCGTGTCGGAGCCGTTTTGCACCGAAAAACGTGCAAGAAAACAAGTCTATAAAATATAACAAATTATATGTCCACGCAACCAGAATGTCGATACGAACCCAACGGTATCTCCAGAATTGGATTCCGTTGACCCGATCTCAATTTGGCCCGTTGACCAGAACTTGGAATTCCGATTTGCACGGAAATGCGTGCCGGAGCCAAAGTCCTCAAAACTCAGCAAACTACCTGTCAACGAGTCCAGAATAACGATACGAACTCAACGGTATCTCCGGAAATGGATTCCGATGAGCCGGCGTCAAAAAGTCCCGTTGACCCAGAATGTCGGACCCGCTTTGCACCGAAATTCGTGCCCGGGCCCACGTTCTCCAAATCTAACAAATTTTATATGAAAACATGCCAGAACGACGCCACAATTCTAATGGTGGTGTCAGAAATGAAATCTGGAGTCCCGTGTTCAAAAATAGAATTTTACAAGTTGGAAATTACGAATTTGGACGGCCAACTTTGGCGTCGAATTCAACCAATCAAACAAGCTCAAACTGAAATGAAATCTAAAGGGGGCAGGAAGAGGGTTATACCAGCTTCGCACCGGAACTGGTAGCACGCCAAACGGAGCTGCGGTGGAGGAGATACAAGCTGACGAAGTTGGCCCCGCGAAACTGTCCAAATTTAACACAATTTAAACGGTCAACTTGGTGGCCGGTTTTGATGTACCAAACGATAAAATTAACGGACGAAAATTGACAGGGGTGAAGGTGGATATACCGAGATTGCGACGGAGTGAAGAAATCGCCGATCCAACGGTCGGATCTCCGAGAAAATGTGCACGAAGTCGCTGCGACGGAGCACCAAAATGAACGTGATTTCGCGCGCGTCACGACGGAACGTCGTGCAAAACGCACAAATCGCCTCGACGGCGCGTCCCGGAGGACGGTGGCCGTCAGGGGAGACTCGCCCATGGCGGGGGAGCACGGCCAGAGGCCCACGGCGGCCCGTACGGCGGTGTGGCGGCGTGCGACGGCGGCCCACGCGCGCTCGTGCGTGCGCGCCTGCATGCGCGGTTGACGCAGCCGCTGCTGCTGCTGCTCTTGGCTGCTGTCGCAGCTGCGAGCGAGGGCTGGGCGGCCTATTCCCGGCGGAGGTGCGGCCCTGCGCGGCCAGTGGCGGCAGCACGGCGGTTTAGGGTGGTGGTGGTCACCGTTGATGGCCATGGTGGTGGCGGCTTATGAAGGTGGTGGTGGTTGTTGCTTATGAGGAGGAGGGAAAGTAGGAGGAGGAGATGGAGTTTTGGGGGAGGAGACTGTGGGTGAGGCCGACCATGCTCGACCACGGCGGAGGCCGGCCAGGGGAGGTCGGGGGAGTGAGGAGGTGGAGGTGGCCATGGGGTCGGGTGGTGATGCATGGCTTGGTTTTGCTGTTGCATGGTTTTTGTGTGAGTTGAAAATAAAAAATGAAAGAGAGAGAGAAGGAGAGGATAAGAGAGAGAGAGATGAAAAAGTTTCTCCACATTAGAATTAGGGCCGGCCATAGGCTGCTATGGGGTTGGAGAGAAATTGGATGGTGGTGATTTGTTTAGGTGAATCAAAAGGCTAGGATTAAATTAACTAAAAATAGGTCTTTCCAATGGAGATTAATTCAATAGAAATTCTATTAAATATAGAAAAATAGGCAAAATGAGTAATTGATATTTTTTTGGGCAAGAATTATGAGGGTGTCATGATGGAGAAAATTGTGGAGCTGGACTGGGCTCGGTGGAGCCGGATTGGGTCAAAATTGGACATTATGCAAAAATAGAATTAAAATTAGGTGTTGATGATCATGAGTAAATAAGTTGCACATGGGGATTTCAAATAATGGGACACAAGTGGCGGACGGATAGTAGGCTCAAAGTGGGCCATGTCCATAGTTGGGGCTGACAGGTTTTGGTCGACAGGGGACCCACAAATCAAGTTGGAAAATGAATGTGACGCCGTGGCGTGAAATAAAATCGGGTCACGCGTCAGAAGAGTTGCGCGAATCAAATGGAGCTCAAAATGACGTGAATGAGTGGAAAACGAAGGTCATGGGTGACGAGCGTCTCGAGTAGATCATCAATGAGGAGTTGGTTTCAAGGAAATGACTGGTCTGGCGCTCCCAATTTAAATGTCATGGTAACGCGCTGAAAATGATCAAGAAAAAGAGTGGGAAAATAATTAACAATCAATTGGTCTAAACCGACCCAAAGTTCAGCAAAGAAAAAGGGGCACAAGGGAACAAGTTTGGGTGGGACACCATATACCGTCATGAAGGTAATCGTATCCACTCCAAAACTCGCGAATGGAATTTCCAGAGTTGAACATCCCTGATACTCCAAATATCAATGGCATGAAAAGTACACTAACAGATAAATAAATAGAATGAAATATTTATCAAACCAATTAATCAGGAAAATAAATAAAATGAAATAAATAAAATAAAAAAATTCAACCCGAAATTTAGGGTGCTAACAAGAACTTCCTCTAGCCTTCCTATCGAGTAGGACCATTATCTCTCGATGTTGCTATATCTTCATCCTAAACTGCTCGCCCTATCAAGACCCTCTAATCTCTTAATTTAAGTGAATCTATTTCGTTCCCTTAATCGTGCCCTAAACCTACTCTCAAGAGACCATAACTTTAAGGTCTCAAATTTACTTCTTGAACCCATACCATTCTTTACTGCACGTTATCTTAACCATTTTTCTCCTTGCTTTAATCCATGATTATCTTCGCCATTATTGAAATTACGACTCTAATGCATGTTTCCATTAAACGTCGTTTCCTTGTATCGTCCAATGAATTGACTGTGCTTCCTTATAGATATAACTTTGTACCTTCTCACCCCCTACAAATTCTTAATTTCGAGGACAAAATTTTTATAAGTTGGGTAGGATGTAAAACCCCTAAATTTCTACTATTTTTTATTAAATTTGGTACTGATTTAAAATTTTGTATTGTACGTCGCGTAGTCGTATTGTACGTCGCGCACAAAATTTTATTTTTCGTAATTGCTCGACGAGTGCGAATATGTGCGAGCGTACATATTTTTAGAAAAACATTTTTCTTTCAAAATAATATATGTAATATTTATTTTAGCTATCACACCAACATTTCCAAGTCCATTATTTTATTATTTTATTTAAAGTCTTTCGTAAAAACAGTTATTAATAATAAATAATATTCTTCGTGTATACATATATATTTAATAAATATTTATTAAGTTTATTTGTAAATAATAATATATTTTTAAAATTATTATTATAGTATTTTTGGAAAAACATATTTTGAAATTTTATGGCAATTTAAATCTTGATTTGATTTTATGGATTGATTTAAATAGTAAATTAATATCTATAATTGAATTTGATTTATTTTATTTGATTTTAAACTAAGGATGGAATTCAATAATATTTAAATTGATTTAGATTTGGTTAGTAATTTTAATTTGATTTAAATTAAGTGGTAAATTATCTAAAGGGGATTTAAATCTTTTCCTAATCCCTATCCAAATGGGATTCCCACCTCCTATAAAAGGAGAGGTACTTTCCCTCTTTTTCTATGAACTCCACAATTGATCTACCACAAATCATCATCCACCAACAACCACGTGCACCGTGTCCGTGTCCACCAGATCTCATATCCACTATTTTCTTTTACAAATACATATTCAGCCCGTGTCCGACACACCAGACATTAGACTCAATCCCTTTTTTCGTGTCAACAAACCGACACAGATAAAACAATCACCCTAGTCCACAAACCCTAACCCTAGCCACCGTAACACCTCGATCGCCCGTCCCAACATGTCTCTACCAGCTCTCCGACAACAGCCACTGTGTTCGGTCGTCCTCCATCGCAGCAGCACCTTGCTGCCATCACCAACCCTCCGCCAGTACCACCACCACCCGTCATCACCCCAACAGCCCCGTTCTCAACCGCTCCACCACCCGCACTCGCCGTCCACATGCCATCGACCCCAACAGCTACGCCATTACCATTACCATCACCACCGCACCATCCATCACCACCCTGCCCTCACCGCGATAACCCCCGGCCACAGGTCGTAGACCCGAAACCCCAACACCAGTCATCACCACCGCCGTCGCCATTACCACCATCATCATCGTGGCCAACTCCGGCCGACCAAGATGACAACACCACGAGAACCCGAAAAAAAAGGAAAAGAAAACCCCTACCTAAAACTGCCGCCGGCGACTCCACACCGCTCCGCGCACGCGCGTGACCCCTTCTCCGCCGGCGTGCGCCGCACCCAACCGCGCCTAGCCGCGCGCTCGCACACCCCTCCTCCGCAGGCCTCTTCGACTGACCGCCCCCTCGATCTCCCTCCTCCGCCATCGCATCGACCACGCCGGCGTCCGAGCCCCCACTTCCTCCGTCGTAGCCCCTCTTTCCGCCGCTTATCCTCTCGGAACTGCCAAAGCCGTCGCGAACTCCGCCTTGTCGCGTGCGCGTCGTTCGACTTCCTCCGCCGCTTCCACAGCAGCCTCCCAAAGCCTCGATCTCCCACTCCACTTCTTTCCCTCTCCCCCAAACTTCTTCTTCTGATTCTTCTTCGTCCTTTTGTTTTTTTGTTTTGCTTTCTCCTTCTCAAAACGAGAAGAGAACACTGAACAGTAGTAATAGCGTTATTTACTACTATTATTATTATTATTATTATTAAATTTGCTGTTACCAGCAGTACAGTCTCCCCAATTGTTGCAGCCTCCACTGTCCCTTCTCTCTTTTGCTCTCTTTCCCAAGCTTTGAGGGAACCAAGAAATAGGGATAGTACTCATGGATATTTATTTATGTTATTATTATTGATATTTATATGGATATGTTGGTAAAGTTAGTAAGTATACATATATACATATTACTATTATCATTAATATTATTTTTGATATTAATTAAGTATTATTGTTTGGTGTTTACTGATATTAATATGGTCAATTATTATTAATATATATATTTTTTTTATTATTAATATATATATATATATAAAGATAATTCCAAAGTATATTACCGTATTATCTTATGGTATTTTAAAATGGTTTTTGACTTGAAAAAAAATATATATCATTTTCGTATTTTCTAGCCATTTCCAAAATATAGTATTTGGCTTGACCCCACATGTAATTTCAAATCAGGTTTAGAATTTTATTATTATATATTTTATGGTATTAAATATGGTGATAATATTTTCCTATAAGCAAATTTTAGTTTCAATATAAAGAAGATTTTTAGGACTTTCAAGTGTTTATCTAAATAGTTTTCAAATATAATAAATGTTTTTCCCAAATATTTATATACAAAACTTTTCGTTTATCAAGACTTGTTCCTGGCTAGTCGTATTCCTATCTTCTTGCAACTCTCGAATTACCTTATATCGTCCCTATCTAGTTTTGCTATTCCTGACTTAATAACACGGTCCGTCCCATCGATGGAGATCATCTTGCGTACTTTTGGCATGTACGACTATTTTGTGCCAACACAATCATACGCGCGTCAACTGCAACCATGTCAAGGACTTGTTGGATTATCGCACCACACCAGGCGTCACACCAGGCAAGTATACTTTGCTAATTTACTGTCATATTATTTATTTTCCGTATTATTTACTTTGTTTCATATTGTTAGTTTCATTTGTTATAAATTGCACGTCCAAGCCACACTTGGGTGCAAGCGACTTTATTAGTCGTTTACTTTACTATATGCATGTTAACTTAGTGCTAGCGGACTACCTTTTTGTTGTGGGATATCCTTATATCTCCCTTGTCCATGACACATACACTACACGGTTGGAGACATGTTGCTAGGGGCACGACTTATGGACTGGCCCTCTCTAAAGTCGTGTGACGGATCGTAACTGCTGTGACTAGGGTTTTAGAGACTCAAGCAGTTACAAAACTGGACGAGCCATGGACATAACTTGAACAGTATGGAATATATTGGGGGAGGACAGTCCCTAGTGCGTATGGGAATCCAAACAGGTAAACCACAGTCTCCGGATGGAACTGTGGCGATTTAATTGCAGATGCCCTCTGACGTTTTGGACATTACGGACGGATACAGATGACTGGATGCCAGCTATGTACACATAGCCTAAAATCCCATCCATGCGCATGAAAGTTGTCCTCTAAATTACACATTAGGCGGTTAGAATCTTCTTTGCATTTTTGTGTCTATGATAGTCTTTTATATATTATTTTATTATTCTGACAGTTCATATTAGCATGTTCTTCCTGTATCTTGCTACGTCCGTCTGAGGACCTGGTTATTCCCCAGGTGTGTGCTTTCATGATTCACTGCAGGTGTTCTAGCCAAGGCCGTGATTCTCTCCATTCCTTCGAAGACGATTGCGCTTGGTTCGTCTTGCCATCTTATTGATCAATTCTTGTATATTTCTTTCATTGAGATAGTTGGTAGTGGACTTTGTCTCCGCCCAACAATTGTATCATAAATATTCAAGTTAATTTTTATATTATTATTCTTTTAATTGTGGATTAGATTTAGTTTGTCTTGGATTACTATATTTTATAGCTTATGTATACATACAAGGCCCATGTACTTCATATGTATATAGCTGGTATGTCTACGTACTTAGTCCTACGTATTTTAGGAATAGAACGTTACAACTGCTGGGGACGTATTGCATCGTTTGAGTGAGATGTGCGTGGTTATGGGCAATATAGTGGACACAATCTTTGAGATTAGTGGCATGTGTGCCCCAGCATCCTGCTTCTGAATAAAAGTTAATCAGGTGGGGCCAACACACTAGGTGGCACGATCATGCACGTTGACGTTTGGCGCCTTTGACTGGGTCTTTTATATTATGACAATTGATTCTCGTGCTTCTTGATAACTTGCACAAGCTAGCTGTCAGCATTAATTTCATGCTGACAAAATCTTCTCGTGCGCCGCGTTGTATGGGATTCGAATAGATTTTCTTTGACTGGCGAGTTGTCAGACCTGTCAGTAATGATGTCAGCCATTACAGATTCTCGAGGATGCTTGACACGTGGAGCTCGCACACCCTAGCTTAGGCGCAACCTGAGACTGGTGAAACTTAATGATCTGGCGCCATTTGATGCTACAGCTTTGTTGAGAGGGGCGCCCATTATTTTTTAGGCTCCTACGTACAAGACCCCCTTCAAAGTTTTTAATGTTTTGAAAGATTTCAAATTTTGAAGTACTTTGAATTAGAAATTTTGACACGAGTTGTGCCAGTCAATGTCTAACCAACTCCGTTTTCTTAGTGCAGGTTGCGGAACATTTTCGAAATACCCTTTAGGCTATAAATAGTTGTTCAAAGAGGATTTTTTAAATTTTTACTGAAAGTTATTTTCCTCAAACCCTTCATCTTCTTCCTCCTAACTCCTGAAGCTCCTCCGACGATCGTCAATGGCACCAAGGAAGTCTGCTGCAAGGAAAAGGTAATTGCTGGGCCTTCATCGTGTGCATCACCACCGAGGGCGCCTCATTATACGCCTCCATTATCGAGAGCTGAACAAGCCAACCCACCTTGTTTTCCATAAAGAAATTCTCTTTATTTGTTGTGTATCTGGAAAAATTACAACTGTAGGAATCCGATCTAGAAGACGATCGCTTTATCCCTTGGACTATGCGAAAAAGAAAAGCTCTCAAAATCTTGACAGTAGATATCAATATATCTGTACAATGAATAAAAAAAAGAACTCTATTTATAGAGTCAAAACAGTAACTGAAAAGATAACTACCTCACCACTAGTGTATTTGAAAAGTCACGCAGACTCTAAATACACGCAGGGTTAGTGAGTAGTTACTGGACGTGGCCCGTAATTGTTGGACACATGGCATTAGTGCATGAGTCGTGTGCAAGTTACTGGGCACGCGAGAGAGAGATCGGTGGCATGGCTGCCACGTACTCCAGTTGAAATGAAATCCACGCTGTCTTGCTGAAGGCAAAAAATCCACGCAGTTTCGTTGATGCAGACTCGTTGAAGGCGAAATCCACGCAAGCTTTGAAGAAGAATACTTCAGAATTCACGCAGGATTTGAGAAGAATAACTCAAAAAATCCACGCAAACTTGAGGAAGGAGAAGGTTCAGAATCCACGCAAACCGCCAGCTATCTTGATTTGGCACGCTTTATCTGACACAAAATCTCTGATATTGATTATATTGTCAGCCGCATTAAATGAAGATAAGACCCAAAGTCACGCCAACTTGGTGAAGAGTGAGTCTTGCTAAGGAAGATTTCGAAAATCACGCAAAAGACGGCGATGATCTCTCGAATTCTGTGCATACGTGGCATACGAGGAGACGTTTCTCGACTGTTTTGTTGTCAGTCATTATGATTCTGACGTATGGCTGAGCTGTCTCTGCGTGACTTCTAAAGGAGATGGCCAGGTAGAACTTAGCGTATCTTTTGTGCTGCTTCTTGGATCACTCTGCGTGACTTGTTCTGATCAACTCAGCGTGACTTCATTTTTGAGGCCTACAAAACCCCCTTCAAAGTTTTCGAAAAATGATAAAATATTTTTGAAATACTTTGAAATAGAGATGATGAAATGAGTTAAAGTCACGCTGAGATGACTCCAAAATTTTTCGGAAATCGAAAAGACTTCGAAGTTCTTTGAAAACATCCAAATGAACTTATTAAATGTCATAATGACTCTTCGTTCTCCGAGACTGATTGCGTCCAATTTATGGTGGAATATGAACTGTCGACGAGATCTGTTATATAAACAGGGAGTGATTCTCAGTTTTAACTTCATCTCTCGAAAATATGACCCCAAAGGAAGCAGTTGAAGAGGAAGCACGCAAGTTGGGCTTTTGTTCCCATGGTGACCCCACTTTTGGGGGTAAAGAACCCGAACCTGTCGTCATTGAGCTCAAGGACGACGCCACGCAGTTAGCCAAGAACCTCTTGAGCTACTTTGGATTGGATGGCTCGTCTTCTTCTGATGGGCGAAACCTTATGGAGAAGCGTGAAATGCTCGAGACTCTATTGCATCACCTGGGAGTTAAGAGCGTAGAGGAGTTAGGCATCAAACTTAGCCGCTCTGGAAAATAGGGCGTAACTTTCTACGCTTTTGTTGCACTTTTTTTTCTTGAGGGATTTGTCTCAAATAAACTCCATTTAAGGAAACTTTGTTTACGATATATCCTTCCCACTTTATATTTGCCTTTATTCATTGATCTTTTGACTCAGAAATCAGAAAGACTAAATATCATTTTCATAAATATGATATTGAGATAGAAAATTCAGAGGTAATGTGGACATGATTTTCTGGATATCAAATTTGTTGAGAAAATGATACAAAGTAGAATACCTATCTCCACTGGGGATAATAGATATCAGAATGATTCTTCGAAAAGAACAATGAAACAGCTGGAGAGTGATGGGAGGACAATCTTGATAGAAATATCAGACGTAGTACTTCTTCAAGAATTTGCCGTTGATGGGCATCATAGTGGCTTTACCATCTAGAGTAGTGAGTTGATAAGCCCCATTAGAAAAGATCTTATTGACAATGAATGGACCTTCCCATTTTGCATCAAACTTGCCCTTACTCATGTGTGTCATAGTCATCGGGGGTCTGACAGTAAGCACAAGTTCTCCTTTCTGAAAATTTCGAATTCTAACTTTCTTGTTAAAAGCCCTTGAAATTCTAGCTTGATAGAATTCAATATTCTGTTGAGCAGATAACCGTTTTTCATCCAGAGCCTCCAATTCTTGAAGTCGAAGACGATCATTATTTTCGGCAGTGAGTTCATTAGCGATTGCTATCCTTAAAGAAGGAATTTGAATCTCTAATGGGAGAACAGCCTCAGATCCGTACACCAGAGAGAAAGGTGTACACTTAGTAGCATTACGGACTGTAGTGCGATAAGCCCACAAGCATTCCCCGAGCTTGTCACTCCAATTACGTTTGTTAGTGGAGACAAACTTCTTTAGGAGTTTGATGATAGTCTTGTTGAAAGCTTCTGCCAATCCGTTAGCTGCTGGATTATATGCGGTAGAAGCAACATTATTGATCCGGTGATCGTCACAGAATCGAGTAAATTTCTGGCTGACGAACTGTGGTCCGTTATCATGAACAATGCGTCGAGGAACACCAAATCTGTAGATGACGTGGTGCTTAATAAAGCTGATGACATTAGATGTCTTAACTTCAGATAAAGGAATAGCTTTGGCCCATTTTGAGAAGTAATCGGTTATTGCGAGAATGAACCGATGACCTTTAGATAATGGAGGATTGATCGGGCCGACAATGTCCATGCCCCAAGCTTCGAAGGGCCATGATGCTGCCGTCGGATGTAGAAATTCCGAAGGTTGATGTATAAAATCTGTATGGATTTGGCAAGCTTTGCATTTCTTTGTATATTCAATGGTATCTGATACCATAGTTGGCCAATAATATCCCATCCGTCGAATACGGTCTTGAAGTTTTGGCCCAGGTTGATGCGCTCCACAAATTCCATCATGTGCTTCACGAATAACTTGTTGGGCTTCATCACCGGCAATGCACCGAAGGAGTAAACCATCATAAGCTCGACGATATAAGGTCTTTGTTGTATGATTGTAATAGAATCTGAGTGATCGTCGTCTGATAGATGCTGCCTCACTCGGATCATCCGAAAGAATATCATACAATATAAGATCTAAGAAAGGAAGTCTCCAATCTTTATCCGTATTCTGATTCTCAGTCGAGTTACTGAAGATAAATTCCATGCTGGAATCGGATGAAGATGATATCGATTTACGACTAAATCCAAATCCTCTTGTTGTGTTGACGTCATGAGATATTGATTCTTCAATGTCAACTGGAAGTCCTAGAGTCAGGTTATTTTCAAGATGAAATAATTCTCGATTACGAACAACGATCATTTGTTGCCGTCTGATTGGGATAGCCAGCACCGCTGCAAAATTAGCAAGGGCATCAGCTTCTGTGTTACATGCTCGCCTAACATGTTTAATGAAGAATTCCTTAAATGATGAGGCCATAGATATGGCCACTCTATGATAAGGAACCAGATCTTGATGGCGAACTTCATAAGTACCCCTGATCTGATTGACAATAAGTTTAGAGTCTCCATACGCCTCCAAATGTTGAATATTCAAATGTTTAGCGAGTTGAAGACCAATAAGCAATGCGTTGTACTCAGCTACATTGTTTGAACACGGCTGATCGAGAGAATAAGCTCTTTGGATGGCAAGACCTTCTGGCGATACAAGAACAATTCTAACTCCAGCAACAATATCGCCATTAGGACCAATTCTTGACGCTCCATCAAAGAATAGACGCCAAGTAGGATCTTCTTCAGCAATTTGATTTGAATCTAGGACTTCATCTGGGATTTCATCATAGAGTTTTGAATTTTCTGGAATTGAGTGAGCAGCCAAAAAATTAGCTAAAGCTTGTCCCTTGACTGATTTCTGAGGAATATAGTGCATATCATACTGAGCAAGTAGGATTCCCCAGTTAGCCAATCGAGAATTCAAAACACTGGGTTTCTTCATCATGATCCGTATAGGATTGATCCTGGAGATGACATGAATAGTCTGGCCAATGATATAATGACGTGTCTTTTGGACAGCAAACATCAAGGCTAGACATTCTTTTTCAACTGGTGAATATCGAGGTTCAGCTCCGGTCATAGTGCGGCTGAGATAATAAATGGCCTGTTCATGGCCATTTTGATTCTTTTGAGCGAGTAATGCACCCAATGAATGACTCATTGCTCGAGTATAGAGGAGGAACGGTATTCCTGAGACGGGAGGTACCAATACTGGAGGGCTCATCAGATATTGTTTTATGTCATCGAATGCTTTCTGATATTCATCATTCCAGACAAAAGAGACACCTTTCTTCATAAGTTTGTTGAATGGTCTGCAGCGTCCTGATAAATTAGAGATAAATCTCCTGATATAAGCAATTCTTCCTTGAAATCCTCGTAGCTCTTTTAAGGTGCGTGGAGGACGCATCTCTTGGATGGCTTTGATCTTCTCGGGATCCACGTGTATACCTTTAGAGGTAATGACGAAGCCGAGAAATTTACCACTAGAGACGCCTAAGAAGGACTTAGTAGGGTTCATCTTTAATTGATGCTTACGCATTAGATCAAATATAGTCTTCAAATCTTGGATATGATCCTCCTTTTGTCGACTTTTGACTGTAATATCATCAACATAGCATTCGACTGTTTTCCGCAAATGTTCACGGAATATAGTACTCATAGCTCGTTGATAAGTTGCTCCTGCATTCTTGAGACCGAATGGCATAACTGTATAACAGTATGTACCAATCGGCGTTCTGAAAGAAGTGTGCTTCTCGTCTTCTGGGAACATTTTGATCTGATTATACCCAGAATACCCGTCCATGAATGACATTCGTTCGAATCCACAGGTATTATCAACCATGACATCAGTGATTGGTAGAAGGAATTCGTCTTTAGGACATGCCGCATTGAGATCGCGAAAGTCTATGCATACTCTGATCTTGCCAGTCTTTTTAAGAACAGGAACAATATTAGCCACCCAATCGGGATGTTGTTCCTCTCTAATAAACCCAGATGTAATGAGTTTATTGACTTCAGCTTCAATTGCATCCATGATGTCCGGACGAAATCGTCGCTGTTGTTGTTTGACCGGTTTAGCATTCGGCAAGATGTTGAGCTTGTGAGTTGCAATTTGAGGATCAAGCCCTGGCATATCTTCATAACTCCAAGCAAAGACATCGATGTAATCACGAATGAGTTTGATCATGTCTTTCTTATCAGTTTCTGAAAGACTTTCACTGATGAATATTGGTTTGGGAGACCCCTCTTCACCAACATCTATTTGAACAAGTTTATCTTCAGTCGGAGGTTCTTTTTGCTCGAAACGGAACTCCCATTGATTATCTAATCTTTGGGCCCACTGTTCTGATTCAGGTGAGATTTCAAACTCTTCTTCGTCTTCATCACTTTCTTCAGAATGGTCAATGGAAACCATGTTAGAAGACAGAAGGTTGTAATAGAAGTCACCGATACTCGTTTCGGAATCCCAAGAAGTGGTACTAGAAGAATCAGATCTCTTATCTTCGTCAGTCTCAAAATCTTCATGGATAATGTTGATGAAAGGAGTGGGAGCAGTATAACCCAATCCGCATTTCGACCTTCCATATTTCAAAGGAGGAATCCGGACAGGCATTTTTCTTCCTTTTCTATTATTAAGGCCAGTCCTGAAGTCATAGCCCATATTTTTGATGATGTCTCTAGATTGCTGACTATAACGACGTAGTTGTAATCTTCCAGTATCATCATTTTTGTCATCATCTTCAAGATCAGAAGGATTTTGAGGCCCTTTGTAGAAGAATATTGGAATGTCTCCTGGCTTTCTGCTAGGAACTAGAAAGTATGATGATTGTACAGGTTCTCGAGATACATCTGTATGAACAGTCTGTACAACTCCTATGGTTATTGTGTTCAAGTCATCTAACAGATGTAAATAACTATGAACATAATTACACACATCAACGTACTGCAAAGGTGGAGACTTTTCATTAAATGTAAAAGCAGCAATATTTATATTGGGAGAAGGCTGAGCCTTAGAGATTTTAGCCAAGTCAATGACTAAAGGAGGAGAAGAAGAAGAAGCTTTGTTTCGATTAAGATCGATAACAAATGGCTCAGAAGAGGTGAGCTCCCTTGAAGTTTGAGTAGGAAGAGTAGTCCGCCCTCCAACTGGAATTAGCAGAGTATCTTGTGAAGGTACAGGAACTGTAGTACGCCCACTGACAGGAATGATCAGTGTATTCTGAGTAGATGACTGAGGTAACGGAGAGATCCGTCCACTCACTGGAATGATAAAAGAATCTTCTCTAGAGGATTTAGGAGATTGTTGCTGAGTAGTTCGACATTTAACAGGGATTATTAAAGTCTCACTTTGTGTATCTTCTTTCTCCATAGCTTGTATGATCCTTGTATATTCTTCTTTATACATTCGGGAATCATTGAAATAAGCTTCAACCCCATGGAAGGGATTTATATCAGCAACTTCTTTTTGTACTCTTCCATTGCTATCAATGTACTTAAAACATTGATGAAGAGTAGAGGGTACCACATTATTTTCATGAAGAAAGGGCCTCCCCAGAAGAAGATTATAGGATCCCGCGATCTCGATCACATAGAAAGTGACTTTAGATCTGAAATCACCTATCTGAAGCTTCAGATGAATCTTTCCCAAAGGCTCACTTCGGCTTTGATTGAATTCCAAGATAGTAGTAACCGTCTTGGAGAGTTTGTGAAGAAGGATTTTTAGTTCATCCAACAAACTCTTTGGCATTATGCTTATAGCAGACCCAGGGTCAATGAGAATACAATCTATCTTCATCGTATCAATATAACCAGTGTAGTAGAGAGGTCGATCATGTCGATTATCCTCCAGTAACATGTCGTCTTGTGTAAAGGTGATATTTGGGATAATCTCCAGTACACTGTTGCAATGTAAGCAAGTGGCAGGTTCCGCATCCAGCTTCTTCAATTGTGCAAGACAAGAGTCAGCTTGTAGAAGTGCTTCACTTAACGTCTCCCGAGTCTCTTTGGAAAGACGTAGAAGTTCAAAAAGGGACATTCTAGCGGGAGTATTAGCAAGCTGAGCCAAAATGTCGAAGTTGTAAGGCTTCTGAAGTCCAAGAGGAGAAGACTTCTTGATTGGCTTATCAAACCTGAGCCTGTTGTTTGCCTTTCTCCAGAGCCGTAGGCTTGGGAGGAACAGGTTCAGTAGATGGTTCTTCCTCGGGAGGAACATTAGGAGCATCTTTAGCATCTGAAGGGATATCAGTAGGATCTTCAGGATTTTTAGAATAATCCTTTAGGTAAGGTTTCCCCGTTCGAGTAGCACTAACAAGTGCTTCTTCTTTGTCTTTTGGCTCTGTGTCAGAGGTAAACCCAAGAGAAGTCATATGACATGACTTGATCTTTCCAGCTTTCTTAGATTTTTTAGAAGAAATCTTTTGAGGAGAAGGCGATTCAAAATCTGCCACTAGATCAGGATGGATCCACATGATTTCTCCTGTTTCCAAAGTGATTGGCACTAATGTAAAACCCCTAAATTTTTACTATATATTTTTGTACTATTTTAAAAATTTTGTACGCCGCGTAGTCGTATTGTACATTGCGCGCAAATTACGTTTAACCGTGAATGCTCGACGAGTACGAATATGTGCGAGCGTACATATTCTTGGAAAATATTTATTTTATTTATATATTATAATAATTATTTGTATTGTGAAAAGTATCTTATCGAGATGGCCAAACTTATTATTTTTATTTAATTATATTAGTGCTATCTTATTAGTAGTGGCCATTTATAAAACTATTTCTTTTGCAAATATTCTTAGCATGAGGTAAATAAATTTTAATTCATATATATAATTTTATTTTCAAAATTATTATAAGTAATATTTTATTATTCAAAAAGATATTTAGAAATATTATTATTTTCGAAATTATTGTTATTACTATTTTTGGAAAATATATTTTAAATTTATTGTGGCCATTTTAAATCCCGATTTGATTTTTTTGGATTAATTTAAATAGTTAAAAGATAAAATGTATACTTAAATGGAATTTAGATTATCTAGTTTTAAATTGGATTTTTAAATTAAATTTGGATTTGATTATTGTTTTGAATTAAATTATCTAACCGGGTTTAAATTACTCCTAATGATTATCCAACTGGGCATTCCCACCTCCTATATAAGGAGAGGTACTCCTCCAATTTCCACCACAATCATATCGTGCATCGTGTCCGTGCCTTGCCATCTACTATATTTAGATTTGTACAAATACACTGGTTCTCCATGCCCGACAAATCCGGACATTCGTCTCCATCGTGTCGGACACTCCCGACACGAGCCATCATCCCCACCATGTCACCACCACCGCCAGGAATACAACCACCACCGTTGCTCCGCCATCTCCCCTGGCTCACCACCACCCGGCCACCATCACCCGTCCTCAACCACCTTCACCG
Source organism: Iris pallida (assembly GCA_029216955.1). NCBI lineage: Eukaryota > Viridiplantae > Streptophyta > Magnoliopsida > Asparagales > Iridaceae > Iris > Iris pallida. The sequence goes on from JANAVB010043620.1 coordinate 2,434,454, forward strand.
TCCCCATCGAAATACCCCGCCGCCATCACAGAATCCACCCATACCATCCTCGTCACCACCACCACTGAATCCCTCGTCGCCGGCGACCCCATCAACCGGCGACCCCAACCAAATAAAGGAAGACAAGAAAAGAGGTTGGACCGAAACCACACCTGTCCGCGCCCAACCACGTCGTCTCCGTTCCCGCCGACCAGCGCACGGCGCGCCCGTCCGCCCAGCATTCGCCGCTGGTTGCCAACGCCAGGGCCGTCGCTGTGTTTTGCTGTCCCCACAACATCGCTGCCACCCAACCACCGTCACCACCACCACCGCGGAACCGCGCCGCCCTGCTCACGTGCACAAGAATCCGCCCCCTCCGACTTCACCTCCACTCTCCGCCTCCGACTCCTGGTGCGCCGTTCCAGCCGAGCTCCGGCCATCGATCCTGCCGGATTTCTCCTCCGCCCCACATCCCAGTGTCCGGCGCCTGCGCCTGTTCGCCTCCCGGCGAGCTCCACCGGCGAGAACCCCGGAGCCGACCGCCCCTTGTAAACCCTCTTCACCGCCTCCTCCGAACCACTGGAGCGACCGCCACCGCCGGTCCGGCCCGCCGCCGCCACGGGTCCGCCCACATGCACACGCTCCGGCAAAGAGCCGACCCACCGTCGGCGCCATCTCCACTGGTAAACCCTTTCTTTCCACTTCTCCTCTCTCTCTCTCCCTCAATTTCTAATCTCTTGCTCTCTCTCTCTTCTCACTGAATAAGCATGGGAAAAGGGGCAGCTTTTGTTTGGTTGGTTTTTGTTTGTTAAAGAATTATTATTATTATTATTATTATTATTATTATTATTATTATTATTATTATTATTATTATTATTATTACTAGTATTATTCTTAAAGATATTATTAATATTATTACCATTATTAGTTATATTACTTTTACTATTATTATCATTATTATCATAATTATTATTTCTATATTGTTATTAGCATTATTATTATAATATTATTATTTCTAGAAATTAGTAGTGTATTATTTTTGATAACGTATATATATCCAAAAATTGTTTTTACTATAGTAAAATATATTGACTAAAGTTACTTTTCTACAAAATATATATATATATATATATATATATATATATATATATATATATATATATATATATACATATATTATATATATGATCCTAGAAACGAATTTCGATATTTTCATGTATTCATCTAGATGTATAATTGACTAATTTCAAATTTGATATATATATATATATATATACAAAGTATTTTCAAGAATTTACATATAAATGTTTTTAGGAATTTGTATAAGTAATCTCCACAATTTCTCCTTGCTTAAACACCCATAGCATGACTAACCGTCCATTCATATTTTCTCGTGAATCCGGACCATGCTGCATCGACCATGACTATTGGACAGAACAGGGCTTGCTCGACCTTCACACCATACCAGGCGACACACCAGGCAAGACACCTTGCCTTTGCTGTTTAATTTATTGCTCAATATCATGCATGCTTTTCTTTAGTTGTTTCTTTTAAATTATATGTAGATACAAATTACTATATTTTGTGCAATTGACTTAGATTTAAGGGACCACTGCATGTTTAGTATGTCTCATAAACTGTCACGATGTACCACGGATTGTGTGTGAGTATGAGTCGCATATAGCTTCGGACTTGCGTGTCGACCGTACATCGGTGCGTAAGGGCCGTACGTTAGGATGTAACTGCTAATAGATTTTTGGTAGAAGACTTGGCAGTTATTAAGGATTAAACAGTGTCGTGGAGGCGACACATGTATAGTATCATTGGGAGGGGGGAAGACAGTTATTAGCGTAGGGGCTACCTGTTCAGTACACATATAGATTTGGGCCGATAGTGTCTCGGATGAGCGCTACTTACTGTCCCGGGGCCGATAGTTCTCATATGAGAACTACTTTCTGCCCATAGTTGATAGTGCCTCTTATGAGCGCTACCTACTACTACTCTCTCTCCATCTATGCTGAACACTATAAGCTCCTGCGTAGAACGTTGTCTTCTCAATGTATATATCACATAGAATGGTTAGGATCCTTTACGCATGTATATTTCTATTGAGCTTTTACTATTCAGTTTATGGCATGATATTATGTGTCTTGTTATGTCCCTCTGAGGACCTGGTTTTTCTCCAGGTGTGTGTTTTCGTGATTTCTTGCAGGTGCTCTAGCTAAGGCCATTCGTTCCTTCGTGATGATTGCTCTTGGAATTGTCACTTGCTCTCGCTCGCTAAATTCTTTTCTTGTATATTTTTTTCTCTATTTAATTTGGTTGGTAGTGGACTTTGTCTCCGCCCAACTATTGTGTACATGACAAACTCAAAGTTGCTTTATATCATTATTTATCTTTATGGATGAGATTTAGTTATCTTAGATTACTACATTTACAGCTTATGTATACATATGAGGTCCATGTATTTTGTATGTATACAGCTGGCATGATACGTATCTGGTCTCAAGTATTTGGGACTGGGGCGTTACATGTTTTTGTGGTGGCCCATGCAGGTCAAGTTTGCCGTTTCGGTTACATGACTGTACCGAACGGGCCTGCAATATAGGATTAGAATTTAGAATCTCATCCACCTACTTGACTTCCTTTCTTGACTTCAAATTCCGAACTCTCGTTCGACCTCCTTGATTTGCATCTTGCTTGACTCTTTCTACCGTAAATTCTTAGTCTCGAGCTTGGTAGGATGACTACACTATTATATGCTCATAGGTCAAACACATGGCTAGGAAGATTACATTGACAATTAGTGTACAGTGGGGTCTTATTTGAGTTATAAAGACATTTTTCCTAAAAGTATGATTCTAAGGATAGTCAATTCCAAGTTGGGTAGTAGCATAATACCGCCTTCGAAGGATAGTTAAAAATTTATTTGCTACTACAATGTGGTATACACAAGAGAATAGCTAGATAGAGGAAACAAATTTATGATTCATGATTTTTTGGAAATTGCAAATTAGTTTATGAATTATTTAACCGATTTGAGAAACATCTTGAAGTTGTGACACACGATTTACGATTAAAGATTGGATATGTTAAGTTTATCTCGAATTTATTAAAGTGTTTTAGAATTTTAAAGATATGATTTTGTGGAGGGTTTATGATTTACGGTGTATTAGAGAGCTTGAGGTTTCAAACTTGAAGGTCGTACGACTTATAAATTATAAGATGTTAAATTTTGAGATATAAAAGTAAAAGTTTGGTTTAATATATTTTGAAGGATATGAAAGTCTTATGATTATGAACTATAAATTCACTTTGATCTAGAAGTTTCAAATATGAATAATAAAAGTCTTGGTAAAAGAAATAAAATGAGTATGTAGATTGAATTGGGATATACTAAGAGGTATCTCAAGGTCTTGAGGATTTTGGTTATGGTATTGTTATGACGAGAGAATGTGGTACGTTTGATAAGATAAAGCCTATTTGAAATTGATTAAAAGACTTTGATTATGTCATAAAATTATTTAGATTTTTACGACTATAAGTTTTGGTTGTGAAGGTTTTTAGAAAATATGGGGACATATTGGAATAGGAATTCAAGTTGATACAATTAGTGCGATTTTACTTGCGACAAAAGGTTTTGAGTTGATTAAAATATTGAGCCTAAGTTTCGGATTGCCTTATAGATATGATAAGAGTTATCTCAAGAGTTAGTAGAAATAATTTAAATAGTTATGATCATTTGGTAGATGATTGAGGAAAACTTCTACGAACTCCCATGTCATGGAAACAAACCCTATATGTATTAATTTTCCTATGAATTGCCATCTCCTCTGTGGACATGATTGGATGCTCAGGTGTAGTTAATCATCTAACCAACCATAATTATATCTCAATCTTGACTTATCCGACCTTTCTTCGTGACCCTCTAACCATTGCAACTTTGAAATCTGAGTCGAACGTTCCTTGATTGTATTCATCTAGGAGACCATCTTCTCTCTAGAAGCTGCGTCCATAAACTGTTTTACTATATTCCTTAATTAGTTTTACCTTATGCTTCCACATGATCTTCCTAAAAGGTATGCATTAATATTCACTTCATCAACTCCCACTTTTTTTTCTAGACCTTTTTGCATGCCTTACCGTGACTTGGATAATTGGAGCACAATATTAGGCGTTTCCATCCAACAAATTCCACATGCAAGACCTAGACAAGTCTACCTTCATGTAGGTATATCATGTCCCACTAAAACCCGCCTCCTTATACTCTATTTTTATACGACTATCGGGGCAAAAAGACTGAACTCTAATCCTTACCATAAAATTAATATACTTTTTAATTTTAGATGAGACTCAACCTCGAGTCAATTCGTTCGACCCGACATAATCATGTTCTCCTTAAAAATGCTTAACCTTGTGGTATTTGATTGCTTGACCCATTGTTCCATCACGCTACTAGTCTAACTCTTGTAAATTGTGTAGAATACCTCACGACCTAACCAACCTTTTCCTTGTGGACCATATTGATGGCTTCACTTAGACTATAGAATTTAGTGGACCCTAACTTATCTAGTCAACCAAACCGACTGCATAGGCCCAAATTCGGGCAGAACTTGGATTTATAAGATCTTGGACTAATTGATTTCTTCCATCATTACCCTTTACTTATTATTGTATCTACCTATGATGCTAAAATAGCTTAGCTTTGCAAGCTTATTCTTTATCAAAGCTTGATCATGACATATGTTTAATGTGGGCGTCCACTAATACATTGTCTAATCAGAACCGACGTATTATGGTCTGATCAACCATAGTACACTTGGTTCGCTTTTGTATATTGCTCAAAACGTGGATAGAGACAGAGATAAACTTGGCCTTAGAGTCTCACCCGCGACTGCCTTGGCAATTCTGTTGATACTTATTCAGCCATCTTTGAACCACTCATTTGAATTCAATAATGCCTTCTTCGAACTCTTTATGTTTGCCTTTCGCCTCTTTTAGAAAGACAAACACCCATACTTGATATTCTCTTAGTTGTTCGCTGTCTATTGCTGAGATGGTTAGTCAGTTACCAACCGATTTGACTGAAACCCCATCTTGGATTAATCATCATCCTCGTGACACTAGATTCATTATCACGATTCTCTAATCATTCTTAAGATTTAAGAATGGATCAAATCATTGTCCCAATCAAACCTAAACCCAAACGACCATGTTTTCTCAAGGAACCATACCTTCCAAGTTCCTAAGTTGTTCCCTTGATCCACCTAATGCCTTATTATTTCTCAAATTGTGTTACCATGAATGTCTTAGCTAGTGACCCTCGCCCATTACCATATTTGTGAATTATTTCCCTATTTAACAAATTTATGACTTCCTAATTGCACATTTATGACAAACACCGCTTCCTTGCCTCGCCAAATGAATAGCTCATACTTTCTTATCGTTAAACTCTTGAACCCTACCTATTCCTAAATTTCGAGGACGAAATTCTTATAAGTTGGGTAGGATGTAAAACCCCTAAATTTTTACTATATATTTTTGTACTATTTTAAAATTTTTGTACGCCGCGTAGTCGTATTGTACATTGCGCGCAAATTACGTTTAACCGTGAATGCTCGACGAGTACGAATATGTGCGAGCGTACATATTCTTGGAAAATATTTATTTTATTTATATATTATAATAATTATTTGTATTGTGAAAAGTATCTTATCGAGATGGCCAAACTTATTATTTTTATTTAATTATATTAGTGCTATCTTATTAGTAGTGGCCATTTATAAAACTATTTCTTTTGCAAATATTCTTAGCATGAGGTAAATAAATTTTAATTCATATATATAATTTTATTTTCAAAATTATTATAAGTAATATTTATTATTCAAAAAGATATTTAGAAATATTATTATTTTCGAAATTATTGTTATTACTATTTTTGGAAAATATATTTTAAATTTATTGTGGCCATTTTAAATCCCGATTTGATTTTTTTGGATTAATTTAAATAGTTAAAAGATAAAATGTATACTTAAATGGAATTTAGATTATCTAGTTTTAAATTGGATTTTTAAATTAAATTTGGATTTGATTATTGTTTTGAATTAAATTATCTAACCGGGTTTAAATTACTCCTAATGATTATCCAACTGGGCATTCCCACCTCCTATATAAGGAGAGGTACTCCTCCAATTTCCACCACAATCATATCGTGCATCGTGTCCGTGCCTTGCCATCTACTATATTTAGATTTGTACAAATACACTGGTTCTCCATGCCCGACAAATCCGGACATTCGTCTCCATCGTGTCGGACACTCCCGACACGAGCCATCATCCCCACCACGTCATCACCACCGCCAGGAATACAACCACCACCGTTGCTCCGCCATCTCCCCTGGCTCACCACCACCCGGCCACCATCACCCGTCCTCAACCACCTTCACCGTCCCCATCGAAATACCCCGCCGCCATCACAGAATCCACCCATACCATCCTCGTCACCACCACCACTGAATCCCTCGTCGCCGGCGACCCCATCAACCGGCGACCCAACCAAATAAAGGAAGACAAGAAAAGAGGTGGACCGAAACCACACCTGTCCGCGCCCGACCACGTCGTCCGTTCCCGCCGACCAGCGCACGGCGCCCGTCCGCCCAGCATTCGCGCTGGTTGCCAACCAGGGCCGTCGCTGTGTTTTGCTGTCCCACAACATCGCTGCCACCCAACCACCGTCACCACCACCGCGGAACCGCGTCGCCCTGCTCACGTGCACAAGAATCCGCCCCCTCCGACTTCACCTCCACTCTCCGCCTCCGACTCCTGGTGCGCCGTCCCAGCCGAGCTCCGGCCATCGATCCGCGAGGGCTGCCGGATTTCTCCTCCGCCCCACATCCCAGTGTCCGGCGCCTGCGCCTGTTCGCCTCCCGGCGAGCTCCACCGGCGAGAACCCCGGAGCCGACCGCCCCTTGTAAACCCTCTTCACCGCCTCCTCCGAACCACTGGAGCGACCGCCACCGCCGGTCCGGCCCGCCGCCGCCACGGGTTCGCCCACATGCGCACGCTCCGGCAAAGAGCGACCCACCGCCGGCGCCATCTCCACTGGTAAACCCTTTCTTTCCACTTCTCCTCTCTCTCTCTCCCTCAATTTCTAATCTCTTGCTCTCTCTCTCTTCTCACTGAATAAGCATGGGAAAAGGGGCAGCTTTTGTTTGGTTGGTTTTTGTTTGTAAAAGAATTATTATTATTATTATTATTATTATTATTATTATTATTATTATTATTATTATTATTATTATTATTATTACTAGTATTATTCTTAAAGATATATTAATATTATTACCATTATTAGTTATTATTACTTTTACTATTATTATCATTATTATCATAATTATTATTTCTATATTGTTATTAGCATTATTATTATAATATTATTATTTCTAGAAATTAGTAGTGTATTATTTTTGATAACGTATATATATCCAAAAATTGTTTTTACTATAGTAAAATATATTGACTAAAGTTACTTTTCTACAAAATATATATATATATATATATATATATATATATATATATATATATATATATATATATATATATATATATATATATATATATATATACATATATTATATATATGATCCTAGAAACGAATTTCGATATTTTCATGTATTCATCTAGATGTATAATTGACTAATTTCAAATTTGATATATATATATATATACAAAGTATTTTCAAGAATTTACATATAAATGTTTTTGGGAATTTGTATAAGTAATCTCCATAATTTCTCCTTGCTTAAACACCCATAGCATGACTAACCGTCCATTCATATTTTCTCGTGAATCCGGACCATGCTGCATCGACCATGACTATTGGACAGAACAGGGCTTGCTCGACCTTCACACCATACCAGGCAACACACCAGGCAAGACACCTTGCCTTTGCTGTTTAATTTCTTGCTCAATATCATGCATGCTTTTCTTTAGTTGTTTCTTTTAAATTATATGTAGATACAAATTACTATATTTTGTGCAATTGACTTAGATTTAAGGGACCACTGCATGTTTAGTATGTCTCATAAACTGTCACGATGTACCACGGATTGTGTGTGAGTATGAGTCGCATATAGCTTCGGACTTGCGTGTCGACCGTACATCGGTGCGTAAGGGCCGTACGTTAGGATGTAACTGCTAATAGATTTTTGGTAGAAGACTTGGCAGTTATTAAGGATTAAACAGTATCGTGGAGGCGACACATGTATAGTATCATTGGGAGGGGGGAAGACAGTTATTAGCGTAGGGGCTACCTGTTCAGTACACATATAGATTTGGGCCGATAGTGTCTCGGATGAGCGCTACTTACTGCCCGGGGCCGATAGTTCATATGAGAACTACTTTCTGCCCATAGTTGATTGTGCCTCTTATAAGCGCTACCTACTACTACTCTCTCCATCTATGCTGAACACTATAAGCTCCTGCGTAGAACGTTGTCTTCTCAATGTATATATCACTAGAATGGTTAGGACCCTTTACGCATGTATATTTCTATTGAGCTTTACTATTCAGTTTATGGCATGATTATGTGTCTTGTTACGTCCCTCTGAGGACCTGGTTTTTCCCCAGGTGTGTGTTTCGTGATTTCTTGCAGGTGCTCTAGCTAAGGCCATCGTTCCTTCGTGATGATTGCTCTTGGAATTGTCACTTGCTCTCGCTCGCTAAATTCTTTTCTTGTATATTTTTTCTCTATTTAATTTGGTTGGTAGTGGACTTGTCTCGCCCAACTATTGTGTACATGACAAACTCAAAGTTGTTTTATATCATATTTATTCTTTGTGGATGAGATTTAGTTATCTTAGATTACTACATTTACAGCTTATGATACATACGAGGGTCCATGTATTTTGTATGTATACAGCTGGCATGATACGTATCTGGTCTCAAGTATTTGGGACTGGGGCGTTACAACTAATCCTTCAGACTGTGGAGGAGGAAGATTCACTATGTCAAGAGTTGCCTGGGAATAGGAATAATCCTACTTTCAAGGAGTTGAGGAGGGAAATTTCCAAATTGCATAGAGACGACGTTGGAGGTGACGGTCTTCTCTTTTGGAGTAAGAGAGATAGCTCCAGATTAATCATTTCTTGGATCTTTCCTTTCAATACATAACATGTACGAATTGTATGACCAGCATTCTGTGATATAGACAGTTTAGGATGATCTGTCTTACCAGCTTCATCAGGTTTCTTGATCTCTGGTAATTGTATTTTATACCTTTCAGCAGGACATCAAAGATACCAAGGACATCGGTCATCAAAAGAATATTCTTCTCTGGGGCGAGGTGTGTCTTGATTGTTGAGTTGTAGAGGTAGGAGTTTGAACATTCGATGCATCTTTGCTCTGAAGATTAACTTCTAGAGTTTCTTTTCCTTTGCGAGCATTATTTTTATTGTTAGCCCCTTGTCCTGTTTCTTTAGGAGTCATCTGCTCCTAAACCTTTGAAGGTTTCAGCACTGATTTCTGCAGCTTTAGCATGACTATGAAGGAAGGCCAATCTTGAAATTGAGTGGACCCTGTCCACATACTGATGATTGGCAATAAGTTTGATTTGCACGTGTCAATGGTGACAGCATCAGGAGTTCCAAGAGGCATCTTCAGAGCTTCTCTTCGAAACCGTTCAATGTATTCCTCTGTAGATTCATTATTTTCTGCTTGATTCTAATAAGAGCAGACATAGTCAGTCATTAAGCCCTTCATAGAACCTTTCAAGAAACATCTGTTTGAAACCAGCAAACGAGGTAATACTCCCATCTGGGAGACTTCTATACCATTCATAAGCCGTTCTCTTGAGACATCCAATAAATACCGAGTAAGGAGGGCATCACTTGGTTGTAGTTGATCAGTCATCACTTCAAAGTGATTGATAAACTGACTTGGAGAAGTGGTCCATCATAGAATGAGATAGTAGGAGGCTTGTATTTAGGAGGATATGATACTTGCTTCCATTCTATCGGATAAGGTGCTTGATGTCTAACCTTTGTAAACCATCCTTCTGTTGAATGCCTCGAATGAGTTTTGAGATTTTTCAATTCTTCAGAGACAACTCCCGAAGATTGTGGAGTGTGGTGTAGAGATAGTTAGGAGGAGGAACAGCATTGTAAGCACTACCCCCAGCTCCAGAAAGACTAGGATTTGGTTGAGCAGGTCCAGGAGTATTGGATTGTATGCTGGAGGAACTTGTACTGGACTTATATCAGTATCAAACTGGTATGGCATCTGATACAGTCTGTCGATTTTGCAACTGAGCTGTCATGAGTTCATACATTGACTTCATTGGTCAGTATAGACTTCATTTGCTGTTCCAAAGAAGCAATTCTTTGATCTGAGGAGTCAGGGAAGAAGAGGGTTCATCAGTATTCCATCAACCATGTAAGTGTGACTGTATGAGGGATATTGATGAACTAGTAGATGTTGTATGCTGAATCATTGCTTCGTGTATCAAAGTCAACTATAGGAGAATTACCCCAGTAGGAAGAGGGGGAAGTTAGATTCTCCAAGAAATTCAGAGTCAATTTCAGGGATCAAATTTTTGACTAGAAGCCAGGACTCTTGCTATGGTGTTTTATATACTCCATCTGGACTATCAACTCTACCCCGGTGTCCCGAGAAGTTATGTTGACAGAGGCAAACAAAGGTCATCTTCATCAGGCTAGGTTCATACTGAATCCTATTAAAGACAGACTGTCGTTTATTTGACATCTGCATTGCATTGTGATCTTGGCTGGAAGTCACATTCAGCATGATCACCATGGTCTTGAACTGTTGAACATCTGCACTGAATTATGACTCTTGGATAGAAGTCACATTCAGTATGTTCCTTTGATATAGAAATACTTTCTCTTCTGTTGAAGATATTCCCGTAAATCTGTTTGTGAAGATTGAGGAATATACTTCCTGTTCTGGGTCTTGATGGCTCTTGATTATACAAAGAGTGATTAATGTGAGCCACATAATTTCTGCATACTGCATCTGGATCTTTTATCTTCAATCCAATTGGTATGGTTTCTTAACACCAGAAGTGCTGAGTTTTGTTCTTAAATCAGTGGAAGGTAACATATTAATTTTGGAAACATGGAGTTTTTCCTTCCATTGATCTGGATATTGCAGAGAAGGAAGAGTTAAACCATCCCTTGATTAGGAGTTGGTAACAGACCTCTTTAATGGACAGATTCTGTGCCCAATTTGAAGAAATCAAAGAAGAAGACATTAAGGAATGTTCTTCTTAGACTCATTCAGATGTTGAGACATAGATGTCCAGAAGGAAGAGTAGTCAAAAGACCATCTCCTTTCCTTTGACTAACAAAAGTATCAGTCAAAGCTGTTCTGGAGTAAAAATACAGGAGCAGAAGAAACAACTAAAGAGTTGTTCCTTTCGAAGGGACTTTGTGTGGAAAACCACCCCAGTCGTAGAACTCGGTGAAGAAGAAGAGATAACTAAGGAGTTATTCTTCTCTGATGAAATACACGCTGAAACAGACTTGGTTAAAGAACCCGAGCTGTTAGCGTGACTTTTGATTTTAGAAACACGCTGGAACAGATTGGCTAAGGAGCCAATACTGTCAGCGTGACTTTTAGAATTGGATTTGCACGCTGGAACAGATTCGGCTAAAGAGCCAGTACTGTCAGCGTGACTTTTAGAGTTGAATGCACTGGAACAGATTCGGCTAAAGAGCCAGTAGTCAGCGTGACTTTTAGAATGGATTTGCACGCTGGAACAGATTCGGCTAAGGAGCCAGTACTGTCAGCGTGACTTTTAGAATTGGATTTGTACGCTGGAACAGATTCAGCTAAGGAGCCAGTACTGTCAGCGTGACTTTTAGAATTGGATTTGCACGCTGGAACAGATTCGGCTAAGGAGCCAGTACTGTCAACGTGACTTTTAGTTACTGTCATTCGAGCGCACAAGAGTGTGCGTGCTTCAGTAGAGTTCTTGCCAGTATTAGGAGTAGACACTGTGGCAGAGACTTCACCATTGACTGCCAACTGATTTTAGGGACATAGACAGAGTGTCCCTTTGACTTGGCAGTGATAATGGAGGCTGGAATGGGCTTGCCACCCTTAGCCCGCTGCATTTCTTCATAGGCGAGTTGATCGAATGATCGTCATCACCTTCTTCGCGAGCCGATAGACGAAAGTGTCGCATTGAGTTGTTACATCTCAGAAGAGGAGATGGTTTTCCCCAGCAGAGTCGCCAATTTGTTTCCATAAAGAAATTCTCTTATTTGTGTGTATGGGAAAATTACAACTGTAGGAATCGATCTAGAAGACGCTCGCTTATCCCTTGACTGCGAAGAAGAAAAGCTCTCAAAATCTTGACAGTAGATATCAATGTATCTGTACAATGAATAAAAAAAAAGAACTCTATTTATAGAGTCCAAAAAGTAACTGAAAAGATAACTACCTCACCACTAGTGCATTTGAAAGTCACGCAGACTCTAATAACGCAGGGTTAGTGAGTAGTACTGGACGTGGCCCGAACTGTTGGACACATGGCATTAGTGCATGAGTCGTGTGCAAGTTACTGGGCACGCGAGAGAGAGATCGGTGGCATGGCTGCCACGTACTCCAGTTGAAATGAAATCCACGCTGTCTGTGAAGGCAAAAAATCTACGCAGTTTGTTGACGCAGACTCGTTGAAGGCGAAATCCACGCAAGCTTTGAAGAAGAATACTTCAGAATTCACGCAGGCTTGAGAAGAATAACTCAAAAATCCACGCAAACTTGAGGAAGGAGAAGGTTCAGAATTCACGCAAACCGCCAGCTGAATTTGGCACGCTTTGTCTGACACAAAATCTCTGACATTGATTATATTGTCAGCCGCAATGAAGATAAGACCCAAAAGACGCCAACTTGGTGAAGAGTGAGCCTTGCTAAGGAAGATTTCAAAAATCACGCAAAAGACGGCGATGATCTCTCGAATTCTGTGCATACGTGGCATACGAGGAGACGTTCTCGACGTTGTGTTGTCAGTCATATGATGACGTGGCTGAGCGTCTCTGCGTGACTTCTAAAGGAG